>OY740777.1:13005868-13055737 GCA_963513935.1 Aphrophora alni | reverse complement strand
GATCTCTGATTAATTAATCACGCAAACGATAATCAAAATAAATGATAACTGGTCACGAATACAGAAGGACCCAACAAAACGTATTGGTTGCTGTATATCATAAAAACCTGTTTTAATTGTCAAAATCAGCTCTACAGATTTTGATTAAATTTTAGTGAAAGAAGAATATTTAACTGTTCTCTCTCTCTCTCTCTCTCTCTCTCTCTCTCTCTCTCTCTCTCTCTCTCTCTCTCTCTCTCTCTCTCTCTCTCTCTCTCTGTCTCTCTCTCTTTTTTGGAAGATGGTGTTCATTTTTTATTTAATTTTATAACTATCAAATTGAAATATTTTTAAAATTATTAAATAATTTTGGTGTTGGAGGAATGAGGAAAATTTGTGCAATCTTTTTACAAAGTTTACTATTGATATGTTTGTAACAGAGAAATAAAAACTGAGGGTGGGGTATCATACTGCAAAGACAAAATGTATTAACTGTTTAAAATATGTTTTTTTTAAATACTCGTTTTGAAAGTATTCGAAAAAAAAATAAAATTTAAAATCGTTTGTCGCAAGGTCTCTCATTTATTCATGAGAAAACGTCAACATACTGAAAAGGTAAACATTTTGTTTATATTTACACAAGTTAACACAAGTAGTATATTGTTTATATTTACACAAGAAAACACAAGTATTGTGTTTATTTTTCAGAACTAGGTGATTAAATTTAATTGTAACAATATGTGACCAATTTTAAATTTAGGCTAGTAACAGTGACAGGTTGATATTAAAGATTTTCAATTTTAAAATGGCTACTTTTAAATTTATTTGCCAATTAGATGAATTAAGTTTAAACCCGGTTTATGGCAAAAATTTTGTACAGCGATTATTATTAACAGGTATGAACAGGTTTCATTTTTTGGATCTTTATCTTAAACATGGCAGATGAGAAATATATCTTGACGAAATACAACATAAATCTAACAAAAATATGCGATGTAGCGTCCTAATATATGTCATATATAACTTGTTTTTTTGCTATTTTTTCAACAAAAATAAAATATAACGATAAAGGACATTTGATTTTTTAGTAACCGGTTTTGAGAAACTTTTTCAGATTCCTTAATACAATGTAAAATATTAATCAGTGATTTATAGTTATAAATAAAACTCGAACACAAGATCTCATAAAAATGATGTTACTTAATCAATCGCGCTTCATATACAAAGTCGCCATCCTCAGTGATACATGAGCAACAGTTATAGTTTAGCTATTGTAGCTTATATATCACTGAGGATGTCGACTTTGTCGTTGAAACGCATTTGATTAAATAAAAGTAGTTTGTGTGAGATCTTGTGTTCGAGTTTTATTCTATGTAATATTAACACACAAGTCAAGTAAAATATTTATTTACAATGTTGTATAATTTTCAATTATATACAGAGTGTTTCAGAACTCTCATTACAATCTTCAGGGTGTTGTTCCTCTGATAAAACGAATCCACAAACTGAATTCAACCACGAGTTAATCAGGTTTTGTTCACCGTCTATCCGTGTTTTTTACTGAAAAATTTGTTTATTAAAAACGGCTCTATCAAATTAGGGTGCTTTGTTGCTATTATCAGTTACGTTTAGTATATTAAGTTTGATTATGAAAACTCTACTCGTTTCAAAATGGCGTCCATTAAAATTATTTAAATAAAAATAAAATCTAAAACAAAAAAATTACAAGAACAATTTTTTTTAGTAAATTTTATAACAAATCGATTGTTGCTTTTGGTTTTAAAGTTGGGTAAAAAATATACGATATTTGGAATATCTTGTCTGTTTGAGACTATTATTTTAAAAGGTTTTTTTTTTATTAATTTACCAAATAATTTTTCCGGTCATTTATCTTATCCAGACGAAACTTTATACCACATTTTATTAAAATCGGACCAGAATGACATCTACTAGAAAATGGTTTAATCTTATATACTGGTGAGCTAAAAATGGTTTCAAATTACTGAATCCGTACGATCGATTCACATATTTTTGTCGGCGTTTTTAAGAGATTGCAATCGCTATAATTTGTATATAAATAAATCGCAAACTGCCATATATATCCCTGTTATGACTAATCTGCAGAATATAAAATTTAACATAACTTAACATTTAACCTTCCATTGACCTTGACATTCGTACGACCTAACCTTTCGCCATGTTATAGAATCTCACATATTTATAATATTTTAAACCAATATGGTTTCTCTTCTAAGACTTCGGCCTAACCTAAAATGTTGCGTAACTATGTAAACTCTTCTTCTATTTGATTAAGAACTTAACTAGCGATTTTAAAAATAAAAAGACCTACAGGTTTTATATTTATATGCTAATGATTTAGAAACTTGTAAAATATTAATCTGCTCAAATTTCGTGACGAAATACTAAAACTGGTTTTTGATTGGGATTTACCATGGATTTAGATTTGATTGGAATATATTTACATAGAAAAACGGGATTATTGTCAATTTTATGATAGTTAGTAATGGTCGTGTCCTTTGATTGTTTTACAACATTTTAAATAAAACTTAATTTGTAAACATTTGTAGGCTGTAATATTCGATTCATAGTTACAATTTTAGGTTAATTTAAATACTCAAATAGGGTTTCATAAAATATTTTAAAAATTTGTATTATTTTAAGTTATACATTTTAGTGTAGAGTAAATACATTAAATATTTACCTGTATACCGAAAAAATATTAAACAATAAACTGTAAATGACAAACTACGCCATAAAATAATGGAATAATTAATACTTATGTAAAAATAAAGTAAATATTATTATTAACAATTAATACGTAGTAATAAATTACCTCATTTGTTCCGTCATGTGACTTTATTTGTCTTGTTCTCAAGACGCGTTTCAGTATAATAATATTAACAAGACAATAATATTAATTGTTAATCATTATTGACTTGGACACCAACAATGAACATATTATTATTATTATTTGTAATTATTTAAACGAAAAAAAATAAAATAAATGAAAAGATATAATGATGTTAATGATATGTCACGTTTTGTACAATTTTGTTTTATAATAAATAATACCTACAAAAAGAAATAAGTTTTTAAGTTTAAGAATGTTTATCTTGACACATTCCAAAAGGCTTCTTTAGTTCACTTTTTTATATCACAAATAGTAAACAAAAGTAAATAGAAAAGACTTTTATTTATTTAAGATAATTTAAACAAATATAATAAAAACAGATTACATAAACTCTTTTTCATAATGGTAACACTCTATCGACATGTTCCTAATTTAATTCTCTCTCTCTCTCTCTCTCTCTCTCTCTCTCTCTCTCTCTCTCTCTCTCTCTCTCTCTCTCTCTCTCTCTCTCTCTCTCTCTCTCTCTCTCTCTCTCTCTCTCTCTCTCTCTCTCTCTCTCTCTCTCTCTCTCTCTCTCTCTCTCTCTCTCTCTCTCTCTCTCTCTCTCTCTCTCTCTCTCTCTCCCCTTTTTTGTTTCCCTTTCTTTCTTTCCTTCCTATACACACAAACACTGCAATTATACATCACAAAATCATGTGCAACAAGCTCTCGTCCATGCCCAAAGATCTTTAGAAGGTTCAAAATTTGTTTTGTGCTTTAAAAAAAATAGTATCTAAAATGAATCAGTAGTTGTCATTGATTTACGTTTTATCAGAATATATTTTTTATAGCAAAACTAATATTTGTAAATTTATGGGATTCTAATAATAATGGATATCTTTTGAATTTTTTACCAGTTATCGAGATATTTTGATATCAATTAAGTAAATATATTTAATTTATTAATGTTTTGTTAACAATTTTGTGAAACATGTAATTTTCAAAATGACAAAATTGTCTGAACATTTGAAATAAAATGGGAATAATTTCTTTAGATTAAAGAAACGTGACACTTGTATTGAATACGGACGTGGCAATCCCGAGGGACCTAGCTGGTTCTTCACTTTTTTATATGGTATTGAGTTAGGTCCCTCTCTTTGAACTTTCCTATCAGGGCTCTTATGGCCAATTCTTATTATTTTCCGAATTTACGCTATTAGAGGGCTAAAGTTCTTTATTTTACAGTGTATCCTTTATTTTTATTTTTACTTAAGCTAAGGAATTCTTTGCCTTCAATCTATAAGGACAAAAAAGGAAGAAATGTGCACATCTTCTTTTCCTATACCCATATACTTTACAAGCACTAGTGATTTAAATTATAAGTACAGTACAATATTTCAAATTTATTTAAAATTTTAGTAAATTGAAATTAGTTTTTTTTTTAATTTCTATTACAGTGTAATCTCCCTCATCTAAATCCAACATACAATATAAAATATTCAGCGATCCCAAACCTATGAGTTATTCGAAGTTGTTATTTGTTAAACAGTGTTTCAAAGATGAGAGAATATTTTATCATTTAATAAATGTGAGACATTAGCAATGATCGGTGCATCATGTCCAGGACGTCAAGTTATACAGGACAACTAACTCTGCTATTGGTACAACTTAATTATTTAGTTATCCTTTACGCTATTTGTAGTCAGTTTACACTATTTAAAAATAATTATATTTCCTTGCTAGGTTCAGTGGTACATTCTTAGGATTTTATGGTTAATTATTTCAAATCAAATATTAAGTCGTTTTTATAAACATGTTTAATATTTTTACTGTTTTCTAAATTATATTAGAAATTGAAAAAAGGTTTTAATTTGGTTTTTTCGTAAGTGAAATTCTTAGAAAAATTGCACAGTTTATTTTTTAAATTCTGTTTATTATTAATTGATACAATTTTTAAAAGTCACTCGGTAACAAACAAGGATCAACGTATGACAAGTGATGGATTTGAAAGGTCCACCAACTAGTTTGTAAGTTATTTAAAGTACGAAGAGGAGAAATGCGCGCGCATGTTTTGTGTATATATTTTTAAATTGTCCATGTAATAAAATACATTTTAACACTTTGTGACAAACAGAAATAAATTAAATGAAACCTGCTCCATAACTCATCTCTATATTGAAACCTAAAACGTCAACAATTCGCTTCGCGTGAGCTTGATTTACAACTACTATGCGTGTATTTTGTAAGTTAAGCGACATAGACGTGCGTGAGGCGTTCCTATCGTGAATCACTAAAAGTTGCGTGTAATTTACGATCGCCACCGGAAGTTTACGGCTTTATCAATGTAATATTTTCGGTTACGTTACGTAAAACCGAAAACCGGATATAAATGTGTTAGTTAAAAAGCGGAACGAAGGACATCATTTATAATATGGGGGGAGGGGGGTACGTCGGCAGCACGTGGCGATGTCATCTTCTAATTAGAGGTTAGGTGTACATAGAAGAAAGTGAGTTATAAGTATATATGTATATAGAAACACAGTAGAAAGCGAATTGTTTAATTTCAAAGTTAAAATATTCTAATCATTTTAATTAATAAATCCTTCAGGCGATGCGTGACAGTCTAAAAGCTGATAAAAATAAATGGTGCAACACATTTAAAAAAAATTCTCTCACCCCTATCCGTAAATCGGAATACAAAATGTTATCTCAAAAGAATACAGTTAGGCCAATCATGCTACTTTTAAGAAATCTGTTTTAACAGCAGTCTTTTGTTTTAATTCGTAATATTAAGAGAGAGAGAAAAAAAAAAATTTTAGGGTAATAACAAAACGGATTTTTACCTCGTGTTTTCAACTCGTTTCCAAAGCATTTTTGGAGAACAATTTTACCAAATTAAAGTTTTGTTGCAATACCTATTAATGAGATTTGTTGTGTAACAAACAACTCTTTATTTTACCAGTTACATTGGGTTTTTAAAATTATTTTTGCCAGTTATCAAATTGCCCAAATAAATATTTGTTTTTGTAAATACAATTCGGAAGAAAAAATTAATGAATGGAAAAATAAATCGCGGATCCTAAGAGTTAATATTCTAAATTGTGAATATGAATAGTCCAAAAATATGACTTCTGTTTTACATGTGCTTATTTATTAAATTATAACGTCAAGTTTATTTATACTGACTGTGTAGTTTCATTTTATAGCTAACAATAAAAAACTAAAAATTAAACAGTTTTTTTTCTAAGAAATTGACAAAAAATTATAAATAAAATATGTGTTTTGTTGTATTTTTTTCTAAAATAATTCTTCAATAGCGAAATGAATCAAATTTTAATTTAATAATTTTGTTTATTTTTAAATTCCGTAAAAAGATATAGATTACGTTATTTTAGGTTAGGTTAGGTTAATTTAGGCTAACTTTGAATGGTTAGGTTAATGTAGGCTAATTCTGAATGGTTATGTTAGGATAGGTTTGGTTATATTGTTGTTAATTTTAAGCTTAACTCTGATTTAGTCTTACTTTGTATACTCCCTAAATATTAATAATGAAACGTCATTTGTTTTTGTTTTGATTAGTAGTTTCAACATAGATATTTCCATGACAGACTAAAAGTTGGATTTTTCTGTCTCATTACACAATAACCGTACACGTATCTGTCGTGAAAATAAAATTAATTACAAATGGTAGTTCATTATTTTTATGGATATTCGTAATAAATTTGTTTTTAATTACTCTTTAATCTACTCATTTTATAATTAAGGAATTTATATGATTTTTAATTACTTATATAACATTAAAAAGTGAAAGTAATAACATCAATTAGGAGCCATTATATCCGAAAGTGATAAGTCTTAGGTTAGCCGCAATGAGATTCCATACTTTCTAGAGATTTGTAGACTGGACGAAATTATTTTTTTAAATCAGTAGCCCGAGATAATTGCGAGAAATATATTAAGAAGCAGAAAAACTTTTTCATTCCGCAAAGAATTAAAAGATTTTAAGAGAGTATAAATATGAAACATTGTCTTTCTCTCACATCATCTACAACAACAAAAATAATATTCGTAGCTATATTCTATTGTTAAGAAAGGAAACAAATAATTTGATTACATTTATATACAGTCTAATCTTCACTTCAACTAATACTATGCATAATTCGTATTTGATTGAAATCGAATTTGTAATTACAGCAGTCAGTATTTTTTCCCCCTTTTTTTCCAAATAATCCTGAACATTTATTTTAGTTATTTATGTTTATGAACACACTGGTGTTGGTAGTTAGTCATATTCAGAAAAATTAGAACAAAACCGGTAGTTACAAAATTTTTAAAAATCACATCTTCCATAACGGTTTCATTACTGCATATTTTGTTTTTTATCAAGAGGTATATTTGTTTACTTGGAAACGTATAATTCTCATTAGGGTAATTTAAGGTTTTAGCAAAATATAATCAAAATTAATATATCTGATTTTGAAGAAATACAATTTTGTCTTTTGAGTTTAGATCATGAATTATTCTCACGTAATCTATTTAATTCACATCTGTTTATCCAATCGTGCTTTAGAATCTACTGATATATATTTTTCCAAAAAAGTTTTTATTGCTCGAATAAAAAATAATAATCACTACAATAAAGTATGTAGGAGAAAAAACACCTAAAAATATAATGTTCAAGTATTAACTATCAGTGATGGTTTATTTGAAGGATTCTGTTTTATTTAAGATATTGCAAATCAGTCAGGGAGGGAAGAGGAATGTTATTTCACGCATCAGTGAAGATAAAAATGATTATAATATTCCGAAATCAAATACACTTTAAGTACATTTTAAAATGTCCATCGTAAAAATAGAACAAATTAAGTACGACTCGAAGAAAATTAAAATATCATAAAAGTTGAAATTGTCGAAGGAATCAAAACGTATTCAGGGGAGGTGATGATGACAACGTATTTGATAAATTATGTGGAAGATTAAAGCTCCACGCGCATCTAAATCTAAAGGAGAGCGAAATAATTTCCATGCAAATTATATAATTTATTTTCTCAAAAGTGGCAGATAAGCAGAAAATAGGACCTCTTTTTTTTGCTCCAGATTGACGTGGACGATTTTCACGATACATTTTACAACTTTCTTGCTTTAACGATGATGAGCGTCACCATTTTGTTATCGGGAGGAAAATCCGATAAAAACCTGGGTATTTTTTTTTTTTATAAAGTTGTCACAAAAGATCTACAAGGAATTTTCATTCAAATGCAAGGAATGATTTTACATATATTATTTTAATATTTTATCATAACTTGAAGGGTAGATAACGTATGAAATATTCACTTTTGGTTTTCGAATTTTAAATTGTGCCAGCTTGACTCACTTTAAACAGAATTTTCTTAAAAATTTTATAAATCGACAATTATTTTATTTTCTTGTTAATAAAATTGACAAATTAATGTGACGCCATCTTGAAATTAATAGCTGTATTTCTCCCTACAAAGACATCAATCGTCTTGTTACAATTATGAACCTTTAGCTTAATTTTAGTTAAAATAACTAACTACACACATGACATTATCGTTTTAAAAGGAACTTCATATTCTGAAAAACAGGTCGTATTTCAGTTTTTTACCTGTTTTCACTTTCCTGAATATATTTGTCTCGTTTTATGCAATATATTTCTTTTGAAGTCTCTTGGGTCCAAAAAATTGGGTTGGGGCTTTACAGCCCAAAACCTGTAAACTGATTTTAATGAATTTATTAAACGCATATTTTGCTCATATCTCTTTGAGTTTTTATTTTTTCCAGAACCTTAATATTTGAATGTAGCTAACCATAAAAAAACACAAATTTACGAGGTTAATAATCTGCTCTTACTATTTTGATAAAATTGTGCTCTAATACAAAAAAAACAAGACAATTTTTGTTTGTTCTGATGATTACTGTGTTTACGAGTTGGTGCTTTAAAGGTATCAATCATTGGAAAAAAACTAACCTTAAAAAATAAAATAATGTCTTTTATATTCTTGTAGTTTTTTAAGATTCAGGTTCCGATTTCACGATTAAATTCATTATTTTAAAAATTTCTATAGATGGACTATAGTTACCTTATTTATTTTATGCTTTTAGACTATAGTGTTTTTCAAATTGATAATTCAATAATATTAATAAAGTTTGACAGACATTCCTAAAAGACTGCTTTTATATAGTCTATGTATATATAAAAATAAAATCATCTTAAATTTTGAAGTTTTACAGAATAAAACATTAAAAAATACATGTTTCCATTTGAACTTTCTTTACATGTTACCAAAACTGTCATTTCGATAGTTGTCAATAAAAAAGTTAAAATAAATCTTGAACAAGGTCTTTGTTAATATAATAATAAGGATTCAAACCTCAATTCTTTGACATGAATATGATATCAGAGTAAATTGTATTTTATTAAAATGCAGCTTACTTTTGTTTTTTAGCCAATTATTCCTGAGGTTTAATAATTTTTACTTGCTTTTTCATACTGTTTTGGATCATATATATCCACATTTTCGTAAAATTTTAAGGGGAACAGTAGAGCCGATTTTAAGAAATTACATATAACAACCTAATGCCTTTTTCTTTGTTATTTTATCGATAACTCAGGAAGTTTATTGCAAGATGGGCAGGATTTTCGGTACTTAGAGGCAACAATTACGTAAAATTTGTTTACAATATTTTTCCAAAAGATGGAAATTTTGTCTTTTATACCCATTCTTTTATTCTTTATTTTGTCTTTTATTTTTTTTCTTTCTATATTTTTGAGTTGTCGAAAAACAAATTTTAAATCCCACTTCCAAAATTGATTTAAATAAATTTACTAGTTTAAACTGCACAATACGATAGGTCATCAATTAGACTCACGTACCAGAAAACGATATCTGTAAAAACTATCATCGGGTTTTTGACTTGTGGCAATACTTTCTATATACTGAGAATATGTGAGAAAGTAAAAGGTTCTGTTGTAAATCGAAAGAAATTAAATTTACATCCTAATATATATATACGGTATTCAAGATTATGAGTTATTTATTCGTTTAATAAACACACAAAGTGTTTATAATATAAAACTACATCTTCCATTTAATTATAATCCCTTAAGCTTTACTCTATGACTACAATAATTTAAATAAAAACACAACTTGGCAACCATTCATTCTATGTTAATTATATTACCTAAGTAGACATTTATAAGTTATTTTAGTAATTTGTGAACTTATTGTTTTATAAATAGATCTTTAATGATTAGAAAAATATCTCAACTACAGGCAGACTGCACGACTTTTATCTTAAGATAACTTTTCTGCACATCAAAATGATACGATATGTTGGCAGTATATATTTTGAGCTCATCTAGTGATGAGGACGTTTTCGAAAAATGAGAGAGAGAGAGAGAGAGAGAGAGAGAGAGAGAGAGAGAGAGAGAGAGAGAGAGAGAGAGAGAGAGAGAGAGAGAGAGAGAGAGAGAGAGAGAGAGAGAGAGAGAGAGAGAGAGAGAGAGAGAGAGAGAGAGAGAGAGAGAGAGAGAGAGTCGTATAATTTAATGAATGTGCGACACAATTCTGCAGAAGTTGAAAGAGAACTATTTAACACGAAAAGAAATTTAAATAAGCGTATGAGATGAGAGCCTAAAAATTACAATTCGCTAATATTTTATTTCAAAAAAGTATTTTTTCACTTGCGTCTTTTATTTCTCCTGCCACATGGTCTTCCAGCCAAAATCTATCACTTCTATGGTAGTCTTTCAGTATATAATTTAGAGTATTTTCAAACAATATTGATAATTGAAATTAAGAAAATCAATCAGTTTTACTTTTACATCTAGAAATCTTTGAACTTTAAATTTATTGTACGATACTATGCGAAGAGACAGCCTGAGTGTGTCGCTTAATACATATTATAACTATATCATATTATAACACAGTTGGTTGTAGTACACCTCGAGATACTACAACACGATTTGAGCGCACATTGATAAGATAATTACCGCTATATATATGAAGACATTTGTATCTAATCGATCTAGTATGCAGCCGATCTTAGAATTTCCATTACTATTTGAAGGACAGTTTTATATTAGCGATAAGTAGGCTGCTCCCATCTTTTACTGTGTAAATAAACTATTTTTATCGCATTTCACAAGTGATAAAATCAAGAATGTCGCTTATCAGGAGCTAATGGTGAAATTAATCAGACTTCGTCTCAGATATTTGTACATATACGCGAATAGCAGAAATGGAAAGTAACTTATAATAGGGCCTACAATTAGATATCTGTGAACATTATAATGCATTTTAAGATTTAAATGTACAGTACATAGTTTTGTAACAAGGCGGGGGGGGGGGGGTAAGAGTTATTATTGCTGGTTATATGTGCTTTGTATACATACCTATATGCGAAACAGAGAGTTTATTAAAAAAGTGTATAAATCCCCCACATCTGAAATATTTTTTTTCTAACTAACGTGTAATTGTTTATAAATTCTCTCAGAATAGATAAAGTTATGTGGTGTCAAAAATCGATTTTTCAATTTTTTTTTGAGGATTTATTCGATTTGAGGTGAATTGTATCAACAAAAAAATATTTGAATGGGTCGTCTGTGATCTATAAAGTGCTCTACAGCCCAAATTCGATTTAACCAAATTCGGTACAACTATTTATGTTTTGGCTATAACACAGAACGATTTTTTCGTTTTTGTTGAAAATAAAATTTTGGGGGTAGCTGCTAATTATTTTGGGGGTAGAAAGTTAGAAATTAATAATAATTTCAAAAACTGCTCCAACGATTTTCATAAAAATGTACTCAATTTATCTCAATCGGTATAAAACCAAAGAATCCACAATGGAGCTGTTATAGAAAATCTGAATCACAAATCGGCTTTACTGAAGGCAAACTATCGCTTAAATAAAGAGGTAAAGGAATTTGTTCGATTTATTCCCGCGTAATGGGGGGGGGGGGAAGAACCTCGATCGCTGTCATTAAAATCTCGTTTAAATTTAATCTGAAGATGCGTTTATTTTTTAAACGAAACAAGTTTAGCCCTTATTTTTAAACGGTGTTATTGATTATTTCACTTCTTGTATGACACAACTGTTTGGTCACAACCATTTGGTTTTGGGGATGCGTAAATGAGAAAGTTTGTGCAATGTTTCTAAACTGAGTATTTCGTGTTAAGTTATGCAATTCAAATTATAAATGCAACAACTTAAAAGTTTTAGAAACATATACTAGAAAAATAATAAAATTACAGTAGTTTTATTAACATCTGCTGATGCGTTTCTGATCAAATTTTGCTGAAATTTATTCCTTAAATCTAATGCAAAATGCATTGGTCACCGGATCCATTACAATGTCGGTTAGAGAATTGTTGTTTAAAAAACAAAACCAAAATATCGTCCATGTTGGTTAATTAAGGTTTAAATTGGGAACCCCGTAAAAATAAAAAGTTTAGCATTATTTATAATCAGTTGAATAATTCTTTATCTTTTTATTACTTTTAATTTAGGCTGTATACAAGAAAATAAATACCTGGTGTATGACCTGTGCTATTAAAGAAAACAAATTAATGTATTTTTGAAAGTAAATTTAGGTTTAAAAGGTTATATTTTATCTAAATTTAAATATACGATTTTTATGTTTGAAACTTCAGTGGTTGTACATAGGGTTTATTTAAATTTTACTATGTTACGATAACTCATATTTTAGGGAGAAATAATTTAGATACTTGAGATAATTTGGGAATAGAAAATTTAAGAGACGCCATTTTTAAACGGTTAATAGAAAAATTATAAGATTTTTCAGTACATTGTAGCGTAATTATATAAAATTTGGTATCAATTTGTGTGTAATCTTGTTTAGAAAAAAATCACTTCCTAAGTTTAGCACCCTATTTACTAGACCATCTGTGTGTATATATAAATGATATATATATATATATATAATATATATATATACATATATAATATGAGCTTTAAAATAATTTTAAAACTTTATATTTCTACATAGAAACTAATGTGATTCTTTATTCTCTTTCTAAAAAGTAAGTTTATCTCATAACCTGCATAATGTCCCCAATTTAAAATCTTGGGTAAACGGTAATTATTAAATCTCCAAAACCCACGATACTGATGATAATGAAGACGCCTTTTTGACGTAAATTCAACAACCAGAACGTCAGTCGTACATATCGAACCAGTCCAACTTGTTTACCCAATGAAAGACCAGCTCCGGTAGAGACAGCCTATACAGGTTATTACCATAAAACTTGTTCTCTACCTTTAGCCATATAACGATAGACCGCAGCACCGAATGGAAGGTTTTCACAAGGTATCTTTGTTATAGAGATAACTCGTAAAACACTCACGGAGCAAATGGGCGTCCGAGACTTTCGCCAGAAATCTTTTAGCCTGATTAGCTTAGCTAGGATGAAATTGAAAGAATTAGAGTGGAAAAATCGATAAAACGAGTGCTCCGGGGTATGTTGTGTTTGGAAGAGTTTACGACCCCCCCCCCACTTGGGTCATTCTATCTGGAGTTTAACGAACGGCATATATTGTATAGTTTTAATTAAAATATAAAATAGCCATGTTTTCGTTTCCATTTTGTTTGTTTCATTTCATTAACTGTATATGAAGAGTTTTGTTTGTTTAAATTAAGCTAAAATGTAGTTGTCTCGTTTTGTTGCTCGGGGAAACCAATTTTATTAATGAAAGTGGGCGTCACTGGGCGGTGAATAGCACACGTTTCGCGTGAATCGGCAATAAGGTGCGCGGAAGATTTATAAGGTTGAAATTTGTTGAGTTGACGATATAGGGCGATATGGAAGTATATTTGATTTAAAACTGGTTTTGGATTCTAATATTTGATTTAAATGAAGTTATATATATTTACAATATGTGTGTACTCGACTTTGCATACGGGATGATTCAAGCTCAATTATTCTGTTTGTATAAAAATAACTTTAAACGAGTTATATTCCATACGAATTCTTAATGGCTGCCAATTTGAAACAGATTATTGGAACGAGCTAATTATTTTTCTCAATATAGAACTTTACATTGAATAGTAGGTAACGAAATTTCAAATCAATCGGTAGCGCCGTTTTAGAGATACGACTTAATAAAGTATAAAACAAAATAACGGATAGCCGGTAACAGAAGCATTTTTGGGCATATGTTCCTAGGAAATTTTGTCTCTATTTTTACCCATATAACAACCTCCTGAATTATCTACGCGAATTAAAGAAACATCCTGTATACAAGGTGTTCCAAAAGTATGGGAACTCTTCAGTAAATTTTTAACGGATTGAAATACAAAAATGAAATTTTGGAAATCTCTTTGGATGAAAAGGACCTACTTTTAAAACGTTCAGCGTCAACCTCCCAGGAAGGTCCTTTATGGGCAACGTAAAATGCAATAAAAACGTAAATAGAAACACACTTATCAGTGATAAATTTTCATTGAGGTCCAATTAAGTGTTATGTTATTTGTAAGAGTATGTGTTTTAAAAAACATTTACTATATTTAAGTTTTTTTTCTTCCTTTTTATGTAAGATCAATCAAAATTAGTAAAATTCTGTTTATTAGGCTTACACCATTTAATTAAGAATACTGTAGTTTTTATTTTCATTACATGGTTTTTGTTAATTCTTCTTGTGACTTGCATTGAATTTTGCAGTTCAAATAATATTTACTAAATTCTAATAAATTATATAAACATATTAGTCTACCATTAATAAGTTTGAAAATACAAGACAGGTTACTTTTGGAACACTCAATATATATATTTAAAAGATAAAATTGTTGTCACCATTTTTATTCGCTTTTTACAATTTACTGGTTAATTACAACATTCATTTTGTATAAATACCCTTTCTCAATTATAATATGTCTTTTATGAGGGTCTATCTTCAACCCTACATTACAAAACTTATCAGATATAATCACTTTACTTAAATAAGAAAGATACGAAATCTAAATTTGCGAGTCACCTCTCCGCCCCGTTCACCAAAGTGGGGTTATGTACTCCACCCTCCTCAGTGTGGGGGGGGGGGTGCTCATCAGAAGTATAACCTTTTAGAGTGTTTGCTTCGCAAATTGGGAACTACATAGATTCTAATTGTATTTGTATTCGAGTAAAGTCACAATACGTGTTGATTCTATTAGCAGGGGCTGAGGGGGGGTGAGGGGGCGACTATACGGACGTACTCTTCTAATTGAAGGCGACGGGTTTAACTTTATACGAGTGCTATTAGCGCTCTTCATGAAGGCGGGAATTAGTCGAACTGAAATGGTAATTTAATTAATTTGTTTCATTCCAGTTAATTTTAGCAGAATGTAATTAATTAGTTATTAGATTTAATTATTAAATAAATCATTTTAATTAAAGAGTTGTTCATTTGTAATAAAGTTGTCTCATAGATTTAAAAAATATATAAAAAAATAGTTACATATAGGCCTATTAATTATATATTTTTTTACTGAAATTACGGTTAGTAACAATTATAAAATTATTACATTAATTCACTTTTTTAAGTTTCGTTCGTCAATATAAGAGGGATTGAAGGCAATATACAGGGTGTCTTGTTTAACTGGACCACCATTGGGTTTACTAAAACTATAAAAATTACAGAAAATTTCAAAAGGGGGACCTTTCCTCTACTTCCTCTGTAATCAAATAGTGTACTTAAATTTTATAAATTTGAACGCCATTTTAAAATATGGCGGTGTTCTTTAAATCTATAAACTAACATACTTTTATGTTGACTTTCATTTTTAAATGAGATTTTAGATATTTTTATTCTCGGGTAATTTTTTAAATTCTTTTTAAATTTAGGTAGAAGGTAATTTTGGCCATTATCTAATATAATAAAAAGACGTATAATTTAATTAATCTGCATAATGTGTATTATTAACTAAAAAAGTAATTCACAAATATATTCTATATATTTAATATATAAATATGTTAATATATTCACATGTTTGTTTTTAAGAAAAGAAAATGAAAATTAATAACATTTGTTAGAATATAATTTGAGATTATAATAGATAAGTTTAATTAAAGTTTTTCAAAACTTTAGTAGGTTTTTCTAAAATTTGAATAAATTTTTTCTCATTGATTTATATTTTCAGATTTTTATTTTCAAACATAAACCAAAACGTACTTAAATAATATAAAAATCTAAAATAAAGAAACACATTATTGGAACACATTTCTTTAAAACATAACCTAAACTGATTGTATTTCACAACTATAAGCGAACGCCTATTTTATAATTTAAAACGTCCGGTTTTAATAAATGAAGATTTACGAGATTTGTCTGACTTAGTTTTGCATAGAAATAGTTTCTATTACACGTCTTGAACATTACATTGTGGTGTAAAAATAATAAAGTAGGCGAGATAAATTGTGATTTTATGTAGGAAGAGTATTATAATAAAAGTGTAAATTGTTATGCAAAATTACACGTCCGTCGAATTTAAAATAAAGAAAATGTGTAATGCTGTAAATCACAGTATATTATAGAGTTGTAGGTCTAGTTGTAAGAGTAAACATATTTTGAATAATTCAGGAATCGTTGATGTGAAAATATATTGTGAAGAATATGTAATAACATTTATGTTCCTTTAACTATTTAAATTCTTTTTTTTAATAAAAAAAAAAAGGTTTTTAATACATATCAGACAATAAAAAAGCATTCAGAGCTGTCAGTGCACAATAAACAAAAAGAAGCAACATCAAAATTATTCAAACATATCAAAATAAAGTACTGAGGGTCATTGTTAATGCCCAATGGTACCTACGCAATGATGATCTCCATAAGGATATACAAATTGCTACAGTTTATGAAGAGGTTCGGCGATTTGCTAGGAAGCATGAAGAAAGATTGCATAAGCATCGAGATGCTACAAGTTCTCGACAATTCAGTTCAAGTTCAGCAGTTAAAACCGTTTGATTTGGCCTAAGACAAGACTAATATGTGAACAAAGGTGATTTTGTGTATTGGAGTGCGTCGTAGGATGTGCAGCCAACAAACGCTTTCATTTTATAGAAATATTGATAGATGGACTAAGTTCAGTTTCAATTGTTAAAAAAAAAAAAAAAAAAAAAAAAAAAAAAAAATGGATATTACAGTTTTATAAGTGTACCGAAAATAAAGACTTTGTTTTCCATACTTTAAAAAATGGTGGCCTTTTGAAATATTTAATATACCATAATTGTAAAATCATTAAGTTTACAAAAAAAAGAGAAACAAAAGAGTTCCCTTTTTAAAGGCAAACAAATCAGTTTTTGTATATTTTCTGTACCTTAAAGGTTAGCCGAGTTATTGACAAAAACAGGAAAATAATAATATCTTGGTTGTTGCAAACTTATGTTTGAATTTGAATTCTGTTACTTTTAATGATAATTTTAATATCTAATCCTTTGAATCGCATAACAAATTTAATTACATTTATTAATTATTATTTATTAAAGAAATTGCAAGCATATAATAAAGTTTAATGTGTCATTAATTTGTTTATTAAATTCATTATATATTTTATTTTTGTACATGTTTCGAAATATTTAGCACAAAAAAACAAACAAATATTGAACATTTTGAAATAGCTACGGGTCAAATTTGATTTTTTTTATGCAATTTAGAGCAATGTGTTTTAAAATATTTATTTAAAGTATTAGATATGAAAAATATTTTGGTTCTTACAGAAAATATACGAAAACAGTTTTATTTTTCATTAAAAAAGAAAAATTCTTTGTTTCTTGTAAATGTTTTGTAAAGTTAATGGTTTTTATTATATATTCGATATTAAATATTTTAAACGGCAGCCATTTTAATAATATTGAAAATAAAGTTTTTATTTTCGGTACACTTATTAAAAGTAATGTATAAAATGCGTATACTAAATTTGAACTCAATAACTTTTCTATCCTTAAAATTATATTTAAAAAATAAAAAACAACACGGAGGAAAATCTGTTGTCCTTTTTTTTTATCCTGACACAAAGAATCATTTTCTAAAGTTTAGAAACTTAGTTACGGGACACTTTGTATACACACCCATGATGACATGGCCAAAATATACCCAAAAAATTAATTTCATCAAAATCGTTCCGCCCTTTCTTCCTATAAAACAATTCAAAAGGGAGCATAAAGACAGAGTGTCATCATTGAAAAAAAAAATAATAATAAAAAAAATAATAAATAAAAGTAAAACATATGTTAGTAGTTTTTGTATTTTACCTACAACTTCCCAACTGATAGTTTTGAGTGTATAGCGACTAAAAATCTATAGCTTAAATAAATTCAAAATTCTAGGAAATTGGTTGATCAAATTTTAAAAATCGCCGCGAGAATATAAAATGTACGCTGGTTTGTCTAAACTGTGAATAAACCTGAAAGAAAAAAAAAGTAATATAAAACATAAAAATAATAAAAATAACTATTAAGAGTATGTCATAATTCCTAGTTGTCATGTAGATAATTTCTGGACAGTTTAAAGTGTCATGATAATTTTTAATATTGTTAAATAATTTTAATCCAAACAAATAAAATTTATTATTCCTACTCGGAACGAAAACATTGTTAGCAATATAACAACGATATAGTTGTTATAAAATTAATTCGCACAAACAAGTTTGCATTCACGCACGCCAACAAACAAATCAAACGAAATTCGCAGGTTTTCAATTAAGTTAGCGACTAAAACACCCCCATCAGAGCAGCGTACTAAGTAGATCCTTACATGTAGACGTTTTATGATCCTTTGACACTTTGTCAAAAATAACAAAATATATACTTTGTCGTAATATTGGACAAAATTCCAGTCACAGATTGTAAATTTGTTTTCCTCAGGTCTGTTTCCCTCTCTCTCTTCTCTTTATTAAAGACTGGTATTGATTCAGGGCTTGACCCGCCCGGTCGCCATCTTGCTGGAAAACATGGCGCCCGTTGATACTATCCGTGACGAATTTCTTTTAAGAAAGGTTTTTTTTGTCCGGATTCCATATGTAAAGGGGGTCTATAACAGGAAACAGTTTAAACTGAAAACCGTTAACCCCTTCAGAAGGTTCACATTTAGTTTGAAGCTCACTAATTTGTGTGTTTTAAAGGGTGTGGAATTGTAATTTGTTGGAGATTGTCGTGTCAGGTGGAATTTTTACTGGATAAAAGGGAATGATTTAGTTTTATTTGGGGGAATTTTCATGCGTGGGAAATATCGTCGGTATTTTTAGTGAAGCTTTACGATATTTACAACTATGGATTTAATTGTTCCGTCATTCTTAAATTATAGAAAAAATACGAAGACGAAGTCTCACAAAAGTTTCCTTTTCTTAGAGTTATAGTTTAGTTATTGCAGTTCATATATCACTGAGGAAGGCTACTTTGTCGTTGAAACGCGTTTTATTAAGTAAACGTAATTTTTGTGAGATCTTGGGTTCGATTTTTTTCCTAGTATATATTATCTCACAAGTCAAGGTCAATATTTATTTATTCTAAATTACTTAACATATTGAAAAGAAATATATTCTCCATTTGTATACTTTCACAACCGTAAACAGGTATAATATACTGGTGTTCAAAATAATTTACAAAACATTTTGGATATGGTTTTATACATCAAAACAAACAAATTCTTTTACAATACGACGCATCTCGCTTTGTGTCTGTTTATGTTTTATACAAAATAAGCCTGAAGAACCATATGAACTTTTGTTATTTTTCAATCTTATTATTTCAATCATTAAAAAAAAAAACATATTTGACTGAATGAACAGTTTTATAATTATAGGACTTAAAAATTTTGAAACGTTCACCATTTTAAAATGGTCGAAGTAATAAAATTTAAAAAATATATACAATTAGGGATTTAATAATTGCAAAATCAGAAAGTTGTAGTCATATGGTTATCGATATAGTAATTATTTTGTAAAAAAATTTAGACAGACAAATAAAGCGAGATAGGCAATATTGTCAACAATACTTTTTCGTCGTACTGCTTCAAAAACAGCTGTTTTCAATACATGGACTGAGAAGCTAAAGTTGTTATTTTTATTCCTAGGTCGAGGTCATCAGCTGTTACTTCGTTTATACGAATTAATTAACGATTGTAAAGCATCTATAAAAACAACCGATACTCTCGATTGTAAATACCGTAAAACAGCTGTTACCATCGATTTGAAGGTAAATAGATTACAACATTATAGTTTTTTTGAAATTGTTTTCTTATATTATTTACAGTATAACGAAAAATATACTTGTAGTTCATCACTTGGACCAAAAGAAGCTTTTCGATCCTCGCTCGTTTTCCTTCAGCTTGTTTCGAAAAGGTTTACTTTTGGTCCTAGTGAGGAAATATACTATTTTGTTTATTATGGGTTGTATTGTCATGTATAAATCTTTTTCGAAATTGTATGCAGAGTTTTGAGCACTGGTATAGTACTTGTAAACACAGCACATTACGATTTTTTCCAATGTAAAATTGGAATTCAGCGCGCCAAAATACATAAAATTATGAGTTTAAAAAAAATGAGACATACTTTCCTCATTAAAATTAATTTTTAAAAAATATTATTTGTAGTCCAGGATTCGTTAGACTTCAATATAAGACAAAAATCACTTTGCAAATTTTATTAGTGTTAAATAAATAAATAGATTAATTGTAACGGGTACGCCTATATTTTTCATATTTTACTATTTTGTTATTTTACCAAAACATGATTTTGGTTAAAAGAAAGCTTGAAAAAGATATGTTTACGTTACAGGATACCTTTATGACAAATTTCAAAAATCACAAAATACTACTTTATAATACAAGACACTTAACAGTACTTTAAAACTGTATAATTTAAAACATATTTGTATAACATTTTTCTGTTAAAAATCTCAAAATATTTAATTTATATCAAGTTAAAAACACTTCTTTCAGATATAAAATAAACGGTTTAAAAAACATTGCATAAACCTATTTACTCTTTCATCTCCAAAATCAAGTTTACAACCAATTGTTGTTTTACATTGTTTTCAATTTAAATATGTGTTAAAAAATAAAAAATGAACCATTCCATATAGTTGATATTTTTATTACATTTATTGAAAGTTTCAATTTTTATTAATTTATTATTAATTTATAAAATTGATAGTTAAAGTGTTCAGTACAGCCTACGATCCCGCGACGATAACTTTTCCTTTTAAGTTATGTTTTTATTGCCCTTCCTCATTTTGGTTTTACTTTTGTCCGATAACTCAATAAACGAGATTTTTAGAGAAACGACCAACAAGTTTTGTTTGGGTCGTAAAAGGTTACAATTGAACAAAATTGTAGGTGTATCAACATCGTTAATCCCGATTTTGAAAACATCTAATTTAGTATTTCTCTATGACCGATACTCTCAAATTTTGAGTTATCAAATGAAAAAACCTCGCTACATATGGCGTTAATTTTGATTGATATCGGTTTAACCTTTTTTTCTGTTGAGCACTTTACAGACGACAGACAGTATTCCAAAAAATACGCAGTGGATTTAGAGGTCTTCAAAACTGAAATATTCCTAAAGACTCAACCCATAACATAGTTTTCTAAATACTGCGACAGTAAAATTACCGTATTTTATCTCTTGTCTCCGAAATATACGTTTTAACGTTAACATTGAGGTTAACCTTTCCCACCTCCCTTATTGTTCTTATTATACAATAGTCAGATAGCAATGTTGTATCTGATCACTTGTTGCTTTGATTATCTTACACATTGTCAAGTTCATATCTATTTCGAATGTATAGAAATAAAAGATATTCTAGAATAACATTTCCTTTTTGTGTGTTCAATTTGTAAGTTTTATTAATTTATATTGTAACAAAAGATATTATAATTTTAGTTTTTGTTTTGTTTGTATTTGAGAGATAACTTTCCTCAAAGTATTTAGAAAATGTCGACCTTTTCCATTCTCACCCCGAAAATTAAATCGTAAAAAACATGTTGATTATTGAACCAAAATGTACGTAATTTAACGTTTATCTAGTAGTTATTTATCTCAAAATAGTTTTTGTATTACCACAAACTCTTAAAAGTTTTTTTTTTATCTGTCAATTTTCTTTAGAGGAACTTCTTTCTTTGGAGAGATAATGAGCAATTAGATTCATTTAGATCTTTAGAGACTAAATGGTGTAAAATTTATGTAAAATCATTAGACACGATTTTGATTAGAAACGTAATATTACTTCTTTTATTTAACTATACTCAAATATTTAGTTACCAAAAAATCTCACTTTTCAAATGTCATTAAAATTCGTCCACATAGTATCTTGTAAAAACAGACATCATTCTTAAAGTCACCTTTTGGAATCTGTGGACTTTGAAGCAGATATTTGCCAAAATACTAGACAGTTATTATTATTGACCAATTACAAACTTTATTATGTAAAAATAAATTAAATTAAATTTACCAAATTCAGACAAACACACCGACGGTGAAAATAAGACGCAATCAAATCATTCTGTATTGGTATTCATAGGGTGTAAAGAGAAATCATTATAAAAAAGGGGGAGGAGTAATCACTAGGCCCGGCACGTGTGTCGGAAAGAATGAATCAAAAAAGTATGTTACCTGTGGCTTATTTGTGCGTTTGTGAGTGGATGCATCGTGCGGGCAGAAAGAGATATTTGGAGCTACGATATTGACAACGTAATTTGTTGTTAATAAAATTGTAAATTGATGTGTTAAGGTTGTGTTTGTGTGTACAATTCGATGGAGTGATACAGAATTATAGGAAGATTCTGATGTAATAAAATAGGTGGCTCCGTAAGTAAATTAATTTATGAAGTTTTAAAATAATAAATTCCTCACTTCTAATCACGACACTACTTTCATTCACTTAATAGCGTTCATAGTGTTAATTTAATTTGAAATATAATTTTATTTTCACAATGATAGGTAAAATGTAAAATATTACTTTATAATATAAATTGTTTGTGAAAACTGTATCATTTTAATTATTTAAATATTAAACACAGGATGTTTTATGTTTAGTCTTTGCGATGTGATCAAAAATAAGATAAAAGTTACAATGAAGATAAAGTATGTCCAAAATTATAGTTTCCCATTTATGTCTTTCTATTAAAAAAAATAGTATATAACGTCTAGAAGGAAATGAAATATTGATACCATATTTAGCTGGATGGTTTATACTATTAGTTCGCATTTTATTACCAAGTCTGAAATTAAAATTTGATGATAAATTAAATTTTGATGATTTTAAAAATCATCAAAATCGTTAATTGTTCCTATTCGTACTATTTACAGGATACAAATATATTTAGCCTTAATAATTTTTAGTAATTTAATATCTTTATTTTTTTTTTATACTGATGTTTCGCCTAATCTTTTACTTTTAATAAAACCGAAAATACCACCACTAAATTGTTAAC
Source organism: Aphrophora alni (assembly GCA_963513935.1). NCBI lineage: Eukaryota > Metazoa > Arthropoda > Insecta > Hemiptera > Aphrophoridae > Aphrophora > Aphrophora alni. The sequence goes on along the minus strand of OY740777.1, from coordinate 13,032,456 downwards.
AAATTCTGGTTTTATATAGCAATCGAGATATTTGGCATTAAAAATATCAATTAACGCCATTTTGAAACTGTTATTTTTAAAATTAGAAGATTTAGTCATACACTAAAAACATAGTGTAAAATATTTTATGAAACTTGGTATCGAATCACAATCTGTTCTGGAGATATGTTTTTGGAAAAAGTAAAAAATCAGATGGATAAACGGAACATTTTTTACAAACTTTTATTTATTTTGATATCCATAAACACAGTATAAAGTGTTGCGCCTAACTTAGTGGACAGTCTGTATAAAATAATATTTAAATATTCCATACAACTTTACTGTATGGCAATATGTTTAGGTCAGAGGGTTTACAATCATTAAATTAAATACAGAGGTATAATGTCAAAATTACTGATGCAACCATTTTACAAAAAGATCCAAATTTGTGACAAAATCGTGATCACAGAAACAATAGAAAAAACTTTGAACATTACGGCAGCCATTTTGAATATTAAAGTGACACAATTTAAACTTGTTTCTGGGCTACTGTTTTCACCTTTCAAGAAATTGGATTTTTGGTATCTTTTAGCTATGTTAACAAAGTTAAAAATTAAAAAAATGAATAACTCTTATTTTAAACAATGTTAACTTGTTCAAAATTGTATAAAGAAAATTGTAAACAAACTCAATAAAAACACTGCATTTTCTTTCCCACTCACCAAAAACTAAGAACAGTTGTCAATCAGAAACTGAATATAAACCAAAGTTCTTTAAAAAAAGAAAAATATATATATTTAAATAAGAGCCTAACTCTACTTGGTTAAATTCACCTTTTTATGTCGGCAGTCGTAGTTAATTTTCGTCTTTTGCCAATAATTCCTTTAAATATTGTATTTTTTGTTGCAATGTTCCACACAGATTTTGGTCAATTATATTCACACTTCACTAAAATTTGAACGAAATCGGAATAGATATTGTTGAGAAATTACTTATTTCATAAGAGCTCCAAGACAAATTTAAGATTTTTCCCGATAACCAGCATTTTGGAGAGTACGCGACCAATAACTGGGGGGGGGGGGTACTCTAAAGGCTATATACATGCAAAATCAGATAAATATCGTCTGTGGTGTGTGATAACTGCTCTTGTTTTTAATTATTAAAAAAAATATATATGAAAAGTCCCTTAAAGTATCCCATATATCAAGTTTGATTAAAACCATTCTCCGCGTTTGGGCGTACATACCAAAATTCACTTAATTGGACTCAAGGAACTTTTAACTGATATATCCCAATAAAATCCACAGATTTTTCATCCATCATATACCATATCCTATAGACTATGTAGAAAATCAAAAATCAGTGTTTGTAGTGCACTTCTAGCCTACCTATGGAAAAACATATTGAAAATATCCTACAAAATCGCTCTAGATATCAGATTTTGGGGACAATCGTATAATTTAAACTAAAACTCTAATAATAAACAAAAACTTTGTTCGAGGTTAAACTCAAAAATCAATGCACCTAAACCACGGAAGAACACAGTGTAAAAAAATAAAATATAAAACAGCAGTTAAAGTCCCCAGATTATAACATACATTCTAAAAATGAAGGATGTTGATTCAACAACCATATAGATACAATAACAAAACACAATGTATAACATTTCCTTACTGTTATATTCTAATGTAACCATGTTACTAGCATGAGAGGTTTCTAACAATTAATTATGTTTTGCTATTGTAAATTCTGTGGTAAGAGAATCAACATCCTTAATTGGTAATTTCACCATAGTGTTCATGAACAATTAACACATAATAAATTCTGTCCTTCAAACCATCTATTGTTTTCTTTATTGATTTTTTAAAAATAAATAGTATAAATCGAAACAAATATTAAGTTTAGCTTTAATATTTTTGTCGACATTACAACTATCAGAAAAGGTGAACTTAAGGTTCTCATCCAAAACCTTAACGATATTTCATATAAATTGAAAAAATAAATTATAACATAGTGTAGTTAACAGTAACAGTATGGGAAAATAATATCAACATAAATAATGAAATATAATCTAATTATTCAGACTAAAAATTGATATATTACCTCATACCACAGACAGTGATAAAATAGTAAATGAATTTAATTTTGGACAATTTCTCCTTTTAAGTGTTGACGTAGAAAGAATACTATATATTCGTAAATAAAATATGCAAAATCTTGCATTTTAAGGTTATCACGACTTCTAAGAAAAAGGATTTTATTAAAGAAAAAACTGTCAAAGCTAATATCACAATAATTATTGTTAAATGAGCTACAACAACAAAATTATAAATACTGCATTACTAAACTGAATTTGAAGTACTCAAGTAAATGGACTTATTTAAAATTGAAGATGGTGTTTTTGTCATTGAATCGTTTTTTCTAGAAAATTTGTATCCACGTATTTCATCGTTAAGTATATTTAAAGTTGGGCACAAAATTCATTTAAAACCTAAAGGATTTAAATACCATATTATTATATTCAAGGTGCTGTATTATAAATTCAATTTTGATGTTACGATAAAATTGCACAGATTTTGAGAAATGAAATATTTGATAAATTAGTAAATTACAGGAGCCTCAATTAATTATAAAAGAATAAAAACAAATTTTGAAATGGTAAAACTCAAAAACTGTAATTTTACATAACAGTTCGGTGTATTAGCCACTTGAAGATATTTGTATGTGTTTTGTTTCAGGGTCTCTTAAAATAAAAATTCATTATAGTCTTGGACTCTATATTTTAATACATTTTATATATTACAAGTAGATGAGAATTTAATACAAGATAACGATTTTATTAAATTCGGTGCAACTATTAAAAATGGAGTACCACAATGGACTGTTTTGGTTCAATTTTATTTCTTATATTCATGAACAGCTTGTGTAATTGTAATTGTAAGGCAAAATTGATTTATTTTGCGGATACTACAGTTATATATTTAAATAAGTTTTATAACAAATTAGTCATAGAACAAGATTTGATTATGTAACAGAATCAGTTACAATGTGGTTGTAACCGAATCAGTTCTCTCTTGGTTGAGAGAAAACAATTTTTTAATTTTGTTTACTAAGTACTTCTAATGACGTTATTAGTGATTGTATGTATAAATAAACTTGCATATATTTGAAGAGTGTATGGTTTAAAATGTCTACAGTTTATTGGTGAAATATTTAGGTCCTATTTGATAATGCTCCATCCAGGAAACTCATATTTTCAAATTGAAAAACTAATTGAATTTAAAAATTGTGTATTTCTTAAGGAAAACCTGCGGAGATGTTTAGAAAAAACTGTTGATGGGATATGGAATTTTTTGGTTTCAAATGTGTACACAAATATGAGTTATACTATCACAGAAAATAATTTTAAATAAGATAGTATACAACCATGCAAGCCGATTTCAAAAGTTAGTCTTTCAATCGGTGTAGCACCTTTATTTTTGTAAGGTATTCCATACTTTTTGTAGAAAATGTGGTAAATTACTTAATAATATACAAACGTATAAATTGTCATGACGTTCTAAAAACTGTTTCAAAAATTGTTTTAAAAATGTTTATCTTTTTATTGCTCCAACATTATTTAATAACTTACCAGTTGTATTAAAATCGCGTGCTGAATAAAATATATAATAATAATGAACATATAAAGACTCATATTTTTGTATCACTGTGGGTGATTAATAATTTGATGATGTATTAATTCCTATTTCTAATATCTGATATTATAATTATTGTATTTTTTTTCATCTTTATTTTGGTTTGTTTTGCAGAGCTATAAAGAAATACAGTTTTAGTAGTAATAGTAAGAAATGTCTACACTTACATCTACACACATAACACAAACAAAATTAAAACAAGTGGTTTAAAAAAATATGGCAAAAAAGGAATAGCATATAAACTTATTAGTAATTATTATTGATTTAACATGTGCTGTTAGATTGCATTTATTATCTTATCACAACATGATGATAACCTCAAAACTGGTTTTGTGTGTCCTAGAAGTACCTAGTTTTCCTTCTTTTTTTTAAAGTTAAGGAAATTCCAATTAAAGTGTATTTTGTTCAATAAATTAAAAAAGTTTTGTGTTAAATTATCAAGAAAAGAAAATTGTCATTATTAGTGAAGATAATTGTCAAATTAAAAATTGAACTCAAAATTTCAAGCTTGTACTTACGAAATGAAGACGCCAGTTGAACCCTTTCGAAACCAAAACTATACTAAACCCGGAAATATTCACCCTTGCTTCCCACCCAATTCAGTTTATTTTTTGCTGTTACATTGTTTACAAAAACATCCAAAGAAAGTGTAAATATTGACTGTCCAAGTAACGGGTCGGGAACACTGCATTCTCGCAGTACAATGGGTCTACGGACCCGAGGTCCGTTTTTTCTGTCCTTCTTCAACAGTGTAACCGTTACATTTTACGACCAGATTTTACCGTAGTTGAGGTGCGAGTTGTTGTCGGTGGTGTTACAACAGTTAAGCGGAATTATTACTTTGTACATATGGTTCAATAAAAAGACGTTTAAAAACTTGGTTCCTTATTGAGAAATACTTCTATACTTGACGGTTTATGTAAGGGTGTTACAAAATGTGTATAAAGGAACTTTGAGAATGTAAGATTTAGGTAGTAAACGATTTCCATTTTTTTTTTAAATAGTAAAGAAAAGAAAATATTAGACCTGAATTCACAGTGATACTCAAAACTGAAAGTGTGAACTACTCACTTATTATGAATCCTATGACATATATATTTAATTGTTTTAATTAAGTATATAAAATGTTATAGAAGAGAATAAACTGATTTCAGATTTTGAATTCCGCAATTTTGATAAATTTAATTCATTAAAATATGTGGAGAATTATTACCCTACGATAGTAGCTATTATGAAAATCCTAGAAAATCTAAAATTAAAAACAAATTACAAATTAATTTGTTTTAATTACTACGACTTTTAGATATCGCACGCATTTGTAAATTCAGGAAAATCCTGCATGTCCTGTATTGTACTACAACAAGATAAGATCTTGACTGACTTGATTGTTAACAATATCCCTGATCCTTAAGGAATTCCCACAGGAATAAACAGCAGAAAGATGTGGCACTCCATGAATCTAACATGTAGCATGCCTGGACTACATTTTACAAGTGACTGCTTAATTTTCATTTAAACACATGTATGCAATGACAAATTTCGAAGGAAAATACAATTTTAGAAATTAAAGAAAAAAATTACAAATTTTTTCTGTTATAAATTTTTTAGTAAAATTTTTGTTCCTTTTTATATGTAGTTATCTTTAGTGAATTATGTTAAAAACTTTAAGTGCCAAATAAAAGAAAGGAACATTTTCGACAGTACATATTTTTTTGTTCAAGAAAACGTTTCAGCGAATAAGTTATCATCCTCAGTTAAAATTCAGTAACAAGTAGATATGACATTTAAAATTTGTGTTTTCAACAAATGATAGTTTGGATTTTTACAAACTAATTCCCTCCTGTTATCCTCTTTGTCTTTTCAATAAGGAGTGGTGAGATGAAGACAGCTGTATGGATCAGATCCATCCTCAGATTACGTGTCCTTACTCAACACACAGGATTTTTAAGTAAAACAATTTTGGTTCAGAAATTCAGTGTGTTGACAGTTATTTAAAAGTTTTTTCGTAGAAATAAAACATGTTTATAGGCGCCATCATGGTACTTACCCAGCTGCACCCGCCTTAGATTGTAATACAAGGAGATCCTACAGATGTTGGTTTCTTTTGCTTTGTAAGAAATCTTAAATTACATTGGTAGATTATGTGCTCTTACCCAGTAGGGAAATTTGTTTAAAACAGTTGTTACACAGGTTTTCTGAACTTCATAATTGTGTATAACACTATTAGGTCCTAACGGGGGTTATAGTTGTATATGTTAAAAACTCTCCACTCCCTTCGCTAGTGTCAGGTCTCGGGTCCTGGAAGGTCTCGAACCTGTATATTTGTGAACGAATCTTTAAGTAGGATCACTTTCCTAGACGGATATCACTTGGGGGGTTGATATTAAAGTTTTGACAATACATTCGCTATTTGGCATAAAGCTGTAAAGTTGGTAGACCTACTACTTGCAGGATTTAAATCTGAAAATTTGTATCAGATTTTGTGTACTGTAAGTTGAATAACACAAGATTGACGAAAAAACTATTTAAAATGTAGCAAATTTTCAATTCTTTTTTTATGAATTTTAAAAGTTATCTATAAACGTTAGTGTAGCTCATTATTACAAATTTCATTTTCCTAATTATATTTTTTGTGGCCGCTATCATGTTTACGTACAGACGACAACGACAAAGGATAGACAGGAAGTCTAAAATCACTTTTACAGTTACTTAACGTCATGAAACGTGAACATACCCTAATCATCGTATACTGAGTAAGTAAGATACAACACTAATTTGTTTTTAATTTAATTTAAAATTCTAGAAATTGTAAACAAATAAAATAAGCTCGAAGTTTTTAGAATAAATCAATCCTATTTTATTATGGAAGGATGTGTACAGAATCTAGGACAAAGTTATGACATGCTAAGGAGTACCAAGCAAGGACTATCGCATAATGAACCAATTCGTCTGCTTCAAAATGATTTACCAATCCTTTTACATGTCCAATCAAACATGTTTCTCCTTTTATCGATGTCATCGTCTTGGTTTATTTATGCAAACGTTTAATCTAAATTCTTTTCAGATGAAAATTGATATAAATGTAATCTCGTCTGATGAATATTTTGCTATTGTTTGAATGGTCGTAAAATCTGAGGAAAATCAATCATTAATAATGAGAGATTGGATTTTCATGAGTGAAAATACAACAAGATGTTTTACAATCTAATTTGACATCCTTGGTTTCATTTATCACACGAACTGTCATTGAAGACTGAAAATGATAGACACATGATGGTTTATAATTGATGCAAATTGCTGTTTGTAATGACTTACATTGTGTATTTACTTAATATTGTTGGTAATACATGACAAACTTGGATTTTTAAAGATAATAAAACACAATTTTATATTTTGTAATATCCACTTTTTAAAAATGGATATTATAAAATATAAAATTGTTTTTTTATTATCTTTAAACTTGGAATTCCACCAAGAACCATCGGTCTCAACAGTAATGAAAATTAACTTGGATTTTCATATTTTAAATAATTAATCATTTATATAGTATAGAGAAAATAATGATGGATGAAAAATATATGTAAATTTTTTTGCGGATGGAACAGATTTGAGGCCCTGTGAGTCCAATTTTTTTTAATGATATTAGGCTAACATCTGTCTACCAGAGTGCTCTATAGCCTAAAATTGTGATACAAAAAGATTTGGGCATATATCTTTTTTTATAACAACTAAAGAATAAAACACAAAATCAGCGCTAACGATTTTCAAAAAATATGCAAAAGTGAAGTCTTTAAAGACCTGAAAAAACATATAGGTCGTCATTTTTACAAAACTGCCGGTTCGGTAATTATCGGTAAAAAACACAAAGGGGTTCGGGTCTCAAAATTGGCTCTATCGATTTTTTTCAAAATTTTTGTGCAATGTGAAGTTTAGTAACCTATCTTTAAAATCGCAAATAAAGAAAATTGTAGATTAGTAAAATTTTCAAATCAAAAATTAAAAGTTGACACCCTACATTAAAAAAATGAACCAAGGGTTTGTGGTTTATTTTATCTAATTAGATAAAATATATTTTCAATTACGTTTTCCACGTTTCATTTTTACTCTTATACTGATAACTACGTTTTTCATTTTTCAAAAAAGTTTTGTTTCATTTTAATTTAGTTATGTGGACGGGTTTGTAAAGAATGCCGTGATTTTTTTTGCGACAGATTTGTTTTGTATTTATAGTGATTCGTGAAATTAATAGATGTGGTTTAGAGTTTTAAACTCAAAGGTATTTTACTTCACTCTTTATTGGACTGCGGGTCCTATGGAAGAGCCTTCTGCTGTATGTTAATTTTCTTCTAAGTAGTATAATCAATTTCGCAGTGTGGAATTTTGTAGTGTATTAGTTAGATTTTTGACCTACCTTGAGGAATCACTATCTTGGCTTATCCAAATTCCGATATTAAGTGATTTAATTTTGACTCAAAGCAGCCATAATGTATTACAAGGCGTAACTGTAGCAGTTATGTTTTATAGACGTATTTACGTGATTGAAACTAAGAATGACTAATTGAAATGTCGTCTTGTTACTGTGTTTTCTCCTTGTGATAAATAGAAAACTAAAGTTGGATGATAATTGTTATTTACTAGACAGGTGTAAATAAAAAAATACTGTTGATTTAGTTTTCAAATGGAATTTGCCAGTTTCTTGTAAAAATGTTGGATTTAAATTCGTTTTATGAATAAAATGTCTGACTTGATCGATGACCTACTTCTTCTTTTGCTTTAATTGAGTGGTCTCTCCCTTTGAGTCACGAGGGATTGTGCTCCAAGATAGATGCTTTGATGACCCTACACATCTATAGGAATACGTATAAGCTCCACGGTCTTCAGAATATTCCGTCTTGAAAAATCGTCTGTTCCTTTTTCATAGAACCAAAAGTCAGAGTCCTTTCAAGATCAACACATTCACATTAGAAGATCATTACAGTTTCCTTTGCAGATCATTGGTCACATAAAGGTTTCTCGGTAAATAAGCCATCTTGTACAAACGTTTTTACAGGTGGCAGTGCCCTGTAACGAAACCTATATTATATTGGTGCTTCATAACTAGAAAAGGTTAGATGCAATTTGCTCAGTAGGTACGAAGTGAGAATTTTCTCACCCTTATACCCACCTCCTCTATTGGTCTTCCTGAGCCCAAATGGTAATAACATTCACAGCCACACCAGCGTCTTGGATGTATCACAGAGTAGCTGGGATCTACGACTTCCACTGTTGACATGTTGGTCTTCATTCTTACAGATTTCAACATGTCCAAAAAATCAGAAAAGTTCCAGCCCCCCCCCTCCTGGTTTGGTGTCATTCTTAAACAATTTCAGACTAACTTCAACCTGAATTCGTTAATATTAAGAACTTTAAAAACCCTGGTTATATACAGGGTGTCTCACCTATAAAGAACCAATAGCTAATTCTTAAAGGAAAATCTGAAAGCTAACTTTTAATAGAGGACTTCCTTTAATTTTATGTAATATTTTTGGGGCGTATTAAAATTTTTAGAGCTTGGTCGCTCAATGTTCCTTTTAAAATTAACTTTGTCTTGAAATGTTTATTTGTACATCTTGTTAGAAATGAATGTATCATGTTTCACGATTTTAACAAATTTAAGTAAACTAAGTAGAAAAACACGTTTCCTTGTCTCTTTTTTCATTAATAACTTTTACTTGATTTCTTCAAAATCTACAAATTCACAAATCGAGAATTTGATAATGGAAAACGAAATAGATACAATGAAGTTTCTTTATAATGCTTAAAAACTCGATTTAAAGTTAATTTTAAAATGAATATTGAGTAACCAAACCAATGCGGCATTGAATTTTTAAAATGACGTAAAAGAGTGGTTCTGGTGACTAAATGGTTACGTTTATATATATATATATATATATATATATATATATATATATATCACCACAACGATTAAAAAAAAGTATATATATGATACATTTTCCATCCGAAATTATCATAAAATACATAGATTTTTAATTTTAAAAATAAGTTGGACGTCATTTGAAAATTTGAATACACTCCGAAAATTTCACCTAAAATTAAGGGGAGTCCTCATATATAAAATTAAGCTGTCAGATATAAAGTTTAAATTTAGCTGTTTAACTTTATGTGAGACACCCGTATAAATTTATCTTTTATCCAAACTCAAGCTTTTTTTGACACATTCCTTTAATGTTACAATTAGGACATTTAGAGTATCTCTTGCACATTTAATTTTAAAGTTGGTTTTATTATTACAATTAGAGTTTAGTGAAGAGGGTTTTGTATTTTGGTGTATTAAATGACACTCAGCAGTCTGTGGCTTAAAAGTTTAGTACCGGCTGAATATCTGTAAAATAGTTTTATTATTTTCTGGATATGCGGTGGACGATTGTTTAAGTGTTTAAAAAATATATAGATCCAGTGATTCTCAGATTTTGTTTGAATAAAATTAGGAGTAAATAATATTACTTTTTAATACTTTTATAGTTATTAATGGAGCCGATATACAAGTTAATTTCGACATTTTTGTAAACAATATATTTTGAGAATGTCTCTGAGTCCAGAAAGTTAGTTTTAATTGCTTAAAAAAATTTTGTATTTTTTACAACATATTTAACGTAATATTTCCAAATTTTCTTTAAATTATTTAGAGCTCAAAGTTTAGAAATACTTAATGTAAAATAAAAAAAAACGTTTTTAATTGTTAGAAATTAGGTTCTATTTAACTTGATTGTTTTTCTCTCAAATGTAATCCATAACTATTCAAAGCGTATTGCCTTCTCTCGTATAAATTCAGATCTAAAGGTATCCGTCAAAAAGTTAAAAGTAACGTAATGACGTCTTGTGAAATTGATGTTTAAAAATCAACCACTTTGATCAGTGGTAAAATGTTAGGTTATGTATGATCGAAATAACGTTTTAACTATGTAGCATGTAAAAGGAAATTTTACTTTCGTTTTGATTTCGTATGCGTGTTAGAATATTAATGCGTATTTTTTAATTAAAATCTATCTGAATCACATTGTACAAAGTTCCCCCCTCCGCATTTTTTTATCCCGCATCACTAAGAGTAGTATCGTTTATTATAGTGGTACTATTTAATTATTAAAGTGGCGTGATTAAAGAACGCTGTAGTTAATAATAAACGGAGCAGGGTGGATAAATTGGTTAAGGCTAGCATCTAGCTTACATCAACTTTTAAACTAGTGAAACTTCAGAAGGTACAGTTTCGAGACGGATTGAAGGTTCTAGCAGTGATCCTTTGTCTGTAATAGTTTTTTACTTCTGTTTAAAGAAGAAAAGCTTTACAGTCTTTTAGAAAACGAACAAAACTATCATAAAATAGAGTCGTCTAGCCCTCGAATACACTTATAGCTTCAAGGTTGGAAGAGAATCTAACCTAACCAATGACTAGATAACTAAAGATGTACGAGTAGATACAGCAAGGCTACCTCATGTCACATACGTGTTCACTACATGTTAGCCCTTGATTTTATCTTCATTTAAAATTGAATAATGTTCCATAGTAATGAAGTGTGTTTATTTGTATTAAAATCCCCTAAGGTATGTTCTATTTAATTCAAAAGAACGTTGTCAGTGATAGTTTAAATATTTATTGAAATCAGATATCTATACGTTTTAAAATAATTGTAGTGTAAACCTTAACTGTACATTATAAACACAATCCAGTAATGGATTTGATACGTTTAGATTTACAAATAAAAATCCTATGACTTTTTTTTTTTTAATTGAACTTGTAGGCCTATATTAAAATATAGCTTTTAAATAATAGTTGACATTTGTAGTAGTTCTGCAGTTAAGAGAAACAGATTTTGAGACATGTTCGATATTTTCATGAAAAGTTTCCTTCAATTACGTGATTTTCCTCTCTCAAAACCAACATTTAAACCTTTCTCAATAAATTATTTTGTTGTAGTTAAAAATATAATATTTACTCTATTAATATTTTGAAATTAACCATTTAATCGAAAATGAGCTGCTTTCATTTATAAGCCTCGTTACCAATAACATTAATTGCAAATTAGGTTGACCGCCTCTATATATAACAGGTGGTTAAAAAGTGCCTCTTCATACTTTTCCCACAATTTTTGTCATATCCATCTAAGACCAATGGATTTAAGTTAATTTAAAAACAATAACACGGTAATGTGACACACATTGTTCTTTAACGTTGAGATTTTTTGATATACGTCAATCACTTATTTCAAGCTATTCACATAGAACAATAAACAATGTTTTTTTTTTTTTTTATATATATTTAATTTTTTTGTCATTAGCAATTTCTTATATATATTACAACTATAATTTGTTATATAATAATATATATTACAACTAAGTACAAACTTATCAAGTAATTTATCTTTCGCAATATTCTTCCCAATAAACCTCCTGAAAGTTCTTCCAGGATCTGTACTCATCAGACAGATCCACTCGTCATTGACACATTAAATCAACAATGTGACTCTTTTTTTTAATACTACCAAAAGTACATTGATTTTTTTTCAAATATGAACACTCAATATTTGATGTTAGCCTCAATGTTGGAACATCTTTTACACTATCAAACTATTTTGAAATAATTATATTCTAAAATGTAATACGATACATTTTCTGATGTTGATTTAATTTGTATAGCGTAGAAGATGAAAAACTCTTTCCAAAATTGAGATGATGATTAATGTCAAATTCAGTAGCATGTGTCAAAATCACTTTGAAATGTTTCTTTAGTAGGATTTCGAAAGTAAAATCTCAAGTAGTTTTTCCTTAATTCGAGTAGGATATCAAAATGGATTGTAAAACTGAAATCAGTGTTGAAACGAAATGATTAATTATGCTATATGTTAACATATTTGATTTTTTTTTGCGTTTGTTTTTGGAATGATGCCTCTTTGTCGTCTGCTGTATTTATACTGCTCTTCAGCTCAAACACTTGAACTGATTTTAATCAAATTTAGAATGTAACAATATCTCACAATCTTGTCTCTAACGATTTTGATAAAATTATGCTCGTTTAATGACAAAACATATCGGTCTCTCCAAACATACAGATTGGTGAGTTAATCAGTGAAAAAGAAATCATCAGTCATAAATCACATAGTTTGTCAAAATCGACTCTACCGATTTAGTTGAAATTTTAACCAAAGAAGAAGATTAAACTTTTAAAACCAATGTTCAAAATAGAAAGTGAACAAATATAACGGTTCAGGATTAATTGGTATAAAAATGAAAATCTAACTTTGACAGCCTTCATTAAAAGTTTGATTTTAATATAATAAGATTTACACAGATGGCGCTTTTATGACACAAACGAAACCAGTTTGGTTTTTATTAAATATTGTTTCAAAAACTGCCTCCATGGTTTGATACAGACTTAAAATTTTTGGTGAGGAATGTGTTGCGTGAGTCAGGAAGTTTGTGTAATATTATATTTACAATTAATTGAACTTTAAATTACAACTAATTTCCTTAATAATTTCGAAAAATACAAGCATTTTTATTTATGACACAATCTACATTAATTGTTTGAAATCTAGCGAAATTATTTCCTCTTATCGACCTTGTAAAGTAGCAGGAGCATAAATAGTTTTAAAATATTAAGATAGTAGACGGATAATGTTTAACCATCTGGTATTATTAATTATCTAAAATAAACTAAATAATAACTTTCTTAAATCGATATCGAATGAAATCCTGTGTCTCTCCGGTATTTCATTTCTTGTTACTGCAATCTAATACAAATCTAGATCACAAAAAATGTCGTAATTATTGAAAGACTGTCTGGGAACGCGAAACGAGTGTAGTTTTCTATTTTACTTCTGAAGAATGTGGTCTTGACTGACACATATCAGTATTATGTGTTCCAACAGCTTCTGGACAAAATAAAAGGAATTGCACAACGAGGTTGTAACTTTGTCGGTGCAGTGGTTAAAGAATAGATCAAGTTTGTTGGAACTGAAAATAATTTCGAAAGATGAATTTATTTTCATTTAAAATTAATTTTAAAGTTTGTTACTTTTAAAATGGAGAAAATTATGTGATTGCTAAAAAAGAAAATTTTCAGGGAAATTTACTGTTTTGAGGTCCTCTGATTTCAAAAAGCGTATTAAAAAATCATGTCTGTTTATGTCTTGTCGTCGCTTATAAACAAAACTATTTGATTTTATCAAATTTGTTACATCATATTTTGATCATCTCTCCATATTTATTATTTATTTTCTATATATTTACTCTATGTGTAGCTGTTAACAAACTCAAAACAAAATTACTTTTGCTGAATTGTAATTTGTAAGGATCCTAACAAAACCATTAGTTGCTATTTATCCAAAATTAACTTTTCGGGGGTTATCGGTAAATACTAAAAATGTACTGTAGCGGTTATAGAAGACAAAAATTTCCTTGCGATTTGGTTCAAAAGTTATTGAAATATGAATATTAATGAGCCAACCTACGTGTAAAATTGGAAAAAAAGAAGATTTTGGAATAATTATCAAAAACAAAAGTAGGCTACATCTAGACTGCCGTTATTAGAAGAAATCTGGATTTAGAAGTAATCTTTTGCTTATTAAATAAATATCTTTTAAAAAAATATATAAAATTTTATAAGAGGGGAGCTTCTATACCAATTTATTTCCTATAATATATCCATTAAAAAAAACTTACTTTGTTTCACTACATTTCATAAAAATTTCTGAGAGACAGCAACGATTATTATTCTCCTTTTATAGATGAGTATAGTAGAATGCAGTTTCGTAGAAATTATTTTATTTCTCACATACAATGAGTTCCAAAAGTATGGTACCTATTTCGTATTGTTAATTTTTTACATTAAAAAAAAAGGAAAGATAAAAGAAAGGGAATATAACCCAGGAAGTAAGACACGGGTGAAGAAAACTCTATATCCAGTTAGGTACCGCGGAATTTCACACACTCTACTCACTATAAGTGAGCAATTTAAGGTGGACAATTCACAAAAGTTGGTCAAAAAAGACCTGATAGGAAAGACAAAATTGAGGCATATAACTCAAGTCTATTTGAAGAAAAGTGTACATCCAGCTAGGTACCGCGGAAATTTATTCCCTCTACTCACTATAAGTAAGACTCTGAGGGTGGAAAATCAACAAAAGTTGGTCAAGGAAACGTGATATTAAAGTTGAAAGATCGGGATATAACCCAAGACTAAATGAAGAAAGTTGTATATCCATCTAGGCACCGCGACATTGCCACACCCCTTACTCAATAATAAGTGAGCCCAGAAGTTCGTAAAAGCAAAAGAGTTGGTGAAGAGAGACCAGATATCAAAGATAAAACAGAGGAATATAACGCAAGAGAAGATGAAGAAAGGTGTATATCCAGCTAGGCACCCAAACATTACCACACCCCTACTCAATGTACGTGAGCCTCGGAGGGTTGAAAAAGCACAAGGGTTGGTCAAGAGAGACGTGATATTAAAGGTAAAAGTGAGAGATATAAACCCAAGACTAGATGAAAACAAGTGTATATCCAGCAATGTACCGCAGCATTGCCACACCCCTTACTCATTATAAGTGAGCCCAGAGGATCGAAAAAGTACAAGAGTTGGTCAAGCGTCAAGAAAACCCTGACGGGAAAGATGAAAGTAAAGGATATATACAAAGAATAGGTGGAGTAATGTTTGGATTCTCCTGGATTGAGAAAAGCTTATTCACTATAAGCCGCTCAGGGGGCATGGAATATTAAATAATCCAATAATAATTTCACCTCCCAAGCTAATTAAATACCAAGTCGAAATTGTTCACAAAAATCTTAATTTAAAACGGATTTGTGGTTGTATCTCTCAATCGCTGTTAGTCAAATTCAAAATTTTGTTTGGTTTATTTTTCACCTGTCTTTTACATAATCATAAATGGCTCAGATTGAAATTAGCACAAACAGTTTTGTCAATAGTTTTAAATAAAAACTTTTTTTCACCATTTACAATGCACTCGCAACCACCCTAGTCATCAAAGACTGGAAAGAAGTTCGAAGGACACTGTTACATTCGTTGGAGTTTTTTAAATAACATTTTCTTAAAACTATAAAACTCTGTTGAAACACCTAATAAATGCGCGATAAATCAGTGTTTATCAACAATTCTAAGTTGATATCTAGGATTTAAAACTGGAATTACAAACAGTTCCTTCAGATAAAACAAAAAATAATAATAAGTATAAATAATGGTTCATTAAAGTGACCTAACTCAGTCTCTCTTTTACATTCTTCCTCCAGTTCCTTAAGGATAAAAATTCCCCATGTTGTGTGAGATGATAGATTTGAAAATTCAAAATATATAAATTTGAATAATAGTTCTAAACAAACTGTCGTTCGGAAAAATGTCCCAGTATTTTACCAAAATGAAAATGCGATATTCAACGTACATAATAGTGCAAACATATTGTACAAACTTTATTACTCACCTATTTCTAAAATTTAAAAAAAATCAATTAATACAATTCTTTACAAAAAAATGTCATTTCGATAGTTGATAGTTAAAACGTCAAAATGACCTATAGAGGCCTTTAATAAAATTAACCACGGCCTAAACGTTACTTGTGGTATAAACACATCCTCAGGGTACATCTTACTAAATAAATCTAACTATTACTAACAGCTGTTAAGATTCAATTTTGTTTACTTCCAAATTTTCTTCAACCATTATATTAATATTTATTAATGTAATTTTGCATTCATGTTAGATCAATAGGCTAATCTTTACATTAGACTAAAATACCTCCGAAAGTGGTAGAGCCTATTTTAAGGAATGTAGTGTTTTATTTTAACCCCAATGTGGATTTTTTTTTTGTTTTAACGATAACTCACAAACCGGATTTTTAAAGAGATGCCGAAAAACAAATTTTGTTTAGATATATAGGGGCTACACTTGAGCAAAATTTTATTAAAATTGTCATATTAAATTTTGATAAAATAGTCATTTTATGTGTTTAATTCTTATGTTACCTAACCTCAAATTTTGAGATTGATACGCCCACGTAAAAAGTTTGATTAAAGTCGGCCCACCCGTTTGTGTTGTATATCACTGCACATACAACCGAGCAACATCATTTGAGAAACAAATGTTTAAACTCAGAAGACATCAAAACTGTTATTTCTCCAAAAACAATCCTCATCGATTATTCACCCATCACATAACTTTTTCTATACTACACAAATTTGAGAAAGTTTTAATGAATAACTCAAATTATTATTTACATTAATTGTCATTATTAAACTGTAATTATTGTTAGTAAATTCAAATATCGACGTGTTTATGTCTTTCCCTTTATTTCAGAAGTAAAAAAAGTTAAATAATGGCTTTAATTTTAAATAAAGTAAATAACATTTTTCTGGACATAAATATGTTTTTTGGAGGAGGGGTGTATAATTGAAATAACTGAATTAAAAATTATAGGATCCTAATCATTTCCGGTATATCTCTTCCGCTCATTGTCTCATTTGTAAAAATTCTCAGAAATAATCACTTCAATTTTGAAATAAATTAATAACATTTCTCTGGACATAATTTTGTTTTTTAGAGGAAGGGGGTGTATAATTGAAATAATTGAACTAAGGTATATTGCCTTACAAATTAAAGGACCCTAATCAAATCCGGTATATCTCTTCCGCTCATTGTCTCATCACAATTCTCACAAATAATCACTTTCAGCAGGGCAGAGGTTCCAGAAGACTTCTTCCATTCTTAAAATATCTTTGTATAAAATAAATAAAATGACAAAGTTAAATCAGTGAGTACGAACAGTTAGGTATGCTTCATCAAAAGTTAAAAATATTTAAGAAATATATAACGTATCACATGCTTAGGTTCTTTAATAACTTACCAAATTATATAAAATTGTTTGATAGAGTCATCTTTCCAAAAATGAAATATGTTAAAAATTTTATTTTGACATTTAGTTTTAGGATTACTTTAAAAACTGATAATAAAAACAAACTTCCCTTTCAGAAGTGGGTATTAGCGTCAACTTATCTTTTATATATCTTTCTTTGATTTTCATATTTTTTTTTCAAAACGAAGGGGGAGAGAGAGAGAGAGAGAGAGAGAGAGAGAGAGAGAGAGAGAGAGAGAGAGAGAGAGAGAGAGAGAGAGAGAGAGAGAGAGAGAGAGAGAGAGAGAGAGAGAGAGAGAGAGAGAGAGAGAGAGAGAGAGAGGGGGGAGAGAGAAGGAGAGGTTTAAAAATATGTTAATGGTTTCTACAAATATAGTTGTATATTAGTATGTACAGTAAGTAATACATATAAATTTCTTTTTTATGGTAGAAATATTAGACTAAGTAATTACATGAAACTGTTTATCCTTTTTCAAATACTGGATAAGTAGTGGAGAGAATTTTATGTATGGGACAGAAAATCCAAGTTGATTTTGAGGTTATTTTTATACAAAAAAGTGGTTTTTGTAATCATGTTTGTAGGTGTGAGCGGACCCATAATAACAAAATTTGGAACGTGTGCATATTTCTATATTTTGTCCGTACCTCAAAATAAACAACGTAACAAATAAATTTTTTTCTCAATATCGTCTCCAACGATTTCAATCAAATTTTTCCCATGTGTAGCCTCTAAGTACCCAAATAAAACGTACTGATCGGTATAGTTTCAAATATGCCGGTTCGTTAGTTATCGGTAGAAAACAAAACAATTGGCACACTGGGAAGCTATAAAATAAGTATTTCCTTATAATCCTTTAAAATGGTTTCGTTCAAATTTCAGTGAAATGTGATAGTGAATGATCCCAAAAATGTGTGCAAAATTCCGACAAAACAAAATGTTATCAGGAATAATTACCATAAAACAAAAATGAAACTTGGCCACCGCCATTTAAATCAGGGGAAACTCTTTGTTCTGGTGTAATTAGTGGATACATCAAATTTGTTTAAAAAATATATTTTACTTTTTTTTTAGATGTAGCAACAAAATTTATATTAAATTTGAATTAAATAGAAAATATTACAACAATCACTATAAACTATTTTAACTATTTATAACAACTCAAACTTTTTAAATTATTTCGAGGTATGGTTAAAATATTATACATAAAATTTGATTAAAATCGGTGTTTGGGCTTTTGAGCAAGACAACAAGGACAGAATGGCATTAAAGAAAACATTTTTTTTTTACTCTGTGATAAAAAAAAATAATTGCGTTGTTAAATCTATACCATGTTGGAAGGTAAAAAATTAACATTTGTCGAAATAATTTTATTAAATAACCTTAAAAACCCCGTCGCATTTGCTTCATCCACAACAAAAAGATGTTGTTAGTTCCATGATTTTACACAGAGTAGAGATGGCGCTACCCATCAAGGACTAAATAAAGTTGTCTCTTCTTCCTATTGATCTACTGCCGTGTAGTGTTGCAGGCAACAATAATTCCTAAACCAACGTAGTACAATGTATCACATTCCTTAGGGGAAATTTTGTTTTACATTGAAAAAAAAATAATAACATTTACTTACATTTAAATATGTTTATATTGATTAGTTTGTTATTAAGCTGTGGTCGAATTGTAGTTTGACGTCATGATTAGAAGCATCAAACAAAAACAGTGCAAATAATGTTTACACATTTATAAAACCAAAAATATTGTTTGTCACTAACTATTAATGTTAATTAATTACACAGTTTTTCTGCAGGTATTTCTTGCATTTAAACTAAGAAAAAAGTATATTTATAATATATTAACAAAAATTCTTACGCTCATACGATTATTGATCAAACGCGTTTCAGCAACACAATCGTCATTATCAGCAAACTTTGAACTATAATAATCACATTTTAGTTGGTATAGAAAGGTTTCAAGAGTTGGATTTTTAAATATATACAGTGTCCTGAAAAAGGTGAACTGGCTATTCATTTTCAGATTATGTACTTAACAACGAACAAAATATGACAAAAAAAATATGGTGTATTTCAGCTTTTTTATAGCTATTTCGTTCTTAATAAAACGTTATAACTCCAGAAATAGGTAAGATTTTAAGTTCAGATTTGGGATATGCATTTTGTGTTACGTTTTACAAGTATACCAAATACAAAGACTTTATTTGTATAATTTTCAAAATGGCGGACGTTTAATAAACTAACGGTTTTGAAGGTGTTCAAAGTTGAAAGATTTAAACGGCCGCCATTTTAAAAATTATAGAACTAAAGTCTTTGTGTTCTTGGTACACTTGTAAAACGTAACATACAAAATGCTTATACTAAATCTGAACTCGATATCTTATATTTCTAGAGTTATATTGATTTTGTAAAATAATAAAAAAGTTCATAGAGGTAGGCCTATAATGAAACGGAATTAGACTGTAAGTTATTTAACATTTTTTTGTTCATTTTTACGTATGTAATCCGAAAATGAATTGCCAGTTCACATTTTTCGGGACCCTCTATATTTTAAAAGATCTATATAACTCCTAGATAGAGGTTAAATTCGCTTCGCTCGTGACATGCACACGTTATAAGCGTAAATATTCCTATTGAAATGAAATAGTTTTATATTCTTAAACAGTTGTTTCTTTACGTACGATTTTTTAAACTGCTTAGTTTATTAATTTTACATTTCACCAATTTGGAAATAAATGTGTAAAGAATATTGTTAGAAGTTATGTCTATTATAACACTTCCATGATATTTATATTATTATTGATACACGTCTCTGGAGATAACTATAATGAATACATGGTTGACTTCCCCGAGGGTACCTAATTTGATAAAGACTTTTTCTTTCAAGTAGTATTGTATTAAATCCCTCTCTTTCATCTTCCCTATCAAGTCTCTCTTGATCATTTCTTGTTCACAAATTCACCAAACATGAAACCATTAGAGTATTCAAGATCTAGGGGCAATTATTTTATGTTCTTTTCCTCCTTTTATATTATGGTAATGAGAGGTTATTTGCTTTAAAAAATGAAATAGTAACCCATATGTTCTTATTTGAAAATGAGTAATTTTATAAACTGGTATTGGTGTTGAAATTTCATAGTTTTTTTTATAACAGCTTAGTGGCTGAGTGTAGAATTGTTGCCAATAACGCAGGAACCAGTATTTTTGTTTATAGATGTGTATTAATGTGTTTTTAAACATTTTTTATTGAATTTATCATAACCGATTTTTACAAAATCAAACTTGGTAGGCTAGTAGCCACTCTTAAATTTTCACTTATCAATAATATTTATAAAACATCTCGAGATGAGACCAGAAGATAGTAATATTGATTAAAATAGGTAGAAGTAATAGTTATGTACAAGAATGAATACCAGACTTAAAGGCAAACGATAAAAATAACAATTGTAATTTTATTAGACTACTGTTAGATTGTTAAGAATTTTAATTTTTTTAAATTTACATCGTGATTCAAATGTTCTCCTTATTTAATTAGGTACCTATGTTGATGTTAATTAATGAAATTTTGTACACAGAATGGATTATAAGTTTAGTTTTTCATAGTTTAAAACGTAATTATAATTCCAAAATTTCTTTAGTTACAACTCCTTATTTTTCTTTAACACATGGCAGGATTTCTGTTAAATGTGTATATAATCAGTTACATACAATCATGATTACATCCTACAATGTGCATTTTTTTAAATACTTATTTTATCCCACAAATAACACGAAATTTAGGAGTCATAAAATCGTTGACGAGTTTTTCAAGAAAAGTTTCGTTTTGAGAACCCGAGTCCATAAAAATTAGTTTCAGAAATGATTTTTAAACATTATCATTGCAACCATGGGAGTTTGAAATTTTGTTCAAGTTTGGTAGCTGAATTATATTGAGACTTTTTTTACATTTTGTTTTTATAATTACAAACATGAATATAACTGCATTAAGACTAAAATACAAAATTATAATTTTTCCGATATTGATATAATGATTGTATCAAATGTCCAAGGAGAACTGCGACAATAATCATAATAAGGAAAGCAAGGATTCTTCGAAACACTGAAACAGGAAACAAAACTAAGTTTACAAAGTTTACAATAAATTCACTATGTTTATTTTATAAGCCCGATGTGTATTTCGATGATATAATCATCATCATCAAAGGTTTACAGCTAAATGCATTAGAGTGTTATATTAAACATACTAAATTTATTAAAATATAAGTTTTGTTTCTTGGTTTTGTAATGACTTTAATTGATTTTTTTCTACCTAATCTATAAAACAAAATGCACGGATCTGTTCGGAGCTACAGATTTTATTTACATTTTTTTTTTCAGTGCCAAGTTTAGTATCTCAAATTTAAAGGTAAAAGAAAATTAATTTTCAGGAATACTGGAGGTTAACCGAAGTCGTACAAAACACGAATGGGTTCTAAGCTTCGTTTATGGTTTAATGGAAGCTATATTAAGCTAATTAAATACAAACATTTCTTTCAAAATTGACTATTTTAAATGTGCAAAGAGTTGATATGTACTCCTTCTTATACAAGGTGATTGAAACAGGTGTCCGATAGCTCGTATATTCGATAAATACAAAAGTTACAAAAAAAACTTTAAAAACTAACCTTTTAGGATTTATTGAGTTAAAACTAGAAGTATAATCATTTTTTTTATATAACTAGCCATTTTTACAATATGGTGGTCAACACAAATCTTTTTTATAAAACACATTATTTTAACACTCTTTCACTCTTAGGTATTTTTCAATATGTTCAACCGTTTAGATGTTCAAACACCTAAATGTTTCATAAATTTGCAATTTTAAGCTATTTCCAGAAACTAATTTTCTTATTTTCGAAATCAAATTCACGTGGCATATAATCTAGAATTAAGGTAAAAGATGTAATAACACTACTGTTATTTTTATTTGTTCTGTAAGCTAAGGAAAAACAGAGTAATTGATAGAAAACAAAAATCATAATTTTCTGCTAATTATCTAGAACATCCACTGGCTTACACCAACTCCTTATTATTAATAAATGTATTACACCTTGTAACTTAAGGACAAATTGTATTATTAAGCACTGTTAATACATACGTTTCGGCTATAATATATTATTCACAAGGTCATTATTATTATTATTATTACATTCAGTAATCATTACAAACTCGTACAAGCCAGTAGATGTTTCCTGACCAGAAATATTCAATAAAGTTCGTAAAATCGGCTCTTCGAAAAATGACAAAAACTTTTTAACTGCTTTGCATTGTAGAATTTTCAGAACAAGTGTTTTATGGAATAAGGCGTAACAATTTACTACCTGATCTTTATGAAGTGTATTGTTAAAATTATTTTAATACAGAAAAATAATAATTAATATCTCAAAAATGTTGCAATTTGTAAGTAATAAAAAAAGTTGATTTTCAAACTTTTAATATTTTTATTTTACATATTACAATCTATCCAGGTTTCATTTTGAATTCGGTTCTACTATATTAGGTACGGGAAATGGACAACATTAAACCTTGTAATTTCACAATTTTGGGAGTTTATACTTACTAAAATGTTAAACATGGAAAAGTGCTCAAGAATAAAACAAAGATAGATCTGACTGCCAATGAAAAAATGCGGGAATAAACTTTTTTTATAATACCTCTAGTTTTAACTAAAGAAAAAAAAAAAATCCTCGAGAGTTGCTTTTTAATAATATTTGTAACTCTTGTACTTGTCGAATAAAACAGCTGTTACACGTGTTTCAATCACCCTGTATACCAACTAACTTATCTCTCATTGGAAATACAACACCCAAAATTAATATTACACATTTTTTACTCTCACGTATAACTAGAAAATTGGTTAATGTAGTTAGTATATATTCCTAAATGTTAAAATATTGTATTTTTTTAAATATTGATGGAATATATATTCTTAGGTTATTACATAACGATATTTTCTAGTGAAATAGTTGGGAATATAATTTGTAATTTTCTGGATTGGGTGGTGAATACGTTTTACTTTTTCAAAATTCGATTTGAACGTCCTCGTTTTAATGTTACTAAAACCTACTTTTTTAACATTTCGATGGTTTTATTTCCACTTACATCTCAATTAAATTGTGTTAAAATATAAAATAATTCTATTTATACTTTTAAAACCTTAACTTTACAAGAGAAAAGTAAAAAACCAATTTAATCGAAACAATAATTTTAAAGAAACAAATCACCAAAATAGAATCCTCCTTCCACCCCAAAATAAAATCAATCTACCCTCCTCTTCGTACAGTATTCTCCCGGCGTATTGGCTGTATGTTATTATTCTACGTGATCTAATGCACGAGTGCTCGGTTCGGTAGAGAACAGAATTACAGAGACTTGATCCCTCTGACTTGGATAAAATATTAATATATAAAATGAAACCCCCCTCGGTTACCTTTTTACTGTAAATAAGGTGGCTCCAGACACGAGGGTTGTCAACCACTCACTTGATTTGCATATTTATAGACAAATTTAGTTTCAAAATAGAATTTTTACAAAATATGGAAGGTTTTTAATGGTATATATTTTATAGTATTCTTTGCAACATAAATAAATATTAAGCTTAATAGATATTGTAAGAACGTACACATTATACCTTTTATTAAAACAATTATAGTTTGATTATTGTAACTCGTGCATAGCTGAAGATGACGATCGTTGAAACGTGTTTGAATTATTGTGTAAAGGAGAAAAACCTTTCGGTCATCTTCGCCTTCTACAAAAAAAAAAAAAAAACATTAAAAAAACCTTTGTCCTCGAGCACTATAATAGCGTCAGGGTCGGAAAAAACCAGAATTGGTCAAGAGAGTACTGATAGGAAAGATGAACGAAAGGGATCTAACCCAAGACTACTGAAAAAAGGTTTAGTTCTAGTTATTTAATCTGGGTTTTTCACGCCAGTACACACTATGGTGACTTTCCAAAACTAATTTTATCCTAATTGTAATTGTCTGTCGATTTTTTTACTGTTTAATTATTCACATAAAATGACCAACACTTGTGGAAATTTTAATCACGAAATAGAAAAAGATAAAACTCACAGCATTCTAAAACAAACACTTTATTTGTAAAAATAGACGTTTCAATAACTATATCATCATCTTCAGTAGTTGTAGATAAACGGTGTTGTAATCAAAAATGTTTACGAAAAATATTTTATACTTTAATAACTGAAAATTGTGACAGTTATTGAAACTATAGAGAGTACAGGCTTGGCAATCCCGAGGCACCTGTACACTCTTTTCCGTATAGTTTTGGGTTAAATTCTTCTCTTCGCTCTCACCAATTTGGTTACTTTTAACCAACTCTTGTTCTCTTCCGACTCTGAAGCTATTAGAGTATTCCCTTATTTGGTTCTTTTAAAGATATATTTTTACCTTTAAGCTAAAATAACTACTGAAGACGGAAGGGCAACTACACGCCAGGAATTACCCAAAGCCATTAATCCGACTTGAACCTGCGCCTCTGTTACGTTTCACAAGTCCGAAAAAGCAAGCTAGACATGTGCCTTAACCAATTAAGCCAACTTGCATAACTATAAACATGTTGAAATAAAGTGTTCGTAAATGTAGTCACTTTTATAATTAATTAAAGACTAATTACTGTACAATCAACGGTCCTACTTTTTTTATAAAGGGATGATGATTCTCCTGTAAACAAGGAAAAATTGTTATTTTGTTGCAAATACTGTGTTTATTGTGGAAACACGTTTCATTCCTTAGTTCATATTTATTTATATATTTGTTGTTAGTTTTTCATTTATTAATAGTTAAAAACGTATAACGTAAAAGTTAGAATTTTTTAAAAACAATTGTCTATAGTTATTTAACTATTACTATTGCTCGGAAATTTATTTAAATTTAACAAGTACGTAATGGTTTATTATTTTGTTAATATTATGGGAAAATTGGTCGGGCAATTTCCGTATTGAACAGTGTTACAATAGTAGACTACCTCCTTATAGGGCCTACATGAATTTATAATATCACGGATTTTACAGGTTGAAGTTCTGTATTTATTACTATTCAGGTTGAAGATGTTTGATTGTTTAGAATTGATAAGAAGACGGATTGGGTTTTTAGGAGTTATCTATAGAATGGAGGGCAAATAGGAGAACAGGACAACCATCCGAAGTAACTCACGATGGAAAAGGAATGACTTGTAAATGAGGGTTCAAAATAAGTATCAGAACAGAGAGGCAAAAACCAGGACTTTAAAAACCAGGACTTCCCCTCCTTTGAATGAAATACGTTTGAGGACGTAATCGAGGAGACATACAAAAAGGACCAATTGATATTCGCGTCCTGCTGTCCTGTCTTATCAGTTGCAAAATGTGAAGTTTAAGATTAAATTGTTGACCTGGCTTAATTTAGATTCTATGAAATAACACAAAGTAGAAACATGAAGTTGAAGAAGGTTTATTACGATTTTCAAATTTATTTCTGTTAAGACAAGTCGCTGAATACAAATCGAATACTTTGAACAAATTGGCTGCACGTATCTTATATAGAATTTGATTTGAAACTTGTATTGTAATAAAATGAAACTTTGTTGGATTTCATATGGAATTCTAAGTAAGTTATTGTATAGTTTATTTTGTACTCGAAACTAAATTATGATTGTAAAGTTTGAATATTTGTTTTGTTTAATCTAAAAGAAAATAAATATTACAAATAAAATTGGAAATTAAAATTAAAAATCTAAAGATGAAATAAGTTGCAGAAATTTGTGTAACTGTTTGTATGTGTGGAAGAAAGGGAATGGAGAGTTAAAGAAAGATAGAGAAATTAGAGAAAGGTAAAGGGAGAGACGAGATATCGAAAAGAAGAAAAAGTAAGAGAGCAAATATCTGCGTCCAACAAAGAGTAGGGAGAGATGATGAGGGAAATGTAAACAAAGAATGGTAAATAAGTAGACG
>OY740777.1:12735491-13005668 GCA_963513935.1 Aphrophora alni | reverse complement strand
ATAGTAAGAGAGTTCAAAAGAGACCGGTTAGGAAAGATGAAAGTGTGTGTAAGGAAGTGTAAGCGGTGAGAAGAAAGTTTAAATTTTACACTTTATTAATCTAAATTTTTCGTATAAAATACTTAATTTCACCAATAGTGTCTGTCCGTCAGGTGTGCTAAAATAGAACCAAATGATTTAATATGGAAACTTTCAATTTACCAAACATTTACATCATTTTGGCCCACATTCAAGAAATATTTTGGCGAATTGATAACTTGAGGTAAGTACGGTAACTTTAAAATGAATGTTCTTTATTTCTAGATTACAAAGAATACATACTCATAAGGTTATGTTTTGACGCTATTAGGGTCAACTACAAATCCCCCCTCTACTTTCCAATCAAACAAAAATATAAGAAAAATCTACATTAAAAATACTTTCAGACTATAAATATAATTAAGTGCTATATATGGTTTATAATATGTTTATATGGTGCTTTATATTTAGCAAATGGTGCTAAGTTATGTTTTATATGGTTGAAATGTTTAATTTATTGTGACGAATGATCCATTTATTTGTTTATATTAATTAAATTTGTTCTTAATTATTAACAGTCAAAAAACTTATGTCATGTGTGACTGATTTTTTTTTCATATTGTTTAATGAACACAACATAATTTTGTTAAATATCCAGATAGGAAATCTGTTGTTATTTACTCAATATTAATATAAAAAATATGAGTGAAAAAATAAACCTTTTTTTAAAACAAAACATTAATCATCGTGTTGATTTTCTCCAAGACATATAAATTTACTTTTTATTAATAAGAGTATATTAAAATATTTTGCATACATTATTTAAATAAACTTTTTTACATAGTTAAAAGGAATGACTACATTTCTATACTTATTTGAATATCATTTTATATTTAGAAAAAAATTGTTATTTATATAAATACACATATATTTGTATACATTTATGAAAAGTTTAAAACATAAAGATATAAATAACTGCATTTAAATAATATCATTTTAAAAAAAATACTTCAATGTAATACTATAGTTATAAAAAATAGTTAAAACTAAATTAAAATAGTAACACTTTCAAATACAATGTATTTTATCCAAGAATAATCAATTTAAATTTACAATGTATTCCAATTCATAAAGTTAAAATAGCATTCCTTCAGTCCACGCCACTACTATTTATTCCTTTCATATTTTCTTTCTTCAAATATGTTATGAATTTTATACAATCAATATAAAAATATTTACTATACCAAGTCTGGTGTTGCGACAATGATGTTTTATATCTCTTGGCAGAAACCCAATTTGTGTCTTCCTTTACAGCTGAAATTCATGAGTACAGAAAGACGTTTGTCTCTTTGAATATGATGCATTGTGTTTTCAATATAATTTGGAAATGCTTTTCCTTGGATTATGATCGTGTGATGTTACTAAGAATTCAATTTCGCACTTAGGAATATATATATATATATATATATATATATATATATATTTTATTGCACAATAAATAATAGATTAGTTTAAATGTATATTTCTGAATACTAATTGTTTTTAGAGTCTATTATAACTGTGTTCAATCAGTTATTAGATTCACACATATTGCTACACAGAAAGTAATAGGACATTGTTTATAAACAATGTCAGATATATTCGTTTAATGTCTGCCAAGAAAAGAAAATGGTGTTTTGAAATATTTCTCTCAGTTGTATATGAACTACTTTATAGCACATATTTATAGCGTGGTCCTATTTTAATGAAATTATGTGGGCATATTTTGGCCATATCTCGGAACTTAAATTGTTTGATAACTGAAAATTTGTAAATACCCACCATAAGAAAAAAAACACATAAACGTTTGCTCAAGTTTACCCTCTAAGAACCCAAACGAAAGATCAGGGTTGCTATTTAACCAAAATGTTTGATTTGTGAGTTATTGGTAGAAGACAATCTTTCATGGTGCTTTTGTAATATAGACTCCACTTTTGCAGAACCTAAGTTCTGTGGCATTTGGGTTCAGCAAGAAAAGTAGAGAGGATAAAGAAGTATGTTAGCTATTAGGCTGAATCTAACTTTCTAAGGAAAGTTGTAGGGGTTGCAGGATATGTGGGAAGAGGAAACTGTAGAGAACCTGCGATTTTTCAATCGGAAAACATCCGAGATCCATGGATTTTTGACAAAGAGACGGATCACCCTTGCTAGGAAGATTCTGATGTCCATAATAGAACTTGTAGATTTTCCTGCGAATGTCTTGAACCATCAAACAATCTATTAGTACTACAATAGATCCTTGATATGGAAAAGGAATAAACAACCCCATTAAAGTAGTTCCTTGTTTTAAGTAAGGATCTTAAGGGACTGTAACTTTTCTTTTCTAGTAACTACAACATGAAGGAAAATAAATGGAATTATAGTACCAATTAATTTTGTAAATCATTGAGTTTTGTTGTTATACCTTATTCGTTGTTGGGGAAACAACATCCTTTATTGTTAATTTCTCCACAGTGTTCGTTAACAATTAGGCTATACGATCAGCTGTTACTTCTAGTAGCACAACCTAGATTAAACAACAGTATATTATTGACATATTTTAAAACAGAAATAATTACAATTCTAAATGTATGTCTTAAAATTAATTTGATTTGTTATTAGGAATTATTTAAACATTTCACTACTTTTATTATTTTTATTTCTCTCTATGAATTAAACATTTCTTTTAGTTTCATCACATCTTATCTACGCCATCTTTAAATTAGAAAGTTCAACCATTGAATTATAATTAAATAGACGTTTAATAGAAGCGGGATCTTAATTAGTGGTCCTCTTAAACGTTACATAAAGCTCTAACCATAAACAATAGTCCGATGTGATTATTGTCATTAAGTGGAACTCAGGCGTCGAGGGACAAAACAACTTCGTTATCCAATTATTAGCCGCCAATTATTGGCTAACGGATTGGACCAATAGAACAGCTCTAGTTGACCTCGTCAGAGAGGTTAAGTAGGACAGTTTGGATTTTGTAAACATTTTCAATTGGTCGTTAATTTGAAAATCAGTTTAAAGTACGTTTGTAAATGGTCATCAATTTAAATACAGTTTATGGAATATTGAATTTAATGGGTTTAGATAGATTTTGTATGTTGCCTAAACTGTTAAAAATGTATCGTAATTGCAAATAATAAACAAAAGTATACTTTTATAATAATTATTATCAGTGGAGGATAAAATTAAATGTCATTTTCTTTATTAAAACTTTTTCCGTAATGTATTTCTTTTTGGAGCTACGTTTGAATAGAAGAAACTCCACTCCTTGTCAGTTTTGTATGTTTTTATGTATATTTTGAATCGTATTTATGTGTTTAAATAGAGGATTAGCTTACTTCACTTGTCATAAAGTCGTGTAAGCATACTGTATATTATATATAATTGTGGTGTTGATTTTTTTTTAATCGATTTTTAAAACAGTTTCATATACGATTCCCTTGTTTTTTTACCAATATATTCCAAACTACTATTTTTTTAGGAGTGATATTACAATCAAAACGTCTTGTTTTCGTTCTGGAAACCTAGATTCAATAAAAAAATTATATATTTTGTGATAATAGTATATTTGAATTTTGGTATTATATCAGCTTCCTCTTAAATTACTGAGATGTTTTAGGAAGTAAAGAAAATCTCAAAATATGCCCACATATCAAGTTTTCGTTTCAACGTTTTAAACTATATTTCATATTCACGGTAAAGGCAACAACAGATCTCACACAAAACAAACATTAAAAAAAAAACTTCATCATCTCTGGAGACAGAAGAACAGGTATTTGCATTTTACAGAATTTTTTTTTTTTAAGAAAAACTCAGAACCTGTTCATTTTACATTTATTTAAAATTATTATTTATTTTTTTTGATAAAACACAACTAGATGTATTTTTTATAAAAGTGAATACAATTTATCTTTACATTATGTCTAATTTTATTAAATTTATTAATAAAATGTTATTAATTTAATAAGTTACTCTATTTATTTATAAACATTGAGCTTGACTTGTGAGATTGTATATTTAATAGAATAAAACTAACACAAATCCTCACAAATAGTTCGTTTATAAATTTGAATGCGTTTCAACAACAAAATCACCATCTTCAGTGATGGACGAGATGTTAGTTATAGTTTAGTTATAGTTTAGTTATTGTATATCACTGAAGATAAGGACTTTGTCGTTGAAACGCTTTTGAATAAATAAAACGAGAATTTGTGTTCAGATTTACGATTCAAAGATAAATTAATTTTACAAATATTGCCTTTGTTGAAGGACATAATGAGAGATGGATCATTTTGAATCCTTTCTACATGCACTTGTGAAAACTTTATAGCAGATGCAGAATAACAATTTCCTAAAATTTAAGATAAAATTCAGACTAAGCATTATGCACTATCGTGCTTACTAGACATTAATTGCAATATATTCATTAGAAGTTATATAAGCATACAAATAACATAGGTCATGATTCCTATTATTTTTAAATCAATATAAAGTAAATTTAACAAGTGTATATAATCCCACAATGAAGAAATTTATTTATAATATTTTAATTAAAAAGTAATCATCTTAAGATCTTTCCTTTTACATACAACTAATGATAAATTTATAATTAATTTTTTTAATATCTTTGTTTAATTTAATGAAGCAACTAATTAATTTTTTTTTTAAAATCCTCAACACTGTCCTTGCAAATGTAGATAATTTTATTGTGCCTGAAACAAAAAACAAAAAATGAAAAATATAATTTCAGTGTAATATTGTGTTTAGTAGACCTCTAGCATGCTGATGGTATATTCTTTAGTTTTTTCATATACCAAAGGGTATCCACAAATACTCTGCATTCATATTTAAAATCATTTGTCTACACCCTTTTCTTGATCAATGTCTTCTTAACATTAATTTTCGAAGTTTTTTATTCGCTGTCCTTCGCCAAGTAATTTTTCAGCAGCATACGTTTCATATTAAATGTGTACATATTTATTTATGTTAATGTTACATATTTATTTAATTATGTTCATATTAATTTGTACAATAAAAAGTTAAGTTATAATAATATGGTTCGGACATTTGCCATTATTTCGTGAATAGAACGACGTTTCGAAGTTGCTACAACATGAAAGAGAAAGAAAGAAAAGAGATAAACACTAGAATAGACTAGTAAAGTAGGTCCATGTTGGAAAGTAAAACTGAGTCTATAATCTGAGGTAAACTCAAGTCTAAAACAAAGGGGAAACCATCAATGCAAAGGAAAAAAGGATTTCCCGAACCACAAAAACTACTTTTTCCTTTCCTCTTTTATTTTCTAGATTCGCACTTTATAACAAGAGTTATCTATACACAAATTATAGTAAATAAATGTCCAAATAAACCTTATTAATATGAACAATCCATCATTATCAAATAATTTCAAAACCAGAATTATTAGATAAATCTGTAAGTTACTATGTTTAATGTACAGAAGACATCATTTAAAATAATTAACATCTTAAAACAACAAGCATTGAAGGAAAACATATTTTAGACGTAAAGTATGTGTATTAATAATTAAAATTAATAGTTTTGTTTGATATATAGTTTCAAAGTGTCATTTGATTTTTTGATTTTTTTATTTTAAATAGAACTTTTATATTTATTTTTTAAATTGAGAGAATAATAAGAGACAAAAATAGTTTTTTTTTGATAAAACTTAAATTTGATTTCACTTTGATAATTCATTTGAACCCCAACAAAAAAATAATAAATTCTCTGAGTTTTACCCGGTGAAAATAAACTTTTCTTTCGTAAAAAATTTCAAAAAGTGACGTTTTTAGAGAGACAAACTGTTGGCTCAAGTTATATCCAAATAATTTGGAAGATGAGAAAGGAATGAATTATTCAGAACTTTATAGCTTAGAATAAAAATAAACAAAATGGTTTCTGTTTAAATAAATTGAGTTGACATTCAAATTAACTTCAAATCATTATTTCCTACATGTCACCAAATAACTTATATCTTTAAGAAATTTCCTTCAAAGTTGTCATTTTTAAGATTTTTACATGTCGTAATTTAAATAACACATTCGGAATTTCAAATAATTGACCTAAATTAGAAGAAAAGCTGAAATAATTAACCACAGTAGCTGAAGTTTTCGTCGTAAGTTTGATTTTTCATGGGTTTAATTGATTAAGAAACCCCCCTTTAAAAAAATCAGAGTTAGCAATTTTAATTAGGTAGAAAACAAATTCTCTTCATTCATTTTTTACTAACAAAACAATTAAATCACGTGACACATGACCACATGTCCCGTTTAAATGGTTGACTTACCACCCTCTAAAGTCAAAAATTTAAAACGATTTCTTACAGAAGCATCCCCTCAGTACAAAGATCATTGTCGAAAAAAATTTTTATCTATCTTAATTAAGAACAAAGTTATACGTGACTCATATTTCTTTCTCCTATCCTGTATGTTTCATTGAAATTGTTTTAGTGATTTTTGAAATAAATGAGACGGACATTTTAAAATTGAAGCATGTGATTACAATTTTGTTTTTCGTTATTAAAAAAAATCCATATTATTAAAACAATTTCATTGTATTAAATCATAACATTGGTTTTATATTTTAGACTTTAAACATTACAAATTATTAGTTTAATTGCATTACACAATTTTGATATTACAAATATTAGCTACAATGGGCTAACTTAAAGCTAATTTTGATCGTATTTAGATTTGTATTTTTGAGCCACAGCAACTTTATGATTCAATCAGTAGTCGCTTATAATGATTACAGGTTTAACAATAGCGACGTAACCTTGCTAGTTCTATAACTTACTTCATACAACTCTCTCTTCCATCTTTCCCATTAGGTACTTTTAAGCTAACTCTTTTATCTTCCAGTCATAACGAGGTCTAGGAGTCGAGGTCTAGAAGTCATTATTTTATGCCCGTTCGTCTTTTGTTTAAAGGATTTGTTTTGAAAAACAATTTGAATTAAAAATTTAGCAACTTATAAAAGTTATTTCGAAATTGTTCCTAATTAATTCGGAAACTCTTAACATGTATAATGTAAACAATGTCTATTTTTTTATTTAATAAAACTTCATTTTAAATTCATTTATGATTTCTTTTAATACACGACTAGCAAACACAACGTTCGTAATTGTTTCTTTCAATTGAGAAATTTACAGGTCACGACATGTTTTACGGCATTTACATTGTAACAAAGTGTTCTTGTTTATTTAAAAGTAGGTTAGAATTCATCAGATATGTTTTTATATCCAAAATAACAAACTTGTCTAGCCGAATATGTTAACAATATTTAGATATTTTAAAATTATTGTAAATAGTTGCATTGACTATAAGACTCTAAGAAAATATTCCAATTCTTTATTTAGTGTTTTGTAAGAATTAATTCCTTTTATATATGAACTATAAAAACGTATTCATTGTTGAACAGCCCTAGAACTATATATATTTTATTTTATATATACTATTCGTATCTGTCAAATGTAGTCTTTAATTTTTATTTTACCTTCTGTGTGGCTACATGTTTCACTGCCACAGGCAGCATCATCAGGCCAGCTGCTATGTCCACTCAAACACTTATAAATACACAACACTTGTAACACATATTTTCATACATTTATAAGTGTATTTATAAGTGTTTGAGTGGACATAGCAGCATGCCTGATGATGCTGCCTATGGCAGTGAAACATGTAGCCACACAGAAGGTAAAATAAAAATAAAGACTACATTTGACAGATACGAGTAGTATATATAAAATATAAAAACGTGCCCAAACTTAAAATTGAAACTGAATTTAAATCAGTCATGTAATTGAATGAAAAAAAGTTTATCTACACCCATTTTTATTTCTATATTCATATTTGTACATAAGTCCGAAAAGCTTTATAACAATGGTGCCGAGGAAGATTAGAAAAAAATCCTTGATACAAAAACTGTAGTGAAATCAAGCTTTTCGGTACGACAAGACTTATTACGTAAATAATAAATAATTAACAGATTGATCTCAATCAGTCCAACCTTAACTGACCAAATGTTGCTTACAAATAGACGCTAATTAACTGATGGTAGTGAATTCCACTTTACATACACAGTACCTGAATTTATTATCACCTCTTCGTCATTGGTCGGTAACAGGTTTACAAAAAAAACAAGCTCCAACTTTCTCGACTTCAAACTTGTGATAAGTCGAGAGGTTTATTGTTTCTTGGTAAGAACAAGTGTGATTTGACAATGACAAGTTTGTAGGTTAGTTTTCCCGTCTGAGTCAGCAGGTAGCTAGTTTGTTAATTTTGTTTAATTAGAGGTTGTAGAAAAGAACGGGAGTTTTTGTTTGTCCTTGCATTAAACTGTGTGTTGACTGAAAGCGGTGCACATTACTTTAAAAAAAATAAAGTGTGTTATTTTAGTTATCAAATTATAATAAAGTTGCACTAATAAATACTGTAAATGCATATTGCAATGGCATTCTCACAAACTCATTAACAAAATTGACTTTTGAAGTATTTTAATTTAATGAAAAACAAACACATTATTTAGTAAATTCTTCAATTGTTTTTTTATTAAAAAAAGAGTTCTACCAAATACTTTCGGTCAATAGTGTAAATCGTATATTTTATTTTAATCAATGACGGTGAGCAAAGGTTCTTTCCATTTTTTAAACGCTTCCCATAATAATAATTTTCTATTACTTGTAAATTTCACATTGCTTTAGGTAATTGATTTTTAAATATCAACATATTTTTAAAAGAAATCTGTACAACCGATTAATTTACCAACTTATATAACAGTCTCATTGTTGATTTTTACGTTTTTTTAGGTAGACGAACGTTTCGATAAATATGGTTAACGAATCTTTTCATGTTTAAGTGAAATAACTGTTGTATGAGTTAATATTACTTTACAAAGGAAGTAGTTATTAGACTAAAAGAAAGTCAAATTAAAAAAAAAAAGTTTTTGGTCGATAACCCTAAAAATAAAGTTATTTTGATAAATCGCCGATTTATTTTTGAAATTTTAAAATGATAAAAAAAAATCATTAAAGTGTCCAGGAAAGAAAAAGTGTGTTTCCAAATGTACAAAACGTTTCAAATTAGGTTTTATAAGGTATTGAAAAGTATTACAAAGCACTAAACAAACATCTCATAGTTATGACTTAATCAAAATTTTAAAGAAAACAAAATATTTTCTATAAAATAAACTATAATAAAGGACTTTTATACATAAATTAAACGAAGGAATAAGACTAAACTTATTTACATTTTCTCAAAAACACAATAATTTTAATTAAATTTTAACAATAACACTCCGAATACGTCAATATTTGATATATGAAACTTTTCCGCTAAAACTGTATTAAAACCCCGATCGTTTTTTCTAAGTTTTACTTGAAATGTTGCAGAAAACTTTGAGAATAAGTCCTCTATGAGATTACTTTGCTGTCTTTGAAAGTAACACAATTTTGTACTTTCCAAAGAAAGTTTTTTATCGGGACGGACAGAGTTTTCCAATTTCAACGTCCCCCTCCTCCAACAAACGCACTTCGACTCAAAGAATGTTATTGATTCAAATATAAAAGTTTTGGTGTAAAGCAACTCCCCCAAGCTCCCAATATGGAGTTTACTACTGAAATGCTGATGAAATCCAAAGAATTGTGCTCCATGCAAACGAATGAAAAACATCAGCTTGTCATTTTTCAGTTTCAGAACTCCCGTATGAATATTTTCTTCGGAAATATATCTTCACATTGTCTCCAACTTTACTTTACCTAATCAACTTTATGTTTTTCTATTTGCTTTCTGTCGTTTTATTTTTCTCCAATCTTCTTGAAATGTACAAGTTGAGAAATTGAAAATATTTTTATTAAACGAAGAATATCTGTTTTCAGATTCTCACATATAGGTAGCATAGCTAGTGAAATCGATATATAGAATTTAATCAATATAGTTTATAGTTTAATCGATTATTTACCATTATATAAAAACTAATTACGACGTTTCGAGAGTGTTGACCAACCCCCGTTGTCAAGTAATAAACCTAGAACATCGGAAATGTGAAAAGAACTAGCCTACAGTACGAAACAAAAATTAGAAATATTATTCTTAGAAAATAACCCAGAGGTAAAGCTAGGTATTTGCATTTAAAATAACTATGAAAATATACAAAGGAAGTCAGCCAAAACCTTAAGTCATGCAACCACACAATACAAGAGTACAAACGCCAAATTGAAAAGAGAACTTATATTGGTTAAATAACTAAACAGGGGACTTTCGTGACAACGTTTACATACAGGATGTTTATACATTGTTTAAACAAATTTCTGGAGGATATAAGGAAAAAAGCTTAAAAAATATATATATCCTAAAACTCTTCTTTTTTGTCTGTCAGCGATTTTTTTCATTATATTTTTCTTTGTTGTTTAAAGACAAAAACCTCTCAGACTTAGACTTATGAAAAAGGGAGAAAATAAAATAAAGACCTTTAAACCAGGAACACTTTATAGCTCAAATTGAAACCGTCATTGAAACTCAATTTCAATCACACCTGTGTTTATGGCAAGTTTATGCACTAATTTAAATATATATCTTTAAAAAAAGTAGTACAAAGTTTATTTTCAATTTTGGATGTAAACTATCAACTAACGTTTTTGGTGACGATTATTTTTGGTTTGATGAAATTCGGTATTGTGGATGGGTGAGAAGAAAGTTTGTGCAATGTATTAGCACAATTTTCACAATCCGTTTGAATGATTGTGTATTTTATCGCAGGAGAAACTAAGTGAAATATTGTTCAACTCACCTTCCCAAAAAGGTCTTATTTTTAGAGAATAATTTAGAAAACAATTTTAGGAACCCACCTAATTAAGGAATTATTGACATTAATTAGGCAATACTAAAATTAAACCTAACAGGCTTAGCTTGTAACTGCCGAACTGTCATTTTTGTTTATCTGTAATTCTATACATTATTTAAACAAAAAAAATACGTTGTATATACACTTGAGCTTGGCTTGAGAGAAACGTAATATTAGGAAATGTTTAAACGTACACATTTCTCACAAATATATACACTTTATTTCAGACGCGTTTCGACGACAATATCGTCATCATCAGTGACAGTTATAAAGCAAAATTTAACTATATAACAGTGTGAGAATTGTGTACGTTATTAATTTCCTAATAAAAAATACGGTCTATCATATTCGCCAATTTTGAATTTCTACACTAGTGTCCATGTTTGTTTTTCATATTTTAACTGACATTCTTCATTCTTCAGGCATATCCTCAGAAAAACAATTAATAATAGTTAAAACAATTTTGTTTTTCGTAGCCCTGCTTTTTTAAAGAAATATTATGTATTTTTAAATATTCTATGACAATATTTTAATTCACGTAACGGATTAAAAGCATATTAAAATTATCGTATTTCTTTGACGTTTGCAAGTTAATTACCCGTGCTTATAAATTAAAAATACTGGATTAATTTTATCCTCAGTATTAAAAAAACTTATTTTGAAATGCTTTCGTATACTTCCATGGGTGCGTAAATAGTTCCATTTAATTTTATTTTTAATTCGTCCTGATAACATGAATTTTAACGATATGTTCTCGGCGATGGAATTGCCACCATTAATGATTTCTTTTAATGTACCATTGTTCCAACAGGTTCAAGATCATTAATAAAAACACAAGTTATGGTTTTGATTCTATTAATTACTAATTAGATTAGTGTTTGAAACAATAGGAGATTGGGTAATCGGCACTAAACAGACGTTATTGTTTTTTTTGTCGTTAGTGATAAGTTTCGATTTATCGACTACTGATTGTTTGATGTAATTATTGTACTATTGGTGGCACAGTAGCGTAGGTGTCCGGCGATGCTGCGAATGTACAGGTATGTAAAAATTTTTT
The DNA here is from genome assembly GCA_963513935.1 of Aphrophora alni. Taxonomy (NCBI): domain Eukaryota; kingdom Metazoa; phylum Arthropoda; class Insecta; order Hemiptera; family Aphrophoridae; genus Aphrophora; species Aphrophora alni. Next base: position 12,993,706 of record OY740777.1, on the reverse strand, counting down.
AGAGGTGCAATTTAGGATTACACACTGCGCTGGATTTTTTTTAGTTTATTTGTAGTTTTATTCCTGGTAACAACATAACAGATTACCTAATATTTGTAATTTTTAAAAAAATCTCCCTAACAAATAGCTTGTAAAATTCTTATAACTTTCAATAAATGTTAAAAATCAGTGTGACGAAACTTTCGCCTAATTAGAGCTATTAATGGAGAATTTAATGGTGGTATAGAAGGAAGTTGTTAAATGAAAATATACATTTTGTGGAATATGGTAAAGTGATAAAAGGATTAATTTATGGAAAAGTTGTTTTCATGTATGGAAGATTCAAGATAAACTACTATATTTTGGAGTATTTTTTTGTTTATAATTTATCATTTTTAGTAAAAAAATTAAAACTGTTTGAAGGTTACATTTTTTACTCATTTGGTGAATGAACTTGCAGCACAATAGTTGTTTATTTATGATAGGTATTAATAATTTCTAAAAATAATGAATGTCGCCTACTTAAATACTTATTAAAATAAGGAGAATTTATATTGGTATAGAAAGAAAGTTGTTAATTGAAAATATATATTTTGTCGAATATATATTTTGATTAATTATTTTTCGAAAAGTTATTTTCACTTATGAAATATTCAGGATAAATTACTATACTTTGTCGTTTATATGTATTCTGTTTTTAGTAATATAATTAAAACTGTTTGAAAATTGTACTTTTTGTTCATTTGGTGACTAAAATTGCTACGCAAGTTTTGTTTATTTCAAATAGTTATCATTTATTTGTTAAAACAATCAATTGTGAAATAATGAAAAATATAGTCTAAATTTTTGCTTTGCTTATTATAATCTACGTCATCATTTTATTTTTAAATATGTTAATAATAACAACGCTTTTCAGTCTGTTAATATATGGGTATTATTTCTATTTCTATTTTAACTAGTAATATTTTTAACCCACAATGTTGTGTTAACACATCAACTTATTTAGCCCTACGAAGATTAAACCCGTGACGTCTCACAGCAATATGTCTGTAATAACGTGAACAACAGGGTACAAACGTGAATAGAAACAGTTTTTACTACTTCTTCCTTCCGAATTTGTAGTCACAAGACGAATTTTGTAATAGCTAAATTTCGACAATTTCCTAAATAAATGAGGCTTTCAAACATTCATAATACAAGCGAAATTACTGTAAACCACTCAATGTATACGTATGCATATTTAAACTAAATAGGTATACTTAGAATTTCACCATCAATTAATTATTTCTATCTAGTTTGTAAATTTCGTATCCGATCGCCACCCCTTTCACCTCACAATAATGGTTCATCACCTTAACTTTTCGAGCATCATCTTTTATTAAACACGCAACTTCTCCAAGCAAGCGTAAGGGTTAACAAATAAGCAGGTTAACACAAATTCAAAATAATATAGACATATATAAGTAGTACAAGCAATATGTTATATTTTGATATTTCAGTCAACAGAAGTACAATAAATGTTCACAACTAATCTGAAAGATAACAACAAGCGCATGTGGTAATATTATTTACTCTCGTGAAACAATTCTTTAACGTTTCGGAACACAAATCGTAACATTTTCAATGTTGACACCAAATTAAAAAGATAAAAAAGTTATTCAGCTAGTATTGTTGTTGTTAAACGTAATTCCACTAGTCATTAGTCGTACCTGATACGGAATTAAAAAGCGTGACGTTTAAAAAATAATTACATAAAACTGTAGAGCTACATTTCTCGTAATTCTAGGATTTCAAGGTCGTTAAAATTAATTATTTATTAAAGTAAATTTTAGTCATGAAAGTGTGATAGTTAAATTACTATATTTTGGTGAGTTATGTTAATGCATGGCTGACGTTTTATCAAAATAACTACATCGTCCGTCCGGTGATAATTTCTATGGTGATTGTGGGAAGGGAATCTTGCGTGATTCCGATTCTAACCTGTCAAAAACATGTGCGAATGGAATGTTTATTTGTTTTAATACAAATACTTTTAGTGTATTCGTTTTAAAGGTGCGTTTATGTTCGCGTTACGTTCCGTGTTGTTCATTGTTTTGTTTTGTATAATTTAAAAAAACGTGAATTATTATTTTTTTTTTAATTGTCTGACTTTCCTATTTTACAATTGTTACATCTCGTCATGGATTACAATGATGTGATGTGATACATTACTTTTACTGAACCGATTATTAGTTCAGCGTTATATTTTGATAAGAAAATGATAAAATAGATCTACATTATAGATTAGAAAACATAGTCTCCTATCTAATCATTTTCTTATGGAAATATAAAGCTGAAGTAATATAATCGGTGGAAATTTGTTTATATCCAAACTATAATTTGTATAAAACAAAAAAAAATTATTATGATATTTATATATGAACACTACTTCAATATGAATTATTTGAAAGTAGGTGATTCTCCTAATGATTTTCTGTTTAGTATGAATAATAAATTATTGATTTTTAACATTTTCCATGTAATTAAACGTTTGTTTAAAATTAAAATTCTAGAAAGAAGATCGTAAGTGAATTGAAACTATTTTGTGTAACTTGTATTGCTCTTCGTTCTATTGCCTTAATCCTTGAGGTAGTGAAATCTTTATTATTATTATTTCATTTGCTTAAAGGCTTACCAATATCAGAGGGTAATCAGACAACTAGCTTTAGAATAGTTCAGTGTATCAGGGTCAGAAGAGTTTCGTCAATAGGACATGATGGATAAGATGAAAGAAAGGGATCTAACCTAAGACAAGATAAAAAATGTACATCTAGCTTAATATTTCGGGATTGCCTAACCTAAGGCGAGATGACAGAGTATATATCTAGCTAAGAACCCCGTGTTGTCTAATCTAACCTAACCTATGACGAGATGAAATAGTGTACATTTAGCTAAGATACTTCGGGTTGTCTAATCTAACCTAATCTAAGACGAGATAAAGGAGTGTATATCTGGCTAAGATACTTCAAGATTGCCTAACCTAACCTAACCTAAGACGAGATAAAGAGTGTACTTCTTGCTAAGATGCTTCGTGATTGCCTAACCTAACCTAACCCGATTTATCCACCCCGATTTTTATTTAGGCTATTAGCCAAAATTTATACCCAAATTATGTTTTTGGAATAAATTTCTTGTATATACAAATTTAAAAAAGTGTTTTAATTAAAATGTACTAGTTGTGATGCAATAAAAATGAGACATAACCATTCATTTTATTTTTACTATTCAAAAATTATCTGTAAATGAAGTTTAATTTATAAACTGTATCAACTTTATAAATTGTAATTATATTTCTGTAAATATTGTTACTGTAAATAAAAAAACAAAGAAATTAAAAAAAGAAAACACAAAAAAAACCTAAGACCAGATAAAAGAGTGTACATCTACCTAAGGTACTTCGGGACCCATACTCAATATAATTGAGCTTCTGAGAACAACTTTAACAAACCAATTCAAAATGGCTGACATTTTGCCTATTAGTTACATAGTAAAAGTTTAGTAAATTCTAAAAAATCGACCTCCCTTTTTTATACTGATCATAATATTTCATGGCATGAGTAAACGGATGAAGTGTTTTCCAACACGACCCTCACCTTTTCTAGTCGTCACCACGTAAACATGGCTACAAAAATTAGGATAATATCATTAAAATTGATAGAGGGAAGTACTTTGTACTAATATAGATTGTATTGAAATTAATGTAAATCGTATTTAAAATGTCAAAACAGCTGTCATCTTAAACAATGTTGTGTTTATATCTCTAGTAATGACAACAATTCATGACAATAGAGCTACATAACAGCTATGCCAGATGACATCCATTGTATTAGTAAACATTTCGTAGAGTTTTAAATGTTAAAATTACTGCAGTCACATGACGTGAATTCTCTGGATGAAACAGAATGCGGTGAAGACTTGAGCCTACCTCAGTTTCCATGGTAATACTCCGTACTACCCACTATCCTAGCATTTTCCCTTCAGTTGACTATATTAAATCAATGCTACACAAGTCAATGTATTTAACTCAGCAGATAGTGAACTGATATCTGAGGCAGGGTTAAACTACAATCAGTAGATCGCACATTTCTTACTCTACCATTCTTATTATCTCCCCACACCACAAATAGCATTGTTTACAATGTTCAAATTATACATTAAATCATAAAATTTTCAAATATACAACTAAACTAATATTTGAAAAAATCACTATATTAAAAAAGCTATGCTCATAGTCGTATCTAACGATGTTGATCAAATTTTGTTCAACTTAAGGGTACGAAAGTAATGGTTCCTCCCCGAAATATTTGGGTTGAGAAATAAAAATTTACAATGAACAAGTGTCCGTCTTAAAATGTAGAAAGTGTCAAAATTGGTTTTAGAAAATTCATTAAATTTTTAGTAAAATAAACATTTTTGAGAGAATCATGTTGATAGTATCCAAGTCACTTTTAATGTATAACGATCTCAACCGAGTGAAAAAGAAAATAGAACTCTGAAGATGGAGCGCACGCTTCGAAACGCGTAAGTGTATATAAAAAAGAAGTCACCTGGCGGAAACCAAAGGTAAAAAAAAAATAATAATAATAATTTTGAGAGATTACAAGGTGTTTTGTTTGATAGTTACAGCACCGTTTTTCATAATTAAAGTAAATAAATTAAACAGTTTGTTATATTTGCAAACATGCGTATTGATTTACTTAAAAAACAAATTAGGAAGAGTTTTAGAATATAAAATTCAGATTGTAATTGGACTGATATAAACGTATTCCGATCTTTGTAATAAGAGAACTCGAACGTAAAACATAAAATCGAAAGTAATAAGATACGTTTCGATAGATCGAAATACAAACGTAAGAAATAGGATCTTAGCAACAAGAAAATAAAGTAAATTCGGAAACAAGGACTCTTAAACTAAATTGGGTCATTTTTTCTTTTCTTCTAAGTAAACACAATTTTCCTCTTGTGAAGAGAACACCAATATCCATTTGCTCTCCCGTCCTGATGTTATAACCCTACCTATCCCCGGGACCCTTTCTTATTGATTGTTCTTTTGCTACTTTGTGCAGAATAGTAAAGACGTTGGAAAGAAAAGGAGAGAGAAATCTGGACCATATTCCCCGGTCACGTCCGTCCATCCTTTAAGTCCACGGGGGTCATAACTGTATTTCCTGTTATCTCACGTTGGATATGAAAACGAGTCATGATTTAACCCCCTTGACCCCCCCCCCCAACCTTATTCTAGTTCTTTTCTTTCCCAATATCTCTGTCGGTCTCTATCAAGAAGTCTAGAGGGACTTGGAGAAAATCCAATCTTGTATTTATTTCTTGGCTCGAGAAAAGAGGCTTATTGTTGGGGGGGAGGGGGTTACAGAATGGGAAAACTACCCGGCTTGGACTTAGTCTGACTTGATTGAGGATAGAATTGGACAAGCGAGTGTATATTGAAAACACAGATTTATACGTGGATTACATGCTTGGTTTTAAGGGTTGGTTTAAAAAGGATCTTGAATATTTTTTGGAAAATGTTTGTAGTTGTAGCCAAATATGGAATTGATTTGTACTATATACAAACATGTGTTATACATATATCTATTTTTTAGATGATTTTGTATAAAAACATGAGTAATTACAAACACAAAATACAGTTTAAATAATGTTTGAAATCAAAATTGCAAAAAAAACCTAAATGTTGAAATCCATTTGACAGATTGTTACAATATTTTACACATTAAGAAAACTTGAAAATGTCCCAAACGCGGATTTTCAATTTTTGTTTTCAGTTTTGATTGAAAAACACATTTAAATACACTAACCCCACAGAAGCCTACACATGAACTGTTCTTGAAAATTTTAACTCTTTATTTTAACAGTCTTTAATATAAAAAAACAATTTTACATATATAATAACAACTGTTAAATTAAAATATTATTCAAAGAAATTTGAGGTTATGTTGACCAACTATTGGGAAAAATTAGTTTTATAATATTATTAAATTTACATAGATTCAAAAATGAATAATGTAAACAATAACTCTTATAACTACAGTTTTTTATTTAGATAATTCTGTATAAAATTTAGTTTACCATTAGACAGCTGGAGTAATTAATTGAGTTTTTATCTTCACCTAGTGAGACATTTTATGGAAAGGTTTATCGATAGTTCTGTCTCCCAAAATAAGGAAAAAAATTACAACAGAACATGACATGAAAGACTAAAATATAACCGAGTGGTTGTATATATTGATTAATAGTTTGGTTAACCTAATATTAAGTTTATTTTAATTTTGGATTTCATCATCTGTTAATTGTCTTAAATTGTTAACGTAATGAATATCTGTGTTTCAAAAAATTAACAGCTGATTAGTAATTTCCAAAAATTAAATTAAAAATCTATTCCAAGGAACTTACGTTTAAAAAAAAAAACAATTTTGAAGTTTGAAACAAAATATAAATATAAAGTAACAAAAAAACAAGATAGACTGATGCATATGTCGTTCTGTTCGATTATTTTAACAAAACAAATCAATAAGATATAATCCCAGATATGTTAAAAGTTTTTGTATTTCTAAATAAAACTTATACATTTATCCAATACAATAGAAACAGCAATATTATTATGGTTCAAACTAAAAAAGATTTTATATGAATTCTACAATATATAAGTTTTAAAGTAATATGTTATTTTATCAACTAATATATATTTCTTATCATAAACGGAAGAGCAGTACAACTTCTTCATTGGAGCATAAAAGAAGAACGGGTAGAATTAGTTTGATAAACCTGAAAGGTTTGTCTTTTAAAACTTTTGTTTAACAAAGATGAAAATTATAATAGTTCAATTCATTAATTCATAAACGCTTTAGAGTTGCTCTTAGGGTTTCTTGAATTATTATTTGTGAATTGTAAGGTATAGACGATTATTAAGTAGTTAAAAATCTGTCATTGGTTTTTAATATAAAAAGATATTTACAGGTTTTAATCATTGACTGACTAATTTGTCATCAGAGTGGATTATATTGATTCATTAAAATTTAAATATTAAAAACACCATTATAAACTATAAATATAGACAAAAATAATAAATGATTTTTTAACATCAAAATTAGTTAGGAAAAATTCACAAATAAGAAATAAGTGTTCTAAAATATATTTTCATTCAAAGTGATAAATAAATAAAAATATACAGTGTGTTTCTCTAATGCACGGAGGTAATTCAGGGGTTGATTACATGGGTCAACATAATAAAAAAAAATCTGTAAACTATGTCCGGAAAAGGTTCTTTTACCAGCTTTGCGCAATTGCGTTGTTTTACTAAATAGTTTTTATCTCTAGAACGTCTTAACCGATTGAGTTGAAATTTTGCATGGCAGTCATAAAAGTAAACACATATTTTGGAAAATATTCAACTTTTCCCAATAAATGACAGCAATTAAAAAATAATGTTCATGCGAATAACTTGAAACGAGTGATTTTTGTTTGGAATATATAAATAGCCGCCATTTTTAAACAGTTTATTGAAACATGCTGTTTATTTTTTTTATATTGGGTGTTTATATTGACAACTATCCTGAAAAATTTCAACTAAATCGGTTAATCCATTCTAGAGATATAAAATATTTAGTAATAAAAGGGAGGATAGCTGGTGAAAGATGCGTTTCCGAACATATGTTTATAGGAATTTATTTGCTTTATTTTTAACACTCTTGAATTATCTCCGCGCATTGCAGAAACACCCTGTATATACATTATTAATTTAGGTTGAATTTTAGAGGTTTCATATCTCAGAATATTCAAAGGTTTTTAAAATTTGTACTATAATTCTTAAGGTTTTTAGATTTGTGTTCTACTTACTCCATCACAAATTTTCATTTTTTAAATCTTTCTAGTAAGCGTTTTAATTTTTTTTTGGAAGTAGGAAAATTTTGATTTTCACCCTCCTACTATTTACAATTTTTTAGACGACTTTTTATTACGATATTCAGTAAGGGATAAAAATATATAACTAAATTAGAAAACTATTATTAGTTATTTGATTAAATTAAACTCAAAGTATTTTTTTCATTTTGTAGTTCCGCGGTCGAACAAAATACATAAGTGTCTTAATTATTGAATATTTAAAAAATTAAAATTTATTGTTTTTAAATTTACATATTTTTATAAAACTCATATGTTTGTAGCATAATTTGATGTTTAAAGTACGAATTATTGATACGAAATCCAAATTGTATACTACCTTAATCTTCAAAAACCACCAAAATTCAAATGATAGAGACGTAAATCTTTTATTTCTCGTGACTAATTTATGTTTTCTTTAGTATTAACACTTTCGAGGGTCACATCAATGTCCAACGCTACTTCTTCTCAATTATGCATTAAATTTATTAAATTAATATCTTAATATTTTTACAGTGGAATTTTATTATATGCTTTTAGGTTATTCTATAATCATTATAGTCGAATCTATATAAAAGGTCGGCCAACACAAATTCATCTCTACGATTAATTTAGTTTTATTAGAAATAAAGAAATATAGAAAGACAAAATATGTTTTATTTTATTGTTGGAAATAAATTTCATACATTTTATAAATTTGCCCATGAGCTACAATTTGTAATTTCTTGTGAATAAATACCGAAATGGTCGACAGGAACAAAGTCCAATTAGTTTCCATAGACGTCCTATTTGGACCCAAAGCGGAGTAGAAAACAACTTTGATGATTTCTTGACATGGTTCCACTGTGTACAGTCACTCGCAAAAACAACTGAAACAAATACAACAAAATACGTAGTTTCTTTTCTAGTGAAAAATATATACTCTAAGAAACATCCATTTTTTTTACATACAAAAATGATTCTTCTATTAAACCATAATAATAATATAATCCATCCTAATAAAATAATTTTTAAAAAAAGAAGAAAAAAAAGAAGAGATTGGACATATTGGAAAATATGGAATATTTAAATTTAAATTAAATTGGGAATACTAATGAACCAATCCTAAATCTAATTTCTTTGATAAAAGATAAAATTTTAAGAGATAAATCTTTAAACTAATCAACGGGAGAAAGAAGAAGAAGAAGAAGTCGCATTCCAAAAGTATAAAGAAGTAACCAACGTAAAATGTTTTTAAAAGGTAGTCCGAAACGTCTAGTAGTAATGATGACGTGAATGGGCGGAAAGTGTATTAAATAAATTATTATTAGTCTTGTTTAGTTAGTAAGACTATATTTATGACTATATTGTTAGTCACGTACTATATCAGATTAAAGGATTCTCAAGTACCAGTATTGACAGAGACATAGACAAATATGTTCTCTCTCTCTCTCTCTCTCTCTCTCTCTCTCTCTCTCTCTCTCTCTCTCTCTCTCTCTCTCTCTCTCTCTCTCTCTCTCTCTCTCTCTCTCGAAATGGAGACAGATAAAAATTTACAAAATTTTAACTCTTAATTCCCCTCACCCCGTAATAATAATATTACATTCTCTATATTTTAGATCGAAAAATACAAATTTCCACTTGGATTTCACCTAGTAAGAAGAAACCTATAATATAAATTTACTTAAAATAAGTTGAGACCTGTTTGTGAAGTGTCTGAAAACAAAATTACAAACACAGCAAGAAAATAGCTGTTAAATTCTAAATTACATTGTATTCGTATTTGATTTATAAGCACACATATTATAACCTAACTTTCGTGTATTCATAATTTTAAAAGAAAACGTCTCGTAAATTTGTTTAATTGACTCCGTATTTCACGATTATAATGGATGCCACAGTTAATTTGTTGTTTTAATTGGTCAAATTTATTCATGTTATAATTTATTCAGATGATTCAATAAAGCCTTGTCATATTATTCATTTATAAATAGATTCTGAACGACAGATTGTCACGATTCTTTTTAAAACATTATTTTTTTTTTTCAGAGGAATGCATCAAATGTACGCCCATAATATTTTAATTAACTCAGATATTTGTTAATAATACAATTTAAAACAAAAGATATTTCAGCAAAATCGTCCATTTTCGTAAAGTCGAATCTAACATTTTTTTTTATCAAACCCTTCGACAATGTAACAACTAAGGAACCGATTAAACATTATCGGTTGCCATGCCGCCAAATCGGTTACCAGATCTTGAGTTACCAATCTTGAAAATGAACCATAGATATTTTTGTAGATGTTCGAATATCTCACAATCCTCACAAACGATTTCAACAAACTTTTGATGCTATTAAATATTTACAATTCAAACCAATGTACGTGAAAACATATTTTACTCAAGTAAACTTAAAGGAAGTTTATTTTCGTCGTCATGGTACTTGCCCAGCCAATTATACAATGGAGGCATATCCTGTCGGGCCTTGAGTAACTTCTACTCGCTATGCTCGTGTCGGTGACTCGACTTTGTTGGATCTCATAACTACATGAACACCACATTTTATTAGGGTTTGAAATTAAATTTTTAACAATAACTTCCCTGTTCGTCATCATAGAGAGGTCGATTTAATACCACTACATACAGAATTAAAATTGTTTATTTCTATCTAATTTAGTGTGTTATATATTGAATAACATATAAGATATGAACTAATTCGATATTTCTAAATTTCAGTAGGTTACTTTATCACCTCACTATAATAATATAGTCCTTTGTTTACCTTACATCATAAAACGACATCAGATTTTGTTTACTCAAACTTTTTCTTACATAGTCTTTTCTTTTTTTTACGTAGTCTGTGATTTTTACGTTGAAATTTTTTTGTTTTACGTAGAGTTTCTTTTTGTTTACAACGACTCTGAAATTGTTTTACAATTTTTTTTTGTTTTTATTACGTATATTTTGGTTTTGTTTACTTAGATTTTGTTTACCTATTTTTTTACGCACGCTTTGGTTTTGTTTACGTTGATTTTGAGTAAGTAGTTTTTTGGTTTTTTACGTAGAGTTTGGTAATGTTCACATAGAATTTGATCATGTAGTTTTTGTTGTTTTTACGTAGATTTTGGTAATGTTCACTTAGAATTTGATCATGTCGTTTTTGTTGTTTTTTACGTAGATTTTATTAATGTTCACGTAGAATTTGATCATGTAGTTTTTGTTGTTTTTTACTTTGATTTTGCTAATGTTCACGTAGAATTTGATCATGTAGTTTTTGTTGTTTTTTACGTAGATTTTGGTAATGTTCACGTAGAATTTGATCATGTAGTTTTTGTTGTTTTTTACGTAGATTTTGGTAATGTTCACGTAGAATTTGATTAAGTAGTTTTTGTTGTTTTTTACGTAGATTTTGGTAATGTTCACGTAGAATTTGATTAAGTAGTTTTTGTTGTTTTTTACGTAGATTTTGGTAATGTTCACGTAGAATTTGATCATGTAGTTTTTGTTGTTTTTTACGTAGATTTTGGTAATGTTCACGTAGAATTTGATTACGCAGTTTTTGTTGTTTTTTACGTAGAGTTTGGTATTGTTCACGTAGAATTTGATCATGTAGTTTTTGTTGTTTTTTACGTAGATTTTGGTATTGTTCACGTAGAATTTGATTAAGTAGTTTTTGTTGTTTTTTACGTAGATTTTGGTAATGTTCACGTAGAATTTGATTAAGTAGTTTTTGTTGTTTTTTACGTAGATTTTGGTAATGTTCACGTAGAATTTGATTAAGTAGTTTTTGTTGTTTTTTACGTAGATTTTGGTAATGTTCACGTAGAATTTGATTAAGTAGTTTTTGTTGTTTTTTACGTAGATTTTGGTAATGTTCACGTAGAATTTGATTAAGTAGTTTTTGTTGTTTTTTACGTAGATTTTGGTAATGTTCACGTAGAATTTGATTAAGTAGTTTTTGTTGTTTTTTACGTAGATTTTGGTAATGTTCACGTAGAATTTGATTAAGTAGTTTTTGTTGTTTTTTACGTAGATTTTGGTAATGTTCACGTAGAATTTGATCATGTAGTTTTTGTTGTTTTTTACGTAGATTTTGGTAATGTTCACGTAGAATTTGATTAAGTAGTTTTTGTTGTTTTTTACGTAGATTTTGGTAATGTTCACGTAGAATTTGATTATGTAGTTTTTGTTGTTTTTTACGTAGATTTTGGTAATGTTCACGTAGAATTTGATTAAGTAGTTTTTGTTGTTTTTTACGTAGATTTTGGTAATGTTCACGTAGAATTTGATTACGCAGTTTTTGTTATTTTTTACGTAGAGTTTGGTTTTGTTCACGTAGAATTTGATAACGCAGTTTTTGTTGGTTTTTTACGTAGATTTTGGTAATGTTCACGTAGAATTTGATTAAGTAGTTTTTGTTGTTTTTTACGTAGATTTTGGTAATGTTCACGTAGAATTTGATTAAGTAGTTTTTGTTGTTTTTTACGTAGATTTTGGTAATGTTCACGTAGAATTTGATTAAGTAGTTTTTGTTGTTTTTTACGTAGATTTTGGTAATGTTCACGTAGAATTTGATTAAGTAGTTTTTGTTGTTTTTTACGTAGATTTTGGTAATGTTCACGTAGAATTTGATTAAGTAGTTTTTGTTGTTTTTTACGTAGATTTTGGTAATGTTCACGTAGAATTTGATTATGTAGTTTTTGTTGTTTTTTACGTAGATTTTGGTAATGTTCACGTAGAATTTGATTAAGTAGTTTTTGTTGTTTTTTACGTAGATTTTGGTAATGTTCACGTAGAATTTGATCATGTAGTTTTTGTTGTTTTTTACGTAGATTTTGGTAATGTTCACGTAGAATTTGATTACGCAGTTTTTGTTGTTTTTTACGTAGAGTTTGGTATTGTTCACGTAGAATTTGATCATGTAGTTTTTGTTGTTTTTTACGTAGATTTTGGTATTGTTCACGTAGAATTTGATTAAGTAGTTTTTGTTGTTTTTTACGTAGATTTTGGTAATGTTCACGTAGAATTTGATTAAGTAGTTTTTGTTGTTTTTTACGTAGATTTTGGTAATGTTCACGTAGAATTTGATTAAGTAGTTTTTGTTGTTTTTTACGTAGATTTTGGTAATGTTCACGTAGAATTTGATTACGCAGTTTTTGTTGTTTTTTACGTAGAGTTCGGTTTTGTTCACATAGAATTTGATTAAGTAGTTTTTGTTGTTTTTTACGTAGATTTGGGTAATGTTCACGTAGAATTTGATTACGCAGTTTTTGTTGGATTTTTACGTAGACTTTGGTTTTGTTCACGTAGAATTTGATTAAGTAGTTTTTGTTGTTTTTTACGTAGATTTTGGTAATGTTCACGTAGAATTTGATTAAGTAGTTTTTGTTGTTTTTTACGTAGATTTTGGTAATGTTCACGTAGAATTTGATTATGTAGTTTTTGTTGTTTTTTACGTAGATTTTGGTAATGTTCACGTAGAATTTGATTAAGTAGTTTTTGTTGTTTTTTACGTAGATTTTGGTAATGTTCACGTAGAATTTGATTACGCAGTTTTTGTTATTTTTTACGTAGAGTTTGGTTTTGTTCACGTAGAATTTGATAACGCAGTTTTTGTTGGTTTTTTACGTAGATTTTGGTAATGTTCACGTAGAATTTGATTACGCAGTTTTTGTTATTTTTTACGTAGAGTTTGGTTTTGTTCACGTAGAATTTGATAACGCAGTTTTTGTTGGTTTTTTACGTAGATTTTGGTAAAGTTCACGTAGAATTTGACCATGTAGTTTTTGTTGTTTTTTACTTAGATTTTGGTAATGTTCACGTAGAATTTGATTATGTAGTTTTTGTTGTTTTTTACGTAGATTTTAGTAATGTTCACGTAGAATTTGATTATGCAGTTTTTGTTGTTTTTTACGTAGAGTTCGGTTTTGTTCACGTAGAATTTGATCATGTAGTTTTTGTTGTTTTTTACTTAGATTTTGGTAAAGTTCACGTAGAATTTGACCATGTAGTTTTTGTTGTTTTTTACTTAGATTTTGGTAATGTTCACGTAGAATTTGATTAAGTAGTCTTTGTTGGATTTTTACGTAGACTTTGGTTTTGTTCACGTAGATTTTGATTACGTATTTTTTGTTGTTTTTTTACGTAGAATTTGATTTTGTACAACTGTGTGAGAATATCAGAGGAATATCTGAACACGATATATATTTAATAACTGTTATTATTCAAGATTTACGAATACACTTTGTTGTCTAATGAGCATTACGTCATCTTTTTGCATAAAACTGCGATTAGGGTTTGAACGTATAGGTAACATATTATCTATTAAGGTATATACGTCACAATGTTGTCAAAGTCCTGACATTTTAACGACGTAATTTTATCTAAGAGCCAATTAGGCATCCGCGGAGATGGTTGACGAAAATTGTTTGGATGAATGCCAAAAAATATTTCCACTATTTTTTTATAATTCCTTTCATTGCCAGGGAGGTGCCAATATTGTTGGACTGCCTTCAGATAGATTTCTTGATTCATTGCTGGAGAGAAAGATACCCATCTCTTCCCAACGAAATAGAGATTACAAAAAAGGAAATGCATTTCGTTGAAGGAGTTTTTTAGGCGTTGTAAGCAAGTTACAGGAATAAAGTTCAAAAGTTCAGATTTCGTTATTTTGCCTTAATTGGTGATTTTGCGAAATATTGATATATTTGTCATCATTTTTATCTTATCCTTCTCAATAATTCTGAAAATACTTTTGAAATATCCAACCAATTATTTTGTTGGATATTTGTTGGATATTATTAAACCCGTTTTGATTTATTATCTGCACTTATAATTTATAAACAGCACTATTAATTATTTATTCCACTCCTTCATAATGTTACAAATTTTATTAATTTACATGAAAAATACAACCTAACACATATTTAATATTATTATTTAAAAACAATTACTACTTTGAATAAAATTTTGTAAAAGGACAAGCCCTTATTAAAGTTGCTTATATAATCATTGAAAGGTAAAAAGAGTAGAAGGGAATTTTTTAAATTTTTATTGGCAGTTCAATTGTTGTACATTAGCAAAGTTTCCTATGATCAACGCGGGGTTCTTACTTAAAAAATGGTAACCCTGATTTGAAGCAATTGTTTAAATATCAATTATGTTATTTTATCTTAAGGGAAAAATCGTATAAACCTCTAAAAAAATGTAATAATAAAATGAAAAAATGTGAATCTGAATCATAAATACTACTTTTGTTTTTAATCACTGAATAAATATTTCATAGCATTTTTCCTTATTGGAATTGATTCCTTCACTTTCTAATTCATCATAATTATATGATTTACAAAAGAAACTGTCACCTGACTCAAAATAATATCCATTTGAACACCCCTTTCCTTCTAAAATCGTGTTCCATTGAAAACCAAAAAAAGGAAAAAAAAAGAGGAATATAAAAATAAATAATTATATCAAAATGGAGCAGTAGTATGATTTCAATAAACGGTGCAAAAACACTGCACGGACTTTCTCACCTTTTCAACCACATAACAAAATGAAAACTACTCGTCTTTTAAAAAACATTATTTATTTAAATAAAGTCACAACTCCTTTTCTCGTGCCAAAAACATGTCCTTACATAAAGTCGAGTTTTTAATACAGCATTGAAGGTTTTTTTTGCCAATTATTCCTGAAACGTCGTAATTTTTTACTTTCGATTTTGTACAAGGAATTGGTTCATTAATCTTTGCTAAAATATTAAGTAGCCTAACTAAGTTTTTTGTAAAAGCACTAATGCTCTTTTTTTTACATGAATCAGTATTTTTGGAGAGATGGCCAAAAGTCTAGGTTTTTTAGACTAATTTTTGAGTAACCCTGGGTTATAGCCGATTTTGATAAAATTTAAATTTGATTTTTTTTATCTTATGAGAGCTATCCATAAATTTTGAGTTAACAATAAAATGATAATAAAGTCCTTAAATATGGCGAAAATATGCCCACATGTCAAATTTGATTAAAATTATAACGCGATTGGATAACAAAGCATTTCACCGACAACAGACATTATTTAAAAAAAAATCGAAATTGAAACACCAATAAACAGATATATCCGCAAAAAAATCGATTATATTCTTTGACCTATCACATATTTATATCACAATTATATGATAACTATTTAAATTAAGATCTAAATAATCCGAGCGAAGCAAACAAAATGATAACAATATTAATTTCCCAATTCTCTCTCAAAACATAGTTTCTGGTTGGTGAACGCAGCACGGAAAACAACTTCAAGGAAGATCATAAAACATAAGAAATTGCAAAGCCAAGGAAAACTAACCTCATTAAAGGAAAACTTATCCTTGGAAAGGATGTGTTGAAGCTATGGGTGTTAAGTTTCAAAGCACTTGCTGGCGATGAAAACTTACACAAGTCCCCGAGTAATAACTGAGCGCTTCACGTAGACACGACTTGCAGTGCAGAAATTCATATAATATTAGACGATAAAGTTTTGGCTTTGCCTGTGGATTTACTGGGTACAAGATGTTTGCTACAAACTCTTCGCATAAACTGATTCATTAGCTAAATTGAACCCCCCCCTTTCTCTCTCAACCTGTCTTCTCTAAAACCTAACCTCACATTTATAATTTATATGAGATTTGTCATCTTACACGAATTGTACGGTTGACGTTTTGAATCCGACAACAATTGTAACCGTGCCGCAAAGTATTCCGGTATTAAATTCTACAGGATTTCATTTCTTCTTCACAGCTGGATACTTTGTCACTTTGAATATAAATATATTTTTTAAAGAGTTTAATACCGACATCGTAGCATAAGTAAGGTGACCAGAAAGATTCAATCTACGGTTAATGACTAACTTTTTTAAATTTCATGGTCTAAGAAATATTAAATTGAAGAATTAATAAATCCAATACAAAGTTTGAAAATGTTTATTTTTTATGTCTATGAGAAATTAATCTGGTAATAAATTATACCAGAATTTTAAGCATGTTAAAAATATTGAACTGTATCCTTTAGGATAAAATAACGACGTAATTGCTAGAAATATAATTTTGAACCCTGCCCTTACATCACTCATATGTACAAGATTCATAAAACTATGGAGGGTGTTCTATAAATGGCTTTATTAAACTTTGGGTTGATTCTGGACATCAAAATCAAGGAAACAGCTCCTATAGTTACAGTTTTACAATCCTTCAACTTTCCTCTACCTTTTCTCAAAAAAATTCCAAACTATTTGTGACATCATTAAAGAATTTCTTAGAATGTTTTATACTATTAATTTTCATTCCACCACAAATTCTAATATTTTATTTTTTAACCGTTTCAAAATGGCGATCATTTGGAATTTTCGATATCAGATATCACGAAAATCATTAATTAATAATTTTATAAGAATCAATACATTTAGTTATTTTAAAGATGAAGAAAACCTTCATGTTGAAAAATAAACCAAATTCTGTTACAAATTAAAAAAAAATATTCTTAATAATTTCCTAGAACACAAGGGCATATAAAGGTCATCTAGTACTCAGCAGTAAGCATAATAACTATTATACAGACTGCAAACATTCAACAAAATTTAGTATTGAATCAGAATTTAGTTTATCATCCATTCGGAAGTTATACCTTTTTTTAGATTCAAGAAGAAGCATTTTTGGACATATCTTAAAATACTCTTTTAACTTTTACTAACAAGTCACTTGCCAAATTTATCAAACTGATGTTGAAACACCCTGTGTTGACAAACAATTTTAGTAGAATACTGACATCATATTGAATATACCCATTTTAATTTCATGTGATTCAAAAATAAAAACTTTACATCTGTCCACCTTTATGACTGCAAGTCAATTTTTCTGGAGGGTAAACAAATGAAGAGATATGAATTATAATTATTAAATAGATAATTTGAAGATAGTTTCAAAAATCTGAGTAATTAATACTGTAATATAAACTATGGTGTTCAACCCCAAGGCTACACAATCCCGAGTTAACCTAGCTTGATGTACACCATTAGACCCTTCAGCTTTAGACCTTCAGCTGGACTTGGGTTAAATCCTTCTCTTTCACCTTTCCTTTCATGCTTCTCTTGACCAAATCTTGATCTTTACTGAAGCTATAGTTCCAAGGGTCTTTATTTTATGTTATTTCCTCTCTTTTTTTTTAATGGCGATAATGAACGAGAGGTTTTTTTTTTAAAACAACAAACGGAAAAACGAGTATATTTTTAAACAAATTTGATTTTTCAAAATATATCCGCGGATTTTTACAGCATTTTTAAAAGAACCATTAGCAACCTCGATTAAAACTTAATTTTCAAAATTGGGTAATAACAACTGAAGTGAAATCTAAATGTTAATAACTTAACCTTCTATATAAATCTCATTAATAGAATGTTAAGTTTCCAGATTATTGTTCAAATCACAAAAAACTATAAAACTTGATACAATGACAAAACATATTTTACATTCAGTAATCATAAAAAAAAAAATAAATTTAAAATACAAATTATTTTAACAAGACAGGTTATTTGCCGAAATTTTTCTGTACATTTAACAACTGAAGATGAAGATTTAGTCATTGAAACGTTGTCTTATTACAAATATATTGTTTGTTTTTAAAAATTATGTGATTCATTCTGTGATTAAAGCTTCCACGAGTTCCTCATTTTAAGTGATTTTTCTTATCAATCATTTCATTATATTATTTTCAAGTTCTCCCGCATTTGTAACAATCTACAATGTATTTTTTTTAAAAATTAAACTTTTGTGTCTATGTTATCAAACATTTAGATAGATTTATGTACTGTATTTTGACGATGAAGGAATGCCAATTTAAATAATAGTGATTAAACTTGTATCCATGTGTTTATATTCTTTTGCCATTTACAAATAAATTATTATAAAGCAAAAATATATATTATTATATAAATAATTCCGATTTACCGAAAAATAATATTAATTATAATAATTTTGGTTTTAAAGTTTTTCACATTTTAAATATCCTTTAAAAAAAGGAAAGGGTGTGTAACTAGCTTACGATTACAATAGTAGCATCAGGGTCGGAAAAGAACAAGAGTTGGTTAAAAGAGACGCGTTAGAAAGTTGAAAAAGTAACTTAACTTGAGACTACATGAAGAAAGGTGTAGATCCAGCTAGGGTCTTCAGAATTGCCTCCATTCGTACCCACTATAAATGAGAACGTTGGATATTGTTGTATTGTTCATTTGGCAACTGCTATTATTTGTGTAAATAAAAAAGAAACTAATATACAACGTTTCAAGACTATAAATCAACACCCGTTAACAAGTGAAAAATAAAATAACCAGCAGATTAATACCTACAAAAATGTTCAAAACCAAAATTTAAAAACTTTTATTATTTTTTTATGTACATAATTTATATAAAATTCGCAAATTAACTATATTATTAAAATAAATATTGTCCTTACGAAATAGCTTTCGTTGGCTGTACCTAATTTGTCTCTCTATACTTTATTCTAATAAATATTTTATCGATTTTGTTTAGTGAAAATACCATAATTCATTTTAAAGTTTTAACATACGCACGATTTCAAAGTTATATGATTTTGATGAATTTAAATTTCAGGATATATGAAAGTTAAACATTCTGATTTATTCAAGTTTTTAATTTACTAGAATTTTTTTAAAATAATATTCAATTATATGTTCGCACATGTAAGATTAGGTACGTAATTCAAAGTATTACAAAACTTGTTTTCTTGTCTAGCGAGGATGTGTAAATGTATTTCCCGCAGGAGTAAATTGAATTTCCTGAGATGTGCTGTGAGAAAAGTAAATAGAATCGGGAATGTTTCTATTTGTGGTTTGATAGTGGATGTAAGAGAAAATGAGATAGAGAGAGAAAGAGAGAGATTATGGGAAAGGGGGAGAATCACATTGTTTGAGGCTTATTTCAAATAATGGTGCAGACGAGCAAACGAAGCTTCTCTTCCTGTTTACTCCTATTATTATTATGAAATTATTATTATTAGAAATTAATATGAAATGTAGAGCAAATTTTCAGTTAAGGTTGAAAAATTATTTTGTAGAAATATTCGTTAGTAAGAAAGGTGTTTGTGTGTGAGGGAGGGGGAGAGAGAGAGAGAGAGAGAGAGAGAGAGAGAGAGAGAGAGAGAGAGAGAGAGAGAGAGAGAGAGAGAGAGAGAGAGAGAGAGAGAGAGAGAGAGAGAGAGAGAGAGAGAGAGAGAGAGAGAGAGAGAGAGAGAGAGAGAGAGAGAGAGAGAGTGAGAGAGAGAGGGGGGATTTTTCGTGTAGTGGGTAAACAGGAACCAAATGAATGGTTAATGTCTGGATTGATTGTCTGTTCAGACTTTTTCTTCAAATAAATTCAACACAAAATTGAGAGTTATTTATAAAATTTTGTTACAAATGTGTATAAAATATAACCTAACGTCATATGCCAAAATATATCCAAAAACTACTGTTAGTCTACTTAAAAACGTAAAGTCGTTTCTACATTTAATGAATTTTTGTTCAATGTAACCCCAACATTACCCAAATATCTTCAAAAATCAGCCTCAAAATCCTAGTTACTTAAACATTCAAATTGGCGTATAAAGTAACCATAAATATTGGTTTCTTAAAAAACCAAAATTGGCTATAAATTTAATGAAATTTGCTCAAATATAGCCCCAAAACAACCCTGTTTAGTAAACTCTGCACACAAATATTGGTTCAAAAGTTACAAGTGAAACCAAGTCAAAACGCAGTTTATATTATAAATTATAATTACATCATTATTTTTTTTTTTAAAAGGTCATTAATCAAGTTACACATAACATCTTCGCCATTCAAACAGTTGACAATATGGGTGATCGTTTCAAAATGTGCCCATAAGAAGTGGAATATTATCAGGTTTTAAATCATAACTGCGTTTCTTATAATTAAGTAATTCCAGACTTCTGTCTCACCCTGTATTGACTTTACAAACCGTCCAAGATATTTTCCCAAATAATATTAAACGATAAGGCACCATCTTATGATGTGAGTGGAGTGAAAATTCCAAGTCAAAGAATTTCAAGAACGGTCCAGTCCGAGGCATAGAATAAATTACTGGACTTATTATATTCAGTCAAACACGGCCAAGGACAACTGCTTTGGAATTCCTAGATATTTAGTCAACTTCCATTTCTATTTTGAAAACATATCAAATTTACTTTTTTTATTTTTTAGTTTCTTACATACACGTGGCATTTAGAATGTTATTTGATGGGTAAAAGAATCAAAGCAGCGAAAAAATTATCCGTTTTAAGTTCCCCTGAAACAAAAACAAAAGTTGTTATTTTGGTCATATCCGGAGATTTTTAATTTTAATAATGTTTAGATTTAGACAAAGCCTTAATTCCGATATTACAAAAATGGGCAATTTTCATCGTATTTTGATACAAATATAGACGGTAAAGACCGAAAGATAATGTATTGTTCACCAAATCCCCAGAAATGTCAGATGTGAATTATTTATTTAAAAACAATTAAAATAAGCCACATAGCTAAATCAACGTAATTTGTATATATTGAAAATTATTTTATCTCCCTTAACAATTATATTGGGAATATGTTTTGTTTACGGTGGGGGGGGTAAACAGTAAAAAATACCGCGTTAATGATCACCTTACATCAATAATGAAATCAATAATAAACCAAGTTATTTTTTGTTTTCATATATAAGTATACATTTTTGGAAATATAGAGTTTGTTTTATTGGTGTATGAGAAAGTTAGTGAAATATTTTTAAAGTGTATGTTTTAAATATTGTTTGTAGTCGATAACAGCTAGGACCAAGGAAACACTTTATTATGTAAATCTTTTGGTACATTGTTTAAAAAATACACAATCTTTCAATGAACATTAAAAAAAATCAAAACACCAATTTCTATTAAGCATAGATTTTGATAATTTATTAAAATATATTTTGGGGCTTGGAAGACAATTTTATAATTTTGTTTGGTGTAGTCTTTAAAAAAAATGAATTTTATAGATTCAAATCCGTAATATTAAAAACTTAACTATAAACAGAATTTTATTGAACTAACTTTCCGCGTGTATTAATGGAAGCTTGGCATTATTTTGGTTTTAGTTTGTGTAAAATTTAAACCAAAATAAATGCTTTAAATTGATTCCTTTTTTAGAAGGTACGTGTAACGTTAACAAATTTTAAGTTCAAAGTTCTAAAGTAAGACTTAAGAAATACTCGATTTCAAATCTATGAAATTTAGTTTTGAAAATGTTTAATAACAATTTGTAATTTCGGTAATTTATTTAATTGAATACGGGTTTAAGGGTGAATATCTGTGAGCTAATTTATTCTTAAAAACAAAAACAATTTATTTTTAAAATTTTAATTTTAAATCTCTTTCCGAACTTTACCATTTACCGATTTTTAAAATAATCTCTTTTGTCATTTTTTACAATTACGTTGCAATAAATTAATAACAAAAATATTTGTAGTTTAAAGTTTCCTTTCAAAATTACTTTCCTAAAATTCAAAACACGATCGATATTCATAGCTCAACATTTATTCTTTAAACTGACCAAATTAACTAAAGAAGCTAGCCTAGAAGTTCTCCAGTGTCTCCTAACTTCTTGCAACTGCTACTTAAGAATCCAAGAGAGAAAAAAAATGACAGGTTCGTCCACCTTATTTGTTCTATTGACAGGACATAATATATTACACGGATAATAGAAAAACAACGGGGTGTTTAGTGCAGGATTTAGAAGTATTTAAAAACTAGACGGTACCTGTAAAGGATAGGGAAACGTTTCAAGGAAGTCAAAGATAACAAAAGATGTAGCAAGGAAAAAAATAAGCTTAGAAGGAGCAAAAAATTACAGTTACTGGACAATCGGACAACAGGGCGCTTTTGAACATGTGGTGATCCTGTTAACTGGTTTGAAGAGAAAAGGTTGTTCTAGTTTTAAACATATTTGGGTCTTCTTCATATAAAAAAAACACTATAAAAGCGAGAATTTAATCTTCATAAAATTTCGCCACACACATTTTTAATGATTTCTACGTTTGGAGATTCCTTAAAATTAAAATAAATAAACAATAACACTTCCATTACACTCCATTCATAATACAAATACTAACCACCAAAACATCGCTCCCATCTCATTCATTAATTATCAATCAAAAATTTTAAATGAACATTTAATGCCCTTTTCATTTCTACAAAACAAATTAATTAATTTATTTATTTATTTACACATAGCACGTAATCGATTTGTTAATGACCTACACTAAGATTTGTTTTAGATATTGCCAATTATGTCTGAACGTTTGTTTTTATTTCATATTTGGTAGACTTGTTTCGGTTATTAGACTTCATATTTAAGAAAAATTGTTTAGACTTTATTTTTAAGAAATTGAGTTCTTTATAGATTGTATTATTTTACCGATCACTAAAAAAAAACACTTTTTTTAGAGAGATGCAAGACCAATACGTTTACTTAGCGTTTGATTTTGAGAAAAAATAATTCTAACATCTGTTTGTGTGGTCAGTTTTTGTGGGTTTTTTTTACCTGTAACTCGCTATCAGGAATTTTTGGAAAGATGCCGGCAACTAAGTGACTTTTTTTCAATAGTCTACACTTGAGCAAAATTTTATCAAAATTGTTGGAGCTAATTTTGAGAATATCATAGTTTTGATTTTTTTTTTTATGGCAACCCTCTATAATTGTGTTATAAAATATGAAATATCGTCTTGTCATACGCCCACATATCAAATTTATTAAAAATCACTAGACGCGTGTAAGCTGTTGATCACTGTAAGTACGACAGAAAAACATAATTTCAAAAACCCTTAATTTTACTCAAGAAAACTCAAATATGCATATCTAAAAAAACTTAACAACGATTTTGTAATCACACAACTTTCTCAATAATATGTAGGCTATATTTTATATTGGAAAGTAAAACTGAATAATAACATAAATGTGTTTGACTATTATTTCTCTAAATTCCTAAGATTTACTAGTGATATTAAAAAATACCTAAAGGCTTATGGCTTAAGAAACGTTAAATTAAACAAGAAAATATTTTATAAATTCATTTATTAAAACTTTTTCAAATCTTCGAAAGTAAAAAATTCTTCTATGCTACTTTTGAAAAATGTTTTAATAAACCGAAATATATAGCCTACTTATATTATTTTATTTTCTGTTGTTTAGAAATAAATTAAATATATTATAATTATTCAATTGTATTTAATTTAACAATTGATACATTTATGTATTATCTTAAAATACATATTTTCGAAACTGCCTAAAAACAATATGTTTAACTCAAAAATTTATATTAGTAAATTTATATTCTTATACATTTCGGTTTTTACATAAGAATATATTTTACAGATTTAGTATATTAATGTCATATTTATTTTCAATTTAGAAGTAGTAAATTCGAAACTTACTTAGCAACAATACTTTCATCTGTTGATTTAAACATCAATATTTTTTTTTTGAAATTATTAATTTGACTTGAATTGTAGTGTAGGAAAAGAACATTTTCCATATACAGTTTAGTTAAAAATTTCGACGTAACTTAACATTCATTGTTAAAATATTGTTAGATAGGAAACAATGAATGGTTATTTTTTAATTTTCTTCTTAATAAGACGATATGTAGTATTGTTTATTCGAGAATGTTTGAAACAATATTGTTTTTTATAATTATTTGTTAAAAATGATTTTGATATAGTTCAAATATTTTAACAAACCATTCTTATATATTATACAAATATATCATTTTAATTTTATTCATTAATTTCCTAAAAATAATTAAACAATGTATAAACTAAAATAAATTTAACATATTCTGTTTAAGTTTAACATGAAAATTAAACTATGTTTTTGCTCTTCAATGTTATAATTGTTAAAATATGAATTGGGGTCTAATATTGTTTCAAAATATAAAACAATATAATTTTACTTTAACCGTTAAGTACGTTACAATCAATATAGAAAACATTTTTTCACAAATCATATGTTTAATTCAAAATAGTTATAGTTTGATTATTGGTGAATTTTTCGTCGTTGAAATGTGTTTGATATAAGACATGTATTATTTTTTCAAAAATGTGTGCAAATTTTAATTTAAAATTTTATAACATGTCACAAATCAAACTAAATATTTATCATTACTTATAACCTATGTTTGAAACTGTAAATACAATGTAATATTTAATAATTTCCTTAACGAAATTACAGTAACATATCCTGAAACAAAATAATTGTAATTATGATTACTTACTTCTCCTCCCCCATTAAATGCCATAATATATTTCTATAAGATAAGAATTTTAGAACGTTCTCATGCTAAAGTCGAAATAAAAACCTATTTTTATAATTTATATAGAACTCTCTAATAATTTCTATGTTATTAAAATGAAAATACAAACTATTACAATTATTTTATTTATTCTAGTATCAACTATTGTTAAATTCTTCAGAATAAAAATTGCAATAAATATAATGTGAATTAATTTTACATATTAACATTAATATCATTCACTTAATTATTTTAAAATACATCAAATTATTACCAAATTTATTATTTTCATAAATATATTTTTAGTAAGTTCTACAAAAATATCAAGAAATACACATTTTTGTGTTTAGGCCTAACATTTATATTTTGTAACAAATTTCACTTTTTGTATTTCGGTTATTTGCATTCCATTGTCCTAATCAATATCAGACAAATTCAATGCTACCAACATTTCAAAACACAAATGAAAAAACATAAAGTCGTAAGTTTCAATGTTGGCAATTTAAATACTGCTTAAAAACAATTGTACATTTAAATTTACCTGAATTCTTCTTAATTTGAGTCTTAATTTTTCATGTTACCTTTTAAATGTTGTTGTTTTTTTTTAAATGGCGGAACCATGTTGGTTATAACTGTCGTGTAACGATTCCACGGAATGGAAGTTTGGGAGAATAACGCACTGCGCATGCGCTGTAGACATGGATTCTTCCGTTTCGAACGTCGTCCGGCGCATGCGTACATTGTTAAAATCAAACATGTTTTTCTACTTTTGGCTCCTATTCTGTTCTCCCCCTCCCTCTTTCTTCCCGCTCGTCTTGATTTTTCGACTCACAAAAATGTTTCAACCTCAGAGTCTTTTTACTTTTGTAATATTTGATAAAAAATTTTCTTAAAATATAAAATGAGCGATGAGTTAAGGAGTTGAGTTAAAAGGTTTCTTATGTTAATCAGACGAGATAGATTTAAATATGTAAATTATATTGTCTGATGAAAATTTGCACAAATTCAGAAGATTGTGTATTTTATGTGAAATATTGTTATATCTTTGAAGATCTCAACAACCTCGTACTGCTACTAACTATATTTTTATTTTTTTATTCGAGATGGTTGAATGTTTCTAATGTTCATATTTGGATATCCAAAATGTCTGGGATAAATAACCTTTGAACGATCAACGTCAAAACAGCTATAATTGGCTGTTATTATTTTTTCTTACGAAAAAGCATAAAACGTTTTTTAGAGGAAGTGACATGATGGTTAAAAAATGATGTAATCCCTTGAATCCAAAAGTCGTTATTTGGAGTGAACCATTTCTGTCTGTGGTAGTGTTTCTACAGTCTGAACGAGTGCATATCAATTTGAGTATTTTGGTAATTGGGGGGGGGGGGGTTATTTTTAAATTTTTAACTCAAAATTATGATCTACGGTTAGGAAAGAAACCAAAATGACAATTTTGTCAGTATCTGCATGAACTGAATTTTCTACTCAAGTGTAGTTCCAAGAATAGTCACACGACTATTCTTCTCATTTCACTAAAATTTCAACAAAATCAGTAGAGTCGTTTCTGAGATATTACTCGTTCCGATTTTTTGTTTTCTTACTGATAACTCATAAACCGTCATGTTAGGGTGTTGGAATTACACTGAAACCAAATTGAATGAAAAAATAAATAAATAAATAAAATAAATAGCAGATATTTTAAAATCACATTTTCTTACAGGAGCTACCCTTAAGTGTGGACAAACTATGCCCATAAAAAAATAGATTAATATATGTCCAAACACACACACACTTTTGGGCTGAAAAACTCACAAAAAACATCATACTATAAAGAAAGAAGTTATTCCAAAACCACTTTTTTTTACTAAAAAGACATCGATTTTTCAAACCGACATAGAATTAGAAAGTAAGTAGGTTTACGTTTGTACATTTTGACTTGCATCAGCTGATAGTCCTAATTTTGGTGGTTCCAAATTTGACTGTAGGCTATACAAAATGTAGTGCAATTTGATCAATCAATTCTCTTATTTCTGGTGTTTTTAGTTGTTCTAAAGTCATTTCATTGTTGCATGATTTTTGTAACATTCCGTACCCGCTTACAATAAACGTACCTAAATTATTGTAATCGGAACTTTTTTAAAATTAATTTTCTATTACATTTTGAATTAACCTTAATAAATAGGTTTACAGATAGTAAACATCACATACAGATAGTAAAAAGTTATTTGATGTATCAAAAATCGAGATTTTATCAGATATGTCCGTTTTTGAGCTACCCTGAATCCGATAAAGGATTTAAAAAAAATTATGTCTGTCTTCAGTAAAGCCAAAACATGTGAACCGATTTTAATCAAATTTTCTGTTTCGGAAATTTTACTAAAGTGTAGCCTCTAATGTTACAAACAAAACGTAGTGATTCTAATCTAGTTTGTGAGTAAATGTAAAAACTGAAAAATCTGACATGAACATGTTCTAAAAAAAAATATAAATTGTGAATATTGGTTTCAGAAATTTCGTTACGATTTTGTTAGAAAATGTGAAGGTTGTTGACACAAAACTGTGACTATAATTTCAAGTAAAATAAGTTCAGAAATATTTAGCAAAAATAAAATCTTGATACAATTTTCTAAGAGGATTAGTTTATTGTACAAGCAAAACAACTTTATACTTATTAAAACAGTAAATTTTGTTTTTAAAGTCTCCTTCCGCGATACATTTTTACTTTTTGATTAACAATTAGGTCTACCACAAACATAATTTATTAAATTTATTGTTTTAGTAGATTTTATTTAATTTGGCCATAGGGGAGTGAGAACTTTGTGTTGATATTTGCCATGATATTATAATCATCCTAGTTTATGTCTTTAACAGACATAGTTTGATAAGTGATATGTATCTGGTTTTGTTTAAATTAGTATGTAATTACACTGTTATTGACATGTTAAATTTACTATTTTACTAATAATTGAAGTGGCCAGCAAATTACTTAATAATTACCAATGGAAATCCCGCTGATGTAATCTCGAATTAAGTGCTTTAAAAAATATATTTATAACTGAAGGGACAATGCGAGTAAACGTTTCGAAATAAAAACTAAGAATCGTTTTAACTCGATTTTACTCTCACTAAATCTACTGCACACAATTACAACTTGACAGTAAGTTGACAATTACATAAGTGAATTTTGGAACCGTGTTTAAAGTTTTAATCGAACAAAAATTTCAACACAGCCTACAGGAATTAAAACAGCTGTTTTTGAAAGTTTAAACTATTTCAATTTTCGTTACCATAACAACCAGTTTTACAAAATTAATAACAGCTGATTTCAATAAACAACACAACAATTTTGAGGTTAACCGACTGGATCTGGAAAACATTATAATTAGCCCAAATAAAAAGTATGTTAATTTAAAATTTGTTTTTATGTTTGTACTAATTTGCATGACAAACCACGCAAATTTTATCATACTCACAGTTTAATAAGTTTTCAATATTACAATTAATTGGATTTCTAGTCTGCCTACTTTTCACGCAAATTTTAATGGCCAGAAATCTAGAAACACATCTTTCTGGTAGTTATTACAAAGGCGTGACATATGCGTTTTTTTACAACACAGAGTTATTTATAACGACAGTCAAGGTTGTAATATACAGGGTGAGGTAAAATTCCACGGTATTATTTCGGAAGTGGATTCTAGAATTTAAATCGTTTACCACGGAAACGCTTAGTTTTTTGTCGTCGGCCATTTTGTATTTAAAAAAAAGAAGTTTTTAAGTAGATAAGATAGGTAGTGGAGATTTGGTATAATTTACCTATCCCTTTACATTATTAGAAAACCAAGATTTTATTTTGTACATTTTCAAAATGATGGACTTTTAAAATGTTTAATGTTGAATATTTCGAAAACTAATAATATTAAAAAAGATTTAAGAAAAGATTTTCCTTTTTTTACGAAAAACAAATTTATTTTCTATATTTGTTCTTAGAGAAAAGGGATAACAGAGTTTTATACAAACATTAAAAACGTAATTTTTGGAAATTTTCTACAATAACACAAAGTTAGCCTAAACTATAATAATAATAATATAGAATTAAGATAATTGTTAATATTATCCATTCCCAAAAAATATACCAAAATTAAAACTGTTTACCGTCATTTTCAAAATGGCGACTTGTGTATTAATACGAATTTAAATATTGTATAATTTTTAACTCATATGATTGTTACACTAGATTTAACAAATACAAATTTTGATGTACATTTTTCTCCTGTAAATATTTCGAGATGTGCAGCATATTTTTAATGTACTAAATTTCGTAAATATACAAAATAAACTCTTGATTTATTTTTTTTAATATAGGTGGGTAAAAGGTTATGTAAACAACGTCTACATAAAATCCTCACTCATTATAGCAACATACTTCAATTATAATATTATAATTAACAATTATCATAATTCCATAATATTTTGGTTTAGGTGTTGTAGACAAATATTTAAAAAAATGTAGTTATTAGTTTTTTGTCGATAAATTGGTCATTCTTTAACCTACAAAAAAAATTTAAACAAGTATAAAAGAATTGTTTTTCGTGAAAACGAAGAAATATTTTCTCTTAAAAATTTTGTAATATTAATGTTTTCAGAAATATTTGACATTAAAAATTTCAGACATCCTTCCTTTTGAAATTTACAAGATAAATTCTAGATTTTCAGATCTACTAGTTACATAAATAAGTTACATCAAATTTTCACTCAATATCTTAATTTCTCCCAAAGATTTTTTAACACAAAATTGTTGACAGACCAATCGGAAGAGTGTCCATACCATTATTTATATAACCTTCTATTTATACCTCCAAAACTACCTGCCGAAATATCACCGTACAGTTTTGAATAACTCTTTACATTAACTAACCCCGACTTTTCGCGTAGAATGAGGACAAACAGAATCAGTCCCCCATACGCGAAGCGGCTATATCGTCGTCTCGTCTGGAGGGCAATAACAACTAACTTCCACCCAGAGAACACATTTACATTCTGTACCCTGTGTTTTGACCTACTTCCCTCCGATGACTTTGTAGCTATCGAGGGGATTTACAGTTGTGAGTGGAGAGTCACTTGGCAATAATTAGTATATTTTAATTTTTTTGTTGTTAGCATCTTTCTAATATAATGTGTTTCACAATCAGTCTGGAAAACTATGGGAGGTGATCCAGCGCATTGAAATAATGAAAAGAAAAGAAAAATACCGATAAACGATTTTCAAACAATCTTAGTATTCCGTCTTTTTGCGATTTTCAAATTTTTATATGTTAACTCGAGAACGAATTGATATTATGCTATTTTTAAAGTTATATATACATAGTAATTTACCTTAGTCTATAACAATAATTTATTAATGCTGCTAATGCCGTTTCATCATCAATGAAACATCATCAGGCTTTTGTACATCGTCACAAATATTTTACACACAAAATACAATCATACAAACATGTCATATAATATAAACATTTTATGAATTGAATCACTCTATTACTGTTTAAATATAATACATTATATTCCACACACATGTTGTCAACTCACTATCAGTAACTATAATAAAGGATTGTTATAAACAAAGGTAAATAACTGTATAAAGCCTGTATTATAATAAAAAATCCAGAGGTTTCAACTAAGAATTATGATTATTTTTGAAAGATGTTTTATTTATTATTTTACTTTGTACAACAAAATATAACGTGTCACATCATAATTTCAAAATGGCGTTCTTTTAAAGACATTTTAGATGCTAAACATCCACAAAACCACTTTTTCGGAAGCCTTCAAAAGAATAGATTCACAAAAACTAGTTTGATTCATCACGTAACATTCCCAATATGTTAATTTAAAATTACTAATTAATTATAAGATATCTATTTTGATTATAACCAAAGTTGTTTTGGTTTTTTGTTTCCAATAACGCTTTTTATCGAATAAGTAGGTCTAATATATTCTGTGATGTAATACATTTTGAAAGTTTGAAAATCAATAACGTTAAGAGAGAAACACTAATGGTTGTGTTTTTGTGCGATTGTATGGCTGTAAATGTATGACTTTATATCAAATCACACAATTGTAGTTTAGTGTGTGACGTAAGTTAATTGAGAACTACAGTTTTATAACTACACCAATCATATAGATTTGGAAAATCGTTTAAAGTTTTATTATATATTTAATGAACTAATAACACTTAATTATTTTTTTGTACAATTTTAAATGTCATCTAATTTTTTTAAGATTGCTGTTCACTAATTTATAGAAACGGATCAATTAATGAATATTTTGTTCTAAAAATGCTTTGAGCCTAAACAACATTTTTGTGTAAGGGTATATTCTTGTCTCCCTCACGGCGGGTAGGCTTGAAAAGAAAAACAAATGTAAAAGTTAATTGAATGGCCGCCGACAGTCGACGTAATGGTGCAGGCTAAGTGAAGGCCTGTGTGTTTTGCCTCGGTGATGTCCTGTTTTGTTTGCTTTTTATCAATTATGGTGACGGAAGATTTTTATTAAACGGGATTATATTGCTTTTAAAACTGAATCAGGTATTGATAATTTAGTGATAGGTAATTGTGTTTTACCTAATGTAATTGAAAGAGAAAAAGGAATGAAATGAAATGAATTTATTCTATTACTAATGGGAGATCGATAGGGTAGTAAAATACAGAACAATATTTTTACACAATATTCCTACTAAAAATATATATAAATATGACTCATAAATGAACAATAATGAGGGGGAAAGGTTATGTAGTTTGTGAACAATTTTGTTTTTGAAGTATGCAACAATCATGAAAATATCTGTTTTGTAGCATTATGAATTGCAAAATAATTTTACTAGTATTTTCTTCTTATAGTGAAGTCCGCAAGGTCGTTTATGTATTGAGTTGAAATAAAAATGAACTTAATTTGTGTTGTAGTTATTAAAACAATTCAGCAGAGCTTGGCTGGAATTGTTGGATCATGATCGGCCAATTTAGAATTGGAATCTCCCTTGAACGTCAACGGGAAATTTCAAAATACCTTGGCGGAATTTGTTGGGTCTTATTCGGCCAAATGAGATTTTTTTGAATCTTTGAATTCGGCCAAATGAAAATTAGAATCTCCCGTGAACGTCAACGGGAGATTTCGTCGGCAAAAAAGCTTGGCGGACTTTGTTGGGCCTTTATTCGGCGAAAACAGATTTAGAATCTCCCGTGAACCTCAACGGGAAATTTCAAAATAGCTTGGCTGTTTTTGATTGATCATATTCGGCGAAAAGATATTTGAAATCTCCAGTGAACGTAAACGGGAAATTTCAAAATACCTTGGCGGACTTTGTTGGGTCATATCTGTCCAAATAAAATTTAGATTCTCCCCTGAACGTCATCGGGAAATTTCAAAAAAGCTTGGCGGACTTTGTTGGGTCATATTCGGCGAAATGAGACTTAAAATCTCCTGTGAACGTCAACGGGAGATTTTAAAAAGCTTGGCGGACTTTGATGTGTAATATTCGGCCAAAAGAGATTTGTAATCTACCGTGAACGTCAACAGAAAATGTCATTTCGGGAAGTTTCGAAATAGCATTGCCGACTTTGTTGAGACGTATTATTTCAATGTAACAAATAATAACTAAGTTTTGTTGTCAGATGTCATCATGTAACAATAGAGAAATTAGCTCCAAAACAATGTTCCTCAATATTTGTCCTTATTGTTTAAAGGCGATACCTTCTTGGTCATGATTTTCTTATAAAAGTATGAAGATTAAAGCAAAACATTAAGGTTATTAGCCCTCGAATACTATAATATGGTTTGAAAACAACAAAATTTGATAAAGAGAATCTTGATAGCAAAGGTGAAAGAGATAGATCAAACTTAGGACTACAAGAAGTAAATGTGTAGATCCAGCTATGGTTTCTTTGGGATTGCCACAGCCGTGTACACTATATGTGAGCACTTGGGGGATAGTTTCGTTAAAATCAATAACAACGATATCCTATTAAAGAGAAGAAATAAGTTTGGTGATAAAGAACACACAAAATACTAAGTTTGTGTTGATTTATTCTTTTGGAATGCCGGTTTACATATTAAAATTTTGAGAGTAAATGAGAAGGAATAAAATAGGAGAACAGAAAGAGATAGGATGAGTTCAGAAAAAAGTGAGTAAAAAAAGTAGAAGTATACCTAAAGAAAGTTAATGAAATTAACGAGCAGACGAAAAGAGAAAAAAAATCCGTGAAAGAAGAAGGAGAAGTGAAGAGATAATTTGAGTGAAAAGAAGATTAGAAGAGAGGTGTGATTGTAAAAGAGAAAAGGAAAGTGGGAAAGAAAGAGGAGACAGAAGAAAATAGGAAAGAAAGAAAGAGAAGAGGAGAAGACAAAAATGAATAAAAGAAAGAGCAGGAGATAAAATAAAAATTGAATAAAAGAAAGAGAAGGAAATAATATATAAAGTGAGTGAGAAATAAGAGTAAGAAAATTTTAGTCAAAAAAAAGATGGAAAGAAGAGAAATGTGAATTAAAGAATGACGGTTTTAAGAAGGTAGAAAGTTGATAAAAAGAATAAGAAAAGGAGCAAGAAGTAAGTGGAAACAAACAGATAGATAAAAATACGTGATTAAGAAAAGGGAAGGAGAGTAATTGATAAGTGAATGAAAAAAGAGGAAATCAAGGAAAAGTGTAGAAAAAGAGAAGAAAAAAGGGAAAAGTGAATGAAATAAGAGGTGAGAAGAAGAAAAGTTAATAAAAGAGGAGAGAAGAGGAAAAGTGAATGAAAAAGAGGAGAAGAATAGGATAGGGAAAGAAAAACGAGGAGTAGAAAACACGAAAATTGAATGAGAAAAAGGAGAGAAGGAGATGAATAGATTAGGAAAAGTGATTGAATAAGAAGAGAAAAGAAGTAGAAGAGTCAATGAAAAGAAGGAGAGGAGAACAGAAAAAAGAATGAGAATGAGGAAAGAGAAAAAAGGATATGTTAATATTAATGTAAAGAAAATCAAGACAGAAAAGGAAAACGAGAGGAAAATGAGAAACAGAGGCAGTAAGTGTAAAGAATGGACCCATGTAAAAACCTAATAGAACACCTATATATCTCATTTAATTATAGTTTAAACAAATAGTTATAGAATTATAAGATTTATACCATATTATACAAAATTCATAAAAATGTTAAATACGTAAATTTTTTTTTTTTAAATTTAATGTTAATTTTACGCTTACCATCAATAAGTGCTGTTCTTTATTAAATGAGGATATAATCTTTAGGTAATGAATCGTTGATTTATGTTGAACAAACACATATCAATCTCCCTTAAGGGAATCTGTGAACGTATCAAACTACTTGTGAAATCTACGCAAATGTGGAAGACTGGAGCGTTCATCATTAGATTTTTTTTCCTATAAAACACAGATTTTGTAGTTTTATTGCGGTTGCAGAATCTGATAACATGAAATAATAAATAAGTGTAAGACTCATAGTTCGATATTCTGTTTGGTCGTTTTTTTTAATTTTTATATAAGACGGCCTTTTCGGCTATTCAGCCATTATCAAGTTTATTATCGGAGAAATTCCTCCGTTGTCATGGAACACTCGAAAAACAATATAGTTACACATTAACCAAAACACAAACACAGATTTGAAAATTAAATTAAAACGTGACTCATGAGTCGACATAATTGTTAGATGTTATAAGTCAAGCTGATAACAATAATTTTATTTCAATTAGTTTTTCAACGCAAAATAATGTAAGGTGAAAAACCTAATTAATTGTATTAAAAAATCGTAACCCTTTTCCTGATTATAATATATAAGTGTGTAAAGTGTTTTTTTTTAGAAAAGACTGGAGATTTTTGTCAAAATTTCTCCCGCAAAAATATCTAGATTTATGTTTGTCAAAAGTGGATAATGTAATATTCATATAATTATCAAACAAATTTGAAGTAAATCCTTACTGTATCTTATAAATTTACTGTTATCCTTAAGTTACAAAAAAACACATCTGGACTTACAAGCGAAACCTTTACAGTTGTATTCGGAAACGTTTATTCTTGATTAAGATTAAATAAAGAAATAAAAACACGAAGTACAAGTTGTCCCAATCCAGGTTTTTGTATTTACTGAGGAAGCTTAGTTTTGTATCGTCAATTCAAGGAAAGCTCATTTCAAGGAAAGCTTTATTCCACGATATAAACACGGCAGATGTGATCTACGCGACGATATAACCTATCTCTGCAGATATTCGAACGGGTTGAAAGAGGATCCTATCATACCACGATGTCTCTAGACTTTAGTGATCATTTGCTTTCTTCCAATCTCGTGTTTTTATGAGAAGTGTGTTTCGGGAATGATTGCTTGCATATACCTCGTGTGTACGTTCAGAAAGATAACATGTTTTATAAGTTTACATATAACTTTGTTTAGTCGTACAACGCCTATAAAGATATGAGAGAAAATTTTAGCGTTTTTTTTTTTCCTTCTGTATTGTAATATTTATTGGAACTTATGATTTTATAATATAATTTAACAAAAATATATGTAAATTATGTTTGTTTTCTTTATAGAGGAAAAGACCTGTCGTTTACATAGCGAGTTTTTTGTAACATTTGATAATATTGAATCATCGTAAAGTCCTTTAAATTTGAAAAATACTAATGCATATTAACATAATATTTTTAAATATATAATAAAATTAATAAAAGTAAACCAATATCTAGTTCTTAGAATATTTAATTTTGAATTTTAAAAAAAAGTCAATATGGTTATTATTAACTATGAATATTGAGCTTAACTTGCTACATGTTTTCGAGTTAAATTAAACTTGAACACAATAACAAAATTATAAACTTATACTCTTTTCAACGAAAATGTCGCCATCTTCAGTGATGCATTCATTTATAGTTTTATTATGTTAACTCGTGCATCAATAAATATGGCGAAATTGTTGTTGAAATGCGTTTGAGTTAATTGCAAAAAAAATATGCTCCACTTTTATTTAAATTTATTATTAAAATTTATTAAAATATGAATAAATACTTAATTTAAGTTCAGTTATAATTTAAACCTTAGAAAAGTGACAATGTATGTTTAATTTATTATTTAATTCAATACAATTAGACCGTAACTTTGTAAGCTAAACTAAAACTATTACGTGAAAATTAACTACAAATCTTAAATTTCAAAATAGCGACCATTATAAATAGTCTTTGACTATAACTTTGCTTCTCCAATTTATAATTAATAACTCAATAACTAATTTTATTCAACGTTAAAATCAGCGTTTATCTATGCTCTCCATGACATTTTTACAGTAAAGTTTAAGAAGAAATAGTTACAAAAAAAGATTTCATTGCCTTAAAATCCAGGCAAATTTTTGCGATTAATTAGTCCCTTTAAACATAACTCATATGTGTTCCGACATGATGGAAAAGGTAATTAATGCCACTTTTAATATACGACTGGTAGCGTACGAAATTCTCCAGCGAAACACCTGCTAAAAGGTAGCTCAGCAAACGAAATTTTTCATCTTGGAGATACAATAATACTTGTAAAATAAAATACAGAAATCAGTCAAAAATATACAACCTAATCATGAAATAAATATAAGGAATTCACATATATAGTAGTTTAAAAATTAGCTAAGACTAACAGTTATTAAAACTTTCATTCAAATAAATAATATATTTTTATAGAATATATTTGTTTACAAGGATTTTTAATATGTATGTTGGAGATAAAAAGATAGAACATAACAAGTTCTACTTTTATAAAGGAAGCCATTTTCCTGTATTTACAGAATATTTATTTTGGAAACGTTATATTTGTTTTATTTAATCGTTTTCCAAAAAACATTCCTTAAAAGAAAATTTGTTTAAGACGAGAAGGCAAGCGTTAATTTCTCACGATTTTTGTCTTAAACAATCCTATACCGACCTTAAGAAACCTTAATGAATTTGAAATAATAAATAATATCATTAAAATAAGTTTCAATTAATTAGAATCTATAATAGTTTTAAATAAGTTGTAAATGAAGACAAATCTGTTTCCTTTATTACTTTGTAACCTAACTTCACCTACATCATCCTGTTCTACGCCACATGTTAGACAACGCCCTTGAAACCCCCTCAACACAGGAAAACATAGATAAACCAGATATATTATAAAATAATACATGTAGCGTTATATAAGAATAAAGTCAGCATGACAAATGAACCATGAAGGTCAGTTTTGTTTTACGATTACCAACCGAAACTAATGTAACCTATTGTAATGTGAAATGTGTGACTTATCTAAAACTTTATGTTTTTGTGTGTTACAGGTTCTGCGTGACATGGATTGCCCGTGAGTTTCAATATGCAAATCTAATGCTTGTTTCTGGTTGACTTTTTAAACACGCGCGCACTTCCGAGCACGTTTCTTTTGAAACAATGTACGTTCGCTTTCGAACTTCCACTCAAGGTAAAATTATAAAAAATCGTGTGGGCATTGTGGGTAGTTATGTAGATAGATTCATTGGCATGAATTGTTTCTTATCTTGTGGTAGAGAAATCGTTCGAAATATATTACCTAAGTCTTATCTATTAAAAACTAAATTATCAATAAAATAACAAATTTACTACAGAGTATTGAAATCTCTTTTATTAAAATAGGAAAACGACTTCTTTCTTATCCCCACATTGAAGTCTCTTTTGGTGTCACGTACCGCGGTGTGCCTACTTTAAATAAAGTTTTTGAAGTTTATATACAGTAAAACATAAAATATCATTGTATTATTTTAAAAACTCCATACTTTATTTAAACTTATAAATGCCAAAAAGCTATTTTTATCGTTAATGATAGACTACATTTAATATAATATGTTTCCATATATACATTTAATGTATTTTTATTTCACAATATTAAATTTTTTTTTTCGGAAAGTGTTGAGTTGCTTATAGTAGTCTAAAATATCTTCTATAAGATTTTTTTTTTAATTTAGTGGCTATGCAGACGTAACTGCCATGTTGGATTCAATGTTTTCACGAAATTCTACATTTTTGGGTGGAATTTAATAAATATTTCTATTTACCAGTGCTTGTTCTCTGAATGTATAAATGTGTATATAATGTGCTTGTGAGTGTGTGTGTGTGTTTGTGTGTGTGTGTGTGTGTGTGTGTGTGTGTGTGTGTGTGTGTGTGTGTGTGTGTGTGTGTGTGTGTGTGTGTGTTTATTTGGAAGTTTAAATAATTATGTAACCTATTTATGACACGGCTATCTATAGTTTACAAGGAGTAATGACGGCCTTGTAATTGGGGTTTATGACTCGTGGGGGTTGCTTTTACAAAACTTTATATAATATATTTAAGAACCCTGTATTATTGTTGTATCTTTATTATTTATATTTTAAAAAATATCCTATTAAACGCGTAAACAAGTAATAATAATAGCTTGTAACAACAGTCAGTGTTAAACACTTTAATAATTAAGATCAGCAATTATTGTACTACATGTTATTTTTAAGGTTAAAGCAATATGAAACTTTTTAATTATTATAAAGTTTTGGTTTATTTTGACAGTAGTTTAATTTAAAATTTAGTAAATTCAATTTTTGAAATTTTTTTTAAATATTGAAAATATTAAAAATTTAAAAAGACAGCCATAGTTGAAGTTTAAATGAATTTAATATTATATTAGTACCACCGAGCGTTTGTGAATGATGTATGGGATATTTTAAGGATAAATATAGTTAATATTTAAGGATCTAAAGGTCCATCACACTTTGTTATGAAATAATGAAATACTACCCATAATATTAAAACTATGCCTAATAGACTACGATATACACAAATTGTGTGTTTTGTCTAAATTATTTTCTATTATATATTAAATACATTTTCATAACGTATTACCTGTCTAAAACCAGTTCCATACAGAGTAGCATAATATCTTGTATACATCTTACAGCACGGCAAAGGCTGTAAAGTTTGCATGTTTTTTATTCTTTTTTTGGCAGATCCAGTGTTATAAAGTACTTTTTAGAGTTTACAATATTTATAAGAAAGATTATTCAAGGATTAACTAAAAGATTAGTTGCTTAGATTGTGTGACGAATCATTTAAAGAGTAAGTTGTGATTTTTACGACAATTCTTATCTCTTTAAAATCACAGTTTAAGTAATTTACATACACGGTTAAAGAGTAACCTTCTTGGTCTTTAATAATCTGATATGGGTTTTATCTACTCATTCTTATCGCGTTAAAATCTCCGAGTGTCTTGTAAGTAAAAGTGTGAAATAATTGACGGAAAGTTTATTTCCGAATTCAGTATTGGGTCTGGTATTTAATGTGCCATTTTAGTTTTTGACGTTTCTGGGGTATTAGTTTTACTTTTGCCATGGTTTTCGGTGAAAATGTCTATAATGTTTGGTGTTCTCATTTTTAATGCTAAAAAAACTAAATTATCACAGTTTTGTGGTTACACTTGTCAATTATATTAAGCAAGAAAATAGTTTGGTTATAATTATTTTCAAAATATGATTTACATTATTTAGTTTAGGCCCTATTACTTTTGCATAATTACTTTATTTGCTATTTTACAAATTTCAAAAAATATGAAACTTTTTGATGTTCAAATTAATGAAACCTGTTTAGGCTACTCTAAAACGTACTATATTTTGATAAATTATTATTCTTTTAAAATATTTTATTCTTTCAATTTTTTTTATGAAATTATTAAATTTTTATTATTATTATTATTTTGACTACTTGATTATATTTTACTCTAAACACAAAAGTATTTCTAACAACTTCTGAAAATTTAGTGTGTCCATTCCAAAACGTTTTTTGAAATATTTTATAAGATATTAATTCAAACAGATGTTTCGTAAAACGAACACAGAGGGAAGCACAACTAATTGTGACCAAATATTAAACAGCTTTTTTTGTATACTCTATGTTTTTATTACTACCAAATATATATATCAAATTGGAAAATTGAAAAATATAAATTGATTACCCAAAATGTTTTATTTCAAAAATATTTTGGTATTGTTATTATTCCATACAAGGAATCGATTTGGCTTTTCTTTTTTATTTTGTTAAAAATTATTTTAATCACATGATTAGTAACAGTTACATAATAAACATAAAATAATTTTTGTTCTAAATTTTAATTATTTATTCGATGTATAACTGTGTGTTAAACAAATCACTAGAGCACTGTGATGACTGTAACTTATATCAACAAGGAAAAACCCCAAACCACAAAATAACACAAGTACACAAAACTGTATAATGCGTTTATATTACCTTATGTACATCTCGAAAGCTCTGCTATCATCTTCAAAGGTACACTACAAGCAGAGCTATCGAAATATACATAAGGTTATATAAACGTATTATACAGTTTTGTGTACTTGTGTTATTTTTAGGTTTTGATTAATTCGATGTAAAAGTGTGTATGTTTATATACATATTTAAAACTAAATGTTTTCTCTTTTATCTCATATGCATACAGTTGCATTACTATGACGAAAAAATTTGTTTGAAAAGTACATTAAATTTCAAAATATTAACAAATACATTTAATAATTAAGTATCCTCTTTAAGTGTAACCTGTTTTTAAGTGTTGCAAAACTTTAAAATATAACACTTAGAAATAAACTAAGACACAACAAATCGGTGCTTGATCTGTAATAAAGATGTGCAAAACATACATTATTCAGGCATAAAAGACAAAAAGATTTTCATAAAACAAATTTGTTTTTAAAATAAAACAAACTTTATTAAAATAAACACAAAATTAAGGAATTAATCAATCAATTTGCTTTAACGACTAGCTTTATATTATGTAACTGTGATTATTAAGAATTTAGATATTTAAAATTATGTATAAAAGATAAACAACGGCTTGACTTGGTTTAGACTGAATAGCCATTAAATGGAAAAGGGTTTATTTTGTTTTAAATAATCTTGTAATGTATAGTTTTGGAGCTGTTTAAAAATATGATTGAATAAAACTTAAATGGAGATTCTAAATTGTATCCAAAATGAAGTATAAAACACTAGATCACTCTGGTGAATATACAATGAAAGAAAACTCCCCAAAACCACAATAAAACACTAACAACACTAAGACTGTATAGTTATAGTTATTCTACCTTATGTACAATTCAATAGTACTGCTATCATCTTCAGATGTGCAATACACACTAATTGTCGTAATACTAGTAATTGTAGTTATTAAGGTTAGTGTGTATTTCACATCTGAAGATTATAGCAGTGCTATTGAAATGTACATAAGGTAGAATAGACATAACTATTCTTTGTGTTGTTAGTGTTTTATTGTGGTTTAGGGGAATTTCCTTTCATCAAAATGAAGTAACAAATTTTAAAGCTAAATAATTTTTTTTCAAAGTTTATTTATTATCCACCAACGCCTTAAAATCTTAAGTCTACGAAGTTTTTAGTCGTTTTTCAATATAGCAAAACTTTCTACCTCACCCAACTTGTTCCACATTAGTCAGGCTCCATTTTGGACATAACGGAAGAAGATAAATAAAAGACATTTATTCCAGTAGCTGGTTATAATGGCGGATGTCTGGGTTCAATTTAATTACGCCAACTCGTTACATATATTATGTGACGTCAGTGCGCATGCGTCTACGTCTGAGACAGCTCTGTTATGTTTTATTGTACCAGTATCTACTTGCTACCGGAGGGAATTACCGGCGAAGTCGGTTTTCGATTGTAGAAGTTCTTAAAATTTGTTGTACGAAAGAACTTAAGTTTCTCACAAATTCTAAAGTTAACAATATTTATTGAGAAGGAGTGTTTTAACTTTCTCACATCCCATTTGTAACATTAAAAAAATAAAATTTTAAATCGCAATATCCTAAAACTTTATTCCAACCTACTTTTAAGTGAATCTAAAAAGTACATTACTTTATTACTAATATTTCCGAGTTTATTTCTAATGGGATATAGTTTAATATAAAGAATCTCAACTTTTTGTAATAGAAATTCAATATTTCTATGCTATTTCTATATTTAAATAGAAACAAAGCTAGTTTTTTTCTTTCCACAAACTAGCGTTGAACTAAATCTTATTTTCTTGAATAATTTAGGTAAAGATTCACATTAGTTACTAATTATGGCAGAACACTAATTTTATTTTTATTACACGGTTGTTTGTGTCATTAATAACAAAAATTTGATCGTTGGTAGACCTGACGTTGAGAAATTTCTCCTTTTAAACAGATCAATGTAGATTTTTTCCATTTTTTGTAACTCGCTAACCTACGTTGTTAGCAAAATAGCGGCCGATACGTTTTGCTTGGATTTAGAATTATAGTAAAATATTGTTACTAATTATAAATATTGTTAGTAATTGATTTTTAATAAAATTAGAATTTGATTAAAACGGAAAAAACTTGTTACCTTATATCAATGGATTTTAGTTTTTAACTTCATAATTGGTACGTGTGACAGTAACACACAACTAACCTATAAATAAAATGTCAAAGAGTGAACAATCACTCTCTCCGCTTGATCAATTATCACCTACAAAATTATTTACTATTTTTTATTAATAATTCTCGTTCAAATTACAGAATTTTCAGATTAAAATAGCGACAGAGATAAAATATAAATAATATAATCATAATTCACCCCTCCCCACTCTTTAACTTTTCAATTAGTTTTACAAGACTTTTAAAAACACGGTAACAGTAGAGAAGCGTGCGTGAGGTGAATCATCCAAGTTTTATAGCCGTTACACAGTTTCTCCGTAGGGCATCATTTTGCATTTTGTATCCGTGTGTAGGTGCTCTTAGCGAGTTTTTACATTTCTTGCTTTTAGTCCGAGAGAGAGAGAAAAAAAATAAGGGGAAATGTTACCCTAAAACCTCACAGTTTGAATATAAAAGTAGGATTTTATGTTTAAAATTCCGTGAAAACACTGAGATGTACGAGAAGAAACACTCTTATGCCAACGGTGGAACAACTTCTTTATATTTTATACAAATATTTTCTCTTGTTCTCCACCGTTGTGGCTGTTATTTTATTATTCCTGTAGAGGAGAATATTTGTGTATAAATGTATAAGGCTGACATTTATTTGTATACGCGTGCATAATTATGT
This sequence comes from Aphrophora alni, assembly GCA_963513935.1. Classification (NCBI taxonomy): domain Eukaryota; kingdom Metazoa; phylum Arthropoda; class Insecta; order Hemiptera; family Aphrophoridae; genus Aphrophora; species Aphrophora alni. The sequence continues at coordinate 12,950,350 of OY740777.1, read as the reverse complement.
GATTTTGTGACGTACACACCTATACCAGTCATACAAATTTCTAGAATTTATAATATCGTAATCTTATTAGTGAAGTTTAAATTTTGATGAGAAGTATTTACTGAGCACAACCGTTTGTAAATATCTTAGGTAATAATACTTTAATACTAATACGCAAAACTTATAGAATATCAAATGGTAATGAAACAATCAAGTTTTACAAATACGTACCAACATGTTGTCGTTTCATTTTTCACTTGTTACAGTTTATAAATTATTTCTACTGAACCAAGGCTGTGTCGTGGGATTCAGTAGCGATGTAACTAAGCCTTCAATTTCAAAGCCATCACACCCAATTCATTTTATAGTTCAGTAGTATAGTATATAAAAATACATTATAATTTTTTTTTATTATTATTATTACACTTTTCTCGTTATGGTTAATCATAAGTTAATTTTTTTTATGGGTGTATTCGATGTGAATCATCAAGGATGGTTCCAGAATATTTAAAAAAAAATGGATTTTGAATCCGTGTGAAAAATTATGAGCAGCTTCCAAAAGAAAGAAAAACACAAAATTAGCTTTTTTTTAATCGGTTTTAAGGATTTGGATAAAATTTTGTTTAAGGTCAGCCTCTAAAGACACAAACAAAAATATTTGTCTTTAACTCTCCAAATATGTTTGAACGTAAGTTAAAAATTAAAAATCATCTGATAATAATACGTAATTCACTAAAACAGCACTACCGATTTCTTTCAAATTTTATTTAAATATGAAGATTTTTGACTCAAACCAGTGTGGAAAATCGAAAGTAAAAAGATATTATAGTTCTGGAGGAATTGGTATATAAAACTTTAAACAGTAAAAAATGGGTCTTTTTAATATATATATATATATATATATATATATATATATATATATATATATATATATATATATATATAATATTGTTAAAATAATTTACATTATCTAAAAAAGTGTCCATAGTTAATTATATGTTTTTTTAGTAACAACTACAGAACTTTATTTGTTTGGTGGCGAAGGTATTTTTAGATAGTCAGTAAATAAGTCTGTTTGCAATTTTTTCACACCATTTATTGATAATAGAAACTTAATACGTGAATCTCAAAACCACAAATTTAAATTAAAAGAGTGAGCGTTAGGGTTTACAAAATATTTACATTATTCTGCGAAAAACCATTTCAAAATAACCTTTTTCCATTCACCATGCGACTTCAGGCTAACTGTCAGCGAGAAACACATATTCATTGAATAGTTAAACAGTTTTTAACGTTTATACCCCTATAAAATATTCAATGTCAACAAATTTGGTACGGGATTTAGTGTTTTCAATTTGTAAAATCCACCACATTGTTTGATCATCTATTAATTTATTACACTTCATATCAAATCAAGTTTTTATTGAGGGTCTCAATTGGATTCATGTCGGAAACTATCTAAGATTTAAAATTTTATTTCCCCTGTTTAAAATAAAAACTATTGCTTTTTAAGTTTTCACCGAGTCATTAATTACCACGTCATCGTTCCTTTTTCTTGTGAATCATTTTATTCTCTAAAAGTAATATCCGATTTATAATGATTTTTTAAATTTTTTTTTTTTTTTAATTGTAACTAAATATATTTTATAACACAAGTTTTATTAATATGAAAGTCTCATTTCCATTTACACTTAATCCTAATAGCTGACCAGTAGTTCGCAAACCCGGTGAGCACTGGGGGTTGGCTTGCGAAGCTTATTGCTGATTAAATACACAAAAAACAGACGCCATTTTTCTTTTATAAATTATCCAGTATTATCTTACTCAACCTTAATATTCGTGTACGTAGACTGTCACCGTACTGGAATTTTGACAACCTGTTTTACAGGTCCTTGAACCTCCAAGCCATTATCTTAATTCACCTGTCCTTGATACAGTGATATATCGACCTCATGGAAACCCTAAATGAGACTCCTGATGAAAATAACGAAGTGAGATGAAATATCGCCACCTGTTCTGTCTCGACATTCAATACTTCTTCAATTGAACTTCTATTATATGTTTTGAGCATTGAAGTCTCCAGGGTCCACGAACGGCAATTAATCGTAAAGTGTATATATAGTAAACTATAACATTACAATGCTTAAAATGTTAGATTAGATGTCTTGGATAGACGCCCAGAAGTCAATGTCCCACTTGTAGATAATATTTGAAATCTATATACATTATGTTTTATTTTATATCATACTATTTTAAAATAATAAGTTCTATTATAAAAATTGATCCTAGAAAATCTTTAAACTTTTAATTTAACATTAAATATTAATTATATATACACATATTGCATGAAATCTCAGGACAAAGTCTGAATGATTCAAAATATATGAATATCATTGTTTCGGTTGCTATGGTGATGTGTTATCTGTTTGTACTGGCGTAGAACCTTCACCGATTGTTTAATAGTTTAAATTCCTTTGACTCTGAAATTAGTTTAAATTGGCTGAAAAATTGGTGAAATAGAAATAAATGTCTTCCACCTACATTTAAACATAACTTTACCTGTCGCTTATTGAGATGTTTTGATAAATGTTGATGTCACTATTGTTGATTTATTGAGTGTTATTATCACGAATATATAGGTTACAAGTGTTCTTTTATGACCTGTTTACGCTTTATTCTTTGAAAACACTAAAATATATCTAACTAGACTATAGGCAAACTAAGTTAGTTATAAGATACAATCTTGTTGAGCACTGTGGTGAAATTCACAATAATAATTTGAATTTGCCCCTAACCACAATCACTGGAACTTAATAAACACAATTATCTGATTGATTGTTTTTTATTAATTATATCCACTTAACGCCCTGATGTACATTTCGATAACATGGTTATCATCATCGGAGGGTCTAGCTTATAAACTAAATCTAACCTTACATATCTATTACTAAAATAAAATTCTATTAATAAAAAACAATCAATCAGATAATTGCGCTATATTAAGTTCCAGTGATTGTGGTTAGGGGCAAATTCAAATTATTAAAGTTAGTTATAGTTTAGTTATAGGAGCTCATATATTACTGTTGATGGCGTCTTTGTCGTTGAAACGCGTTTGAATAAGTAAACGTAATTTTTGTGAGATCTTGTGTTCGAGTTTTATTTTAATTATTTTTATCTCTAGAATCATCTAAAATATTTCGATACAATTTTGAATTACTCTGTTTATAAATAAAATATATTTATTTGTATTATTGATTATTAAATATGAGACATATTATTTGTTGTTTTAAAATTAGTTATTTGATTAATATAGTAAGATTACGAAATTAAAAATAAATACACCCCCACTCCTTTCAAATAGCTTCCTTCCTCGTTCTAAACGCGATAAGTCCCATTCAGTGCTAAACGTTTTTTAACGATCGTATGATTGGAAATTAATGTGATACTATAAAACGTCTCCCAGTATTTGTATAATATATTATTCACTAGATATTAGGCCAGTTTCCAAATGAATTATCATATTTTTTAAAACAACTACTTCTTCTATGTATTTTTAATGCGTTGCTTTTAAAACAGAAGAATTTACGATTCTAGATTTCTATTTGATATATAATGAGTGTTTGATAAAATTACAAAATTTTTAAAAAGTATTTCAAGTAAACAAAAATGAAAAAAATTTGTCAATCACCAATTTCTAAAACAAAATAGAAACTATTGGTTACCGAAATGTCAGTTTGATAGTTGGCGGTGATTTATTTTTTGTCGTTTTTTTATTTGCGATTGTACACAAGGTTGTTGATTATTAAACCACACTTTTAATTAAAAATTCATCAAAACCGGATTTTGTGAAATGTTGACGTTTATAACAGTCTATGGCTAAATTTTTGATTTTTATCGATAATTCGGTATTTTTGGAAATATAGCGATTCATATGGTTTTTTTTTGTCCTCAAAAGATAGACGTGAAAAAAATTTGATCAAAAACGACAATTAAATATATATTTTATTCTTACTAGAGTTACCACACTGAAATTTTGACTTATAGAATAATAATGATGAAATTTCATATATTAATTATAAAACTTAATTGATACCAAATTTGGGTAAATTGGTCGACTAGTTTGGGCTGTTGAGGTAAATAATATACCCCAAATCCAAATTACAAAACCACACTTTAGAACTGTTAGGACCTCAGAATGGATATTTTTCCGAAAACCACCAATTTTCCCCTTCTCATAACTTTCTCTATACCACATATAACTGAAAACGTAAAAAGCCACTCTATTATTCTTGATAAATTTACAAGGGGCAACGATTATTGTAAAAGTACAAATAAAAGTGTGGAAATATTGTATTTTTATTCCATTTTAAGACATTTTATTAGTTTAGTGTAAAAAATGTTTCTTGTTTTATTATAACTACTCAATTAGTGTATGTCACAGTTTATTATATTTACAACAATCTATTGTACCAGCAAACAGATTTCATTTGTTGACTTAAAAATCGATGACAAACCTAACTACATTAAACAACATAAATTATACGATCGTCACAAATGAAGACAAAAACAAAAAATTAAGTTTTTATACAATTTCGATAAAAATTCAATATTTATTATACTACTAGATTGATAAAAATATATCGTATGAAAACATTGCATAAACTATCTATCCCCAAAACCAAATAAAAACTAAAAAGAAATTGCCAATATAAATGTCGTTTTCACTTATCACTCAAAAAGTGACAATAAACTAAATATTTTTATATTTAAACAATTTTGTACATGGATTAGGATTATTAATCACCATATTTCACTGAAGAGAAATTAAGCATTTTATAAAAGTTCTGTGACTGATTTATTCTCGTTTTTATCAATAACTCAAGAACCATTATTCTCTAAGAGAAGGTAACCAATACTTTCTTTTGGGTATTTAGCGATTACACTTGAATAAAATTTTAATAAAATCGTTATAACCGATTTTTAAAAAATCGCAATTATGTATTTTTATATTATAGTAGCTAATTTTGAGTTATTAAAAAAGAAATATCCCGAAATCTACTCAAATAATTTTTTTGATTAAATTCGATCCATACATTTGGACTGTATTGTACTACACACTATAACAGACCTAAGACAGACTGACTAATGGTATCATTCCTACTAAATTTGTACGTCTACCTTCAAGTACAAACTTTCCTCAAGTTTATGGTTATCTACATATTACAATATTGGTAATGTAGGATAAAGAATATGGAACAAATAAAGGGGTACTAGGGAACGTGTGTACGAAACTTGTAACAAGAACAGATTACGTTCCTATTCAAGGGTATCAGTTTAAATATCACTTTAACAATACGAAACCGATGTCAACGATGTAAACTATGAAACTAGAAACTAAAAGGCATTGAGTATGACCGTTGTATCATGCAAAGTACCAGCATAAGGGCGTAATATTAAGAAGCACTATAACTAATTACGAGTCTCTCTATAGCAAGGGATCAATGTAAACACGCTTTGGTCTTCAGTTCCACTGCACGTAAGCTTCAATTGAACTAGTTTATAGTTAAAGTGATACAGAGTGTACATTCTTACACTTTTACTATGTATCAGTTTAGTACAGTTAAAAGTACCAGGTTGATACACGACTTGTTCCTAGTATCATACATTTATGTATCAACCCCATATTTTCACATCATTTTATTTTATCTAAATTTAGAAAGTAAAAATAAAAACAAATCAACATTACGTGGTTTTATGAACAAAATATATTTATTTGTTGTAGGTACTCTAAATAACTCTTAATAAATACCAACGTCTTGTCACTAAATGTTGAACTGCCCTTTACTTGATTTATAAATAAAAACCCCATTTAATTACAAAAATCCTTAAACAATATTAGAATACAATTATTTATTTTAAATATATTTGATTTTTTTGGAAAATAATTCAAGAATTAACGAACACAGAATTTCAATTACTATATCTGAGTTTATAATCTTAAGTAAAATTGTTTGATCACGTTTTGGGTGGTACTTTCTTTGAGGATGTAAATTGGAACGTTTCGAATTCCACGTCCTCTTTATTCGTCACCTCATTAGAGCTTGTGAGTGCTTTTGAATTGTTTGGAATGTGTAGGCTTGTATATACTTTATGTGTTTAATTATTTCCTGGTTTTGCGTGTTACTAATTGAAGTATCAGGTTTTATTTTACTCTGTACTAAATTATTTTTATTTATTTAAATTCGAATGGTTTTGTTGAGTTGATTTTTGTTTTTAAAGACATTTTAAAACAGTATTGATAAACTAATTTCTTAAGTGTATGGTTTATTTACTGAATTTCATGGGGGTACAGATAAGAAAGAAAAATAAAGTTATAAAATAGATTAAAAAAGTTTTTGTAGTGAGTAAAGATTTGGCAATCCCTAGGGAGCATAGCTAGTTATACACTTTTATCACGTAATATTGGGTTAAATTCCTCTCTTTCATCTTTTCTATCAGGTGTCTTCTAACCAACTCTTATTCTCTTCCGACCTTGATACTATTAGAGTATTTGAAGACTAAGAGGCCTTTATTTTAACTTCTATTTTTTCTTAAAAGTCGATGATAACCGAGAAGTTTTTCGGGTTTTTACAACACGTGAAGAAATTGTTAAAATGCTACATAATATACATTAAAGCTACTTTTAAATAATACAATAGTTATAACAATGATTTAGAATAGTAAAATAAAAGGTTTCGGGGTTTGAAGGTAAAAAAAAATGGGAAAGAGGGAATTTTTAAATTCTAATTTAAACTATATTATATTTATTGTAGAGTTTCTATAGAAATATGAGGCAAGGTTAGGTTAGGTTTTTCTGGCTGGCTTACTTTTATTTTTAAACACGTTATGCAATGACAAAGTTTTACGATATTTACAAATTATAATTTGTAGAAAACAGAAAATCATTACGAATACTCTATGTTTTCGATTATTTCAGCTTAAATAGTTGAAAGTGTTTTCCCTCCGGTTCACATATATATATATAAATATATATATATATATATATATATATTCGGACATGCTTCTACTGTAAAGTAGGCTTTATATTCTCACCATACTTATAAGGAAGTAATATAATTTTAAATATAATAAATTATGATTTTCCTGATCTTTTTACGAAATATATAAATTTCAAATTCTCTAAATATTAACTTTAACAATTGTACAAATTAGAAAAAAAGATTATATTAGGTCCCTCTAATAGTTTGACCTAATTGTATTAAAATAAAAAATTAAATTTTACGAACATTATTATGATTAAGTAGTCTTTTCAATAATAAAAAAAAGTATCTATTTTACAAATGATAGTTTGTATATTAATATGTAATGGCATTAGTTTTCACATTTCGATAATAAAGACGGGGGGGGGGGGTGTTTGTTTTAATTTCTCTTGTAAATTTGCGTCCTGGAAGTTATGTAGAATCGAAATTGAATTCAATAACCTTATAAGAACAAATATTACAGCAGAATAATAATGTTGGGGAATTTTAATTTTTAATTTTAATGCAACATTTCAAACAATTAAAAGCAACATTAATATAATCTTTTTTCTAATTTGTAAAATTGTGCAAGTTAATATTTAGAGAAGATTTGAAATTTATATATTTAGTATACATATCTGGAAAATCATAATTTTATTGTATTTACAATTGTATTAGTTCTTATAAGTATTGTGAGAATATGTACTTTACAGTAGAAGCATGTCCGAATGGAATTTTGATGGGAGATTCATGTGAGAGAGTTCATGCTGGCGGGAATTTCGCGTCCCGAACTTGAAATATTGCTTCACAAAAATACCACAGATAAAAAAAGAAGACAGATATTGTTCCCAGAAATGTTGAATTGACTCTGTTGGTGGTCAAAACCAAATGCCATATTAAAACTTTTTTTATAATCATAATACTTTCTGAACTAAGTAGTTAATGAACGTTGTATAAATTTTATTATATGCCAATATTTAAAAATAAATAATCAAGTTTTGTACTAAAGCTTAGCCCAAAAAAGAAGAATTTATAATTGATATCCGTGCGTCACATATCCTTAAAACCACATGAGCTATAAATTTCTGATTTTGCAATTATTCATGCCTACTTTATTCAATGATATTATTTTATCATTTTAAAATGGCAAACTATTTCAAAATGGAATTCAAAAAATTTTTGACCAAATTTTCTATAGTTATTTGGTTTTGAATTTTTGAAACGTTCGCCATTTTGAAATGGTTACAGTAATAACATTGAAAAAATGCACAATTAGACATTAATAAGTGCAAAATCAGAAAGTTGTAGCTCATGTAGTTTTAGAGATAATAAATATTATAGAAAAACACAAACAAACCAACAGACGAACAATAAAGCAATATTGTCAAAAGAGTTTTTTGTTTGTTTTGATACGTAGAAACATTTCCCAAAATTTCTGCAAAGAATTTTTGAGCGGTCGTATTTCATCAAAATTATTATACCCCATTTTAAAGACTCAATTTTGATTCTTACTTCATGATTTTTTAATTTTTAAATATCGAAAATTTAAGAGAGGGAGAGATAAAAGATAAAAACAAATAGAATAACACAAAAAGAAACAAACACCCACAGATGTACAAAATTACGTACGTACACAAAAGGAAAAAGAAATTGTTACACATTTTTTCCAAAAAAACAACAAAAAAACAGTCTACATGAAACAGCAATTCGTCAGATTGGTTTGAAAGGCTACCGAAAACACTTAACTCTCACTTTGAAAGGGAAATAAAAGACCGATGCGGAATTGTGGGACGTGTTTTAACAGAAGATAACAAACTGTAGCATGGGGACTAAGTGCATTGAACAATTACCAAACTTAATCACTGTGTATGCTTTTATCATAAGATACATAACCTAAAATAAATGTATTATTGTTTTTATATTATTAGTTAGTTAATGCAAAACACTAAATACATTATTATTGATTCTTAATAATCACCTAAAAATAACACAAATTCTTACGAAATTACTTTTAATTACTAAACATGTTCCAATAGCAATGTAGACTTCAGTGATACTATTTATCAAGGAAATATAACATCTAGAAATTATAGTTTGTTGTGGCTAATTAATTACTAAAGAAGGCAATATTGTTGTTGAATCGCGTTTTGTCCTTAAATGTTATTTTGTAAAACATGTGTCTAATATTAGAATGTATACCTTCTAAAAAGACCAGCTGTGTTTTACTCTAAAGTATTAATTATTTATTATAGTTATATAAGGACGTTTTACCACAAGAATAAAACCACACAACGTTGGGAGGGCTACAGATTGTGTTCCTTGAAAATAGACAATTTATTTTTTCAAGGATAAAATAAAGCAATAAAGATTAAAGTTTGTTGCCCGATGATGGCGCAGGTCAAACAATTGTAGCTCATTTAAATTATTATATTTTGAAACTTTAAGCTTTATTGCTTTATTTTATCCTTAAATATAGAGTTTAAACAAGAAATATCTGCTATTACATTAAAATTAATTTCTTTTTTGTTGTTTAATATTGGAAAGCCTCTCGGTCGTTATCGACGTATAAGAAAAGGAAGAAAATAACATAAAATAAAGACCTCGAATATTCGAATTGTGTCAGAATCTGAAGATAACAAAATTTGGTCAAGAGAGGCATGATAGGAAATATGAAAGAGAAGGATGCATGAAAAAAGTGTAGACTCAGCTAGTGTCCCTTGGGATTGCTACCCTTGTACTCAACTATAGTGAGCTTCTGAGGGTAAATTCCAATTCATTTATGATATATACAGGGTGATTCTGAACTGCAGGGAAATTTCTTGGGAAATGATACTATAGTTAAAAATAAGTTCAAAAGTTGGTATGAACATAGGACTGGAAACGTTTCGTTACCCCACTGTCGGCCATTTTGTATTTTTTTAAAGACAATAATTATTGTTTGTGTTAGTCAGCTGATGAGTTGGGTAAAAGAGGTTATTACGACTTGTCACATTTTACCCAAACTCGATCTGCATGGCGTGTCACTGAGCAAAACGTGTTATGTAACTTATCTCGTTTTACTCAAATATACGTTTTATTTAACGGAATAGTCTCGTTTAACACTCCAACGAATAGCGGAATGACTTATCCTGTTTTACCCAAACAAAGATTGAATCACGGACAACATGGTTCTATACTTAACTCATTTTACCCGAAAATTAGACTTACCTCCCTTTTACCCGGAGACCACAGAATATGTCTTAAAAAAAAAGATATCGAGTGAAGATTTGCCAAGAATACCAGAAAACCAAGACATTATTTTATAACTTTAAAAATATTGTTTAATGTCGAATATCTCAAAAGCGGCTGTTTTCTTCTTTTAACGAAAAGCAAAATGCCTTTTTTAAATTTTGTAGCTCAAAAGATTTATCAAAAAATCTAAAAATTCAATTTCGTACTAATTGTTTACAACATCTAAGAATAGACTAAAAATTTTGAAACAAATCTGTTAATTTTTTATCTCCAAATTAATTATATTTCAGGGCATGAGATTCCAAAAAAGTCTATTTAAATCAAATGTTGTAATTAATTGTATCAAATTTCTTGTTTATTGGCTTTATTTACAATCAATTAACTCGAATTAGCCTGTTTTTCGGATACATTTTTTGGGGGTTTCACAATAATTGTATCAAAAACTGCAAGAGATAGGGTTCTGTGACTAAATATTTCAAAATAAGTAAATGAATTACCTTATCGGTACGTCAACTAATCCTTCCGTTGATATACAGATTACTGCAGTTTCGGGCTTCGTGAGTCCATCTTCAGATCGTATATAGTATTTAGTTTATATTAAATCGTTCCATAAATAGTATATATACAATATCCAATAGTATATTCTATTGACAAGCTCCATATGGAACGATTTAATATAAACTAAATACTATATACGATCTGAAGATGGACTCACGAAACCCGAAACTGCAGTAATCTGTAAATTAACGGAAGGATTAGTTGACGTACCGATAAGGTAATTCATTTACTTATTCATAAATTTACTAATCCGTTGGCTACAATGTTAAATTTAAATATTTCAATAAAACTTTAGAACAAAACGTATATACCGAACTGTACACACAATAAAATTAACATTCAATTAAAAAATTAACTTTACAATCGTCCCCTTTATTTTGAAATTTTCCAAATTACCTTAACTGTAATTTATTTCTACGTGCGATTTGTCTTATTTGTTTAATTGTTAAACTTCACATATTTCTAAAAAAATATATAAATACCTTTTCAAATATTCTACCTTTTTTTACAACGTCAATTATTTATTATATGATTCATTTTCACTTATTAACACATAACTTACGAAATAATAGATTTGGGAGGGTTCTAAGAATAATTTTTGTTTTATTAGTAAGAGAAGGTTTTGTGTAAGAGAAGGTTTGTTGTTGGCACAGTTTCTTCTGTTTTGCCATTTTTAAATGTCGGTAAATTTTGAATTGGTTTCATCTGTCAGTACTGAACATAACAAAAACGAAAGTAGAATTAAAATTGAAATTAGTTACAAAACGTTAATATAACAAATATATCTGTTTTTAATGGAAACATGTTCGCTAGGATTTTTCATAAGGATGTAAGACATTTCACATCGTTCCTGTTCACACTTAAATAATACCTAATATTTGCGTAGTTAATGTCTATAGATAATTAAGCTATTCCTTGACATAGCCTACATCTTATATCAACAACATTTCATATTAGAACTTGTAAAAATTCTTTTTAGTATTGCTTTTAGCATTAAAAAAATCATAAAAATCGTTCCTATATTTCAAAATGGCAATAGTGTAATATCTCTCCCATAACTTTCCACCAATTGAAATTAAACCTACTATATACAGCTGTATACTTGTGTATCCATGTAATAACCATAACTCTAAAATTAAAGTAATTTAATATTCCTAAATATAATTACACTCCTTTTACTTTTATATACAACATCTATGTTGGTAAACACTAAACTATTATAACAAAATATTAAATTCACTATCTTTATTATCGCTACATATTTTCATTTAAAGTAATCTTATCTCTACTTGTCTATACTTTATATTCTAATACACAGTGTTGTTCCCTTATTTTATTTCTCAAGCTATACCGCATTTAAATTCCTTTACATTAGTCCTAACTACTGGTTCTTTAGTTGATGTAGGACTATTTTGCTTATCTCTGTAATATATTCAAGTTAAATATTCAGCAAGTGAGTTCTCCCACAGAATTATTTATTTTTAACAGTGTACTCCTACATTAATAAACTACGTTTTTGTAATACACAGTTTACTTTTCTAACCAATCATTTGAATCTCCAATGATTTAGTTAATTTGCATATTCTAAATGAGTTTAATGTATGATGAAAATAAATTAATATTCAAAACTATTGATTTTTTGTCACTATAACTTAATTGTCTTTAAAACTTTAACAAAATTGTTTTTTTCTGTAATTAATATTTATCATAAATTGTCTAAATGTAGTACAGTTTTATAAAAAGTAGATCATTTATGCAAATTTAATAATATTTGAACTACGAATAGTTTTTACTTTTAGAATTTTATTTAAAACAAAATGGTTGAAGGGGTAAATATTTCATCAATATTATATGATGTTTTTACTAAATAAATTGATCATTGCAAGGCAGTTTGGAATGTTTCTCTTCGATGATACACGTGTATTGAAGATACACGAATAGTATCTTCAATTTGTATTTTAAATTATATTTAAATAGGCTGAATATTTTTGGTTTTGGAGAATTTTTATTTTCTATAAATAGTAGATCTCGTTCCCACTGGAAGAGTTAACAGTCCAACTATTATAGTCAAGTTATATTACGTTTTAAATGAAATTATTTTGAGGTTCCATAGTGACATATCCGTAAATCTTTGAAGCTTAAACAAGAAAATATATATTCTTTGGTAGGATGAAAACGCTTGCGGGCAAACAAAGAGTTTATTTCTTGTTTGAGTTTCTTTACAACATTTCGTTATATGGAAAGGTGTAGCACTTTTTTAAATGACTATCTTAAAACAAGAAATAAAATTTTCCACAATTTTTTCGTTTGATCTAGTTCCAAAAAAATAATAAATAATTTCAAACATTTGGTACTGGGACGAAACTGCAAAACAAACATAAAACAGGACTTCGCTCGTTTTAAACGTGATCTATGAAAACAAAATTTGATTGTACGCTTTTTTAAAATTGAAAAATAATCATAAAAAAGGATATCCTAAATATTTTGATCTAGGTGCGTTTCCTGAATGGAATATGAGCAATTATTTGAGAAGCACTAGAGTAAAATATATGCGAATGAGATTCACTCTTCCCATGCCTTTCTACGAGCGCTAAAAGTACAAGAAAAGAGTCAACAACGCTCGTCATTCCTAAACACAGAACTGTCATGTACAACAAATCTTTCAACCTGATGGCGCGTCATGTCGCTTATGGAATTCGTTACCTGTTTCTATTAAATCTATTGAGGGCCGTACCCAGTATCCTAAATCTTTCAAGGTTAAATTTAAACACTTCTTAATCATGGACTGCTTGATTATTGCTTGGTGTGTTGATAATAATTTAATTATATTGAATATGAAGTGTATTATTGCTTTTCATTTTTTATTTTGGAGTTCAATTTGTAAATTATGTGTATATGTAGAGATTTTTCATAATTATAAATCATATTTATGAATTTTAATTTTGCTTTCAATTGATCAATTGTTATTTTTATTTTAAGAGTTTATAATTTATTTATTTTTTCATTGTCAAAATAGAAATTTTTATAATGTATTTAATTCAGATTACTTATTTTTAAAATATAAATAAAATTATCACTATAATTAGTTGGTGAAATTTATTTTAGGTTTTAACTTTAAAAGGTAGTGTCAGATGTAATTAACAACTAAAATATTTTACATTTTATTCATTTCCTTTCCAGCTGAGTGACATAGGCTATTAAAGACTGTTTGAAAAAAAAAAAAAAAAAAAAAAAAAAAAAACTGTTGCAGTACGTAATTTTGCGTGATTGCATTTTTTTTTATGCTGAAATCACAAAATATAATTAGTAGTTATAAAAAAAAGTGAAAATTAGTTTTTCACTTAAAATTGTATAATAAAATTAATATTGAATAATCGTTGTGATGGTATTAAAAAATTGAATTAAAAATGGCGGATAGGAAATGTAAAAGCACAAAATTTTTTTTTTTTTGTCGCTGTACACATCTACATAATTTTCTATCGTTTACTCAAAATTAATTGTATTGTTAATCAGTTTCCAAAAAATTCACCACCCTAGATAGATTAAATTGATAAAATCCTAAAATTTTAATACCATAATCCATACTTTATCTCAGTTCTCAGTTTAATCTCGCGTTTAATTTAACCAAAGTTTAAAGAAGACTTAATCAGCAACTCAACCAGGCCTTTATCTTATAATTGAAAATCCTTATTTATGAGGCATACGTTTTCTGAGTTCAAATTAAAACAGGTGAGCACATCTCAGAGTAAAGCTTCTATTAAAGGGGTAACATTAAAAAGCAACACTCGGCTTGCATAAATTTCAAACACTGTTGAACTGTTAATGAAGGAAGCGAAATGAAAGTTTCAAGTAGAAATATGGCGGAACAGCACAAAATTAAGTAAATCCCACCCCTTTCATTCCCTGCTCTCTTTTATACCACCAAACAGAAAACAACCCCTACATTGTCTGCTGACACACAATACTAAGCTTATCTATTTCACAGAGCTGACGTTTTTCTTTTTTTTTGCGTTTTTTAATTAGATTAGAAGGTAACGTCCAAAAGGACATAGAGTGTAAAGGATTTTGTGCTTTGGGTTTACGAAAACTGTTTGTTTTTGTTTGTTTAAAAACAACTTTTATATTTAAAAATGAATATTTTAAAACTTATGAGGAAAAGATATCTTACAATGGTGACTCAGTATTGGATATTATTTTACATATTATTCCTGTTTGAAAGTAAATGATCATACCTTAGTTAACCAGCTAAGTTTAATATTATTTTATTGTGAAACTGCATCCGTCTTGAAACAGTAAATATCACGTTTATTGATTTAATTTAAATTTATTACTTTGAAGAAATTATTTAATATTACAAAAAATTACAATTTTAATTAGCGTTGTACGTGGGATATAAAATTAATTAAAAAGGAACGAGTAAAATTGATTTTACTAAAATAGAGAGGGTGGATAGATAACGAAATTTAACAACTGTTACTATGCGAAAACTATTTAACTGGTCGTTCTGATTTTTTTAGACTGCATCAAATTCGTCAATGTGTCTAACTCGGACTTGGTTTCAAGACGCACAGCTTCGGGTCAGGTTTCTGACGTTGAATTTCTCGTTACGTTTCGCTACTCTCTCATCTACAATAAGTATAAAAATTATATATATATATATATATATATATATATATCTATATATATTTAAGAAATTTATATATATATAGTATATATATATATGAATTTCTTAAATATATATATATATATATATATTTAAGAAATTCATATATATAGTATATATATATATATATATATACTATATATTATTATAGTAAATCCAAATTAATAAAATACTTCTACTCTAATACACATACAGATTAAATATCTGTAATAAATGAAAAGTTAATCTAATTCAGCATAACACAACTTTCAGACCATTTTCATAAATTCTTCTATATTTATACAAATGAAGTTTTTAATATTTAATACACTTTATTTCTATACATATTTGATACTGTCTCCAGTGATAAATTTCCCTTTCATGGTTTTGTTTTGGACGCCCTTCAAGACAAATCCCCCTGGGGGCTCGTCTATACCCGGCGCAACAGCATCTGGATGGAACTCGCATATCGTGACCAGTGTACCAACCTTCCGGGATCATATTTCCCCTAAGGCTTGTAAGAAAGCTATTAGACTAGCTCCTGTCATCCCTTATACGTGAGAAGAAAATTCTAAAGTCTGGTATGAATGAATTTGGTTTTTATTTGTAATTCTATTGAATGTGGTCAGTTTTAAGGTGTACTTTGTATATTTTTCTATTTGAAATATCGACTGTTCAGTTGAATGCCAAATTTTAATTAGATAAATTTGAATTTTACTTGTAACATTCACGGTCTATGGAGTAAATTTTATGGATCAAAAATTCCATGGTAATTTTCACTTTAGCAGCCTCTTAAGTAAAAACGATTAATTTTGATGTCCATCTCTAAAATTTAATGTGGTGTGAAATGCTCTACTGGACTGAATTCAACCAAATGTGTGCAAATTTTGGTGTATTTTTCAACCGGAAATAATGGTAATTATGTGCGAAAAATAGTGATGGTTGGATACATTTCTATTTCAACTCTTTATCAAGTATGTTCTGCTTACATCATTCGTTCCGCTCTAATGAACCTTCATTTGTGTTATTTAAAACCCACTCAGTTCAAATTGAATTATAACAAACTATATTATTTGTAAAATAATACATCATTGTGTATATACAGGGATGGGCAAAGTCCCGCATATATTACAATATCTCAGTTTCTAGTTGTTGTAGGAAGATGATGGATACATCATTGGAAAGCCCTTGATTGAGGCTGTCCACAGAATGTGCCAAAACTCAAGTTCCATATACAGAATTTTCCGAATATTTATAAAAATTATTTTGTTCCTTTTTTTCAAATGTAATCAAATGAATGTTTTCCCCTTTTAGTTTCCCTCATAAAAAGACATGCGTTTTTTATGAAAAAAGAATCTTTTTATTTTACTTAAATACTAACTTATGAGGAGTAAAATTTCAAAATTTTATTTCATTTTTAGTTGACCACAACACACAAAAAACACATATGTGACAACTCTGAGGAAAGGTGTTTACATTTGTTATTAGATGAAGTAACTAAATGTTATTTTTCTTTACAATATTTTTTTTTATTTTACAAAAGTAGAGTGAGTAACTAGGCAACGACAAAATTAAGAACATGACTGAATAACAAAATCACTCGAAATCAATAAAACATGTTACCCAAAGCGGCTCTTATCAACTAAAAAGACTTTGATAAGAGTTGATAAAAGAAGTTGTCTCGAGAATGGGGACGATTTTTGGACTAAGATCTAACAACCAATTTGTATACACTAAAATTAACAAAATCGTATTTAAAAATTAATTCTGGAACACCCTGTGCAAATAAGTAACATTTAGTTGCTTTGTAAGATAGCAATTGTTAACAGCTTTACATAGAGTTTTCACATAAATGTGTTTCTTGTGTTATGACCGAGTAATAATGAAATAAAACTGTAAAATTTAATTCCTAATAACCTAGTATATAAGTGAAATAACAATATTCTGTTTCCACAAAAATAAAGGAATATTTTAGGAGTAACTGAACTGGGGGAGGAACATAGATATACTTACATTTAAAAAGAGGGAAAAAGCGTTTTAATTTTTTTTCAAAACACTCTATACATGGTAGTAGTTCTAATGAATAAGAAAGTACCATATACAGAGTGTTTGAATAATATAATAATAATAATAATATGTGTAATATAACAGGGTGTTTCTGTAATGAGCAGAGATAATTGAAGGGGTTATTATATGCGTCAAAATAAAGAGAAACAGTCCAATATATATATATATATATATATATATATATATATATATTCAGAAACGTTTTTTTTCCAGCTATCCGCCCTTTTGTTTCTAATTAAATAATTTATATCTCTAGAACAGCTGAACCGATAGAGCTGCAATTATCTTGGTAGTTATCAGGGTAAAAAACTAGTATGGAAAAAAAATAACTTGTTCAATTTGTTTTTCAATATGGCGGCCATTTAAACCTATATAAAAAATACTTTAAATGAGTAATTTTTGAAATATATAAATGCCCGCCATTTTAAAAATAATTATTAGAATAAGTTGATTTTTTTTTGTAATCCAGTTCTCTACATTGGTGATCACTGTGCAAAATTTCAACTCAATTTGTTTAGCCCTTCTAGAGATAAGAATTATTTAGTAAAAACAAAATGGGCGTTAGTTGTAAAATGAAGCGTTCCGGTCATATGTTTAAAGGAAATTACTTTATTTTACCCCATATAATCACCTCTTGAATTATCTCTGCGAATACCAGAACCACCCTCCATACAGGGCATTGGAAAAATGTACTCTGTTATTTCACCAACGTGTATTTCATCATTTTAATTTTAAAAGCATAATATATTAACATGAAATAGACTATTTTTATTTAAATTTCCATAAAATGATGATTAAATGTGAAATTTAGCCTCGCGGGTTCACTTTACTGAGTTCAAAAATTCCGAGGTTCGTAGCTGAATCTACACTTTTTTTCATGTAGTCTTGGGTTAGTTCCATCATCTTTCCCATCAACTCCCTCTTGACGAACTCTTGTTCTCTTCTGATCCTGACGGTATTAAAGTTTTCGAAGGCTAGGGTCTTTATGATCTTTTTTGTAAGGCAATTATTCCGAATTTAAACAATAGGGGGGGGGGGGGGAATGTGAAGTTTAATAACCAAAAACCGTCTGCAACATTTAATATTATTTTAAAATTACCGTTATTGAAATTTAATTACTATGATTAAAAATGTATATACAATTTAAAGAAAAACAAGTCTCTGATTTAAAATATATAATTATTAGATAACTTTAAATGAACTCATTCCACTCACGTAACTTCTAACTTTGCTTTGCTTTACGATTTTTGGTTCTATCACTAAAAAAACTATCCCTATAAGTGAGCTTTAAATTGATGTATAATTATTTTATTAAAACATTTCGTCAATACCTAAAAGAACGTCCTTGGTTAATTTTTTATTTAATGACATAGACTTAAAAAACTAATATTTTAACGTGATTTTAGTTTTTATTTGGTTTTATCGATGGTTGTATAAGAAAGTGTATAAAGTGATTATATACTGTTTATTCGACATTGTTTTTTTCACAAATTACTGAATTATTGGACACATAATAATTTAAAATTTGAATTATTGGAAAATAATAAATAGGCTGTATTTAATTTATTTCTGAAAGAATATATTTAAGTATGCTTAATTAAGGGAGTGTATAATACAGATCGATAAATTCTTAGTGATATTGTGTTCCTATTAATATTAAAGTTAAATACATCAAATAATTTTTGCATTTTACTAAACAATATTTTTCATCTACTGTTTTTATCAATAACCGCACACATGTATCAGATAAATATAAATGAATTTATTTTATATAAATCAGATTTTTTATTTATATTCCCGGTAAACCTATACTTTAGATTTTCACCGTAAAAGAAACAAGGTACATAATTTTAAATTGAATCCTTACTTATGACCGTAATCTTGTAAATCCGGATAGATTCAATTTCCGAACGATATTGTACGCATTTCTATAAATTGAACGTTGAACAGGAGAGAGTTGACCTTAGTTCACCTGGACTACCTGATCCTTATTGGTCGATTGGCCATTCCAGTCAGCATCCCTTATCCCTCCATCTTGCAACCCTCTCCACCTGCACGGAATACAATACCGTTTAGAAGAGAGACAAAGAGATACTAAAATAAACTACCCTCTCGTTCTGCGAAGGTTTCTAAATGGAAACACTTTAACCGTAAAAATGATTGTGCCCCAGCGTATTTAACTCTTCTTCTTTAATACAGTTTCTTCGGGATTAGTGTTTTGGACTTGTTTTCGTGAGAGTAAGGTTGAAGTATTTTTTCATGTTCCTTGTTCACGCGATCTGCTTCCTCCTAGCATTTATTTTTGTATTTATTTTACTCTTTTGATTATGTTTATTGTGTATTTGTAATAATTATAAAGTTAAGAATAGATCTGTATTTAAGGACGTAGCAAGAACACTAAAAGATGAGGTCTCTCATTCAAAGCGGACAATATAATATGTATTTTTGTTCTTACGTTTCTCTTATTTGAAGTAATTTCTTTTGAATGGGAATTAAATTACGAATATATTTGTTTTATAATTTTTACTTTCTTATATAAAGTATAACAAACACACAGAACACAATTCTCATAAAAAAAATACGCCTAAGTATCAGACGCGTTTCAACGACAAGGTCGTCCTCTTCGGTGATACGCAAACAAACTTGTTGTGGTTTGGTTGGTGTGGCTGGTGTATCACTGAAGAGGACGACCTTGTCGTTGAAACGCGTCTGATACTTAGGCGTATTTTTTTTATGAGAATTGTGTTCTGTGTGTTTGTTATACTGTATAGTTTTTCTCATAAGTCAAGCTCAACATTTAATATTCTTATATTATAAAAGTATGAAATTTACGAAATGGGGATAGAATTCAATGTCAAACTGTAAACGGATCCTTTTGAACTCTCCTAAGTCCAAAAAAAGTGGTTTTTTGTCAAGATGTCTGTCCGTCTATCGTCTGTGTAATGCAATCTAGCGTATGGATCAATACGAACGTGAGAATTTTTTATTCATAGTTTGGATAAATTTATAACTTACTATAGCTCTCATAAGAAGAATAAATATTAAATTAGGAATTTCTCAAAACAGACAGAAAAGATTTTAATCAAATTTTCCTCAAGTGCAGCCTTTAAAGACTAAATAAAATGATCCTCCGTAATCTCTGCAAAATTTTGATTCATGAGTGTACGATAAATATTTAAAAAACAACCTAAGGTTTTCATTTAATATATAATATCTCAAAATCTGCTCTACAAATTTCGTTGAAATTTTATTGAAATGTGGATATTAATTACCCAAATTCGTTCACAAACTGGTTAATAAAATAATATATTGACAGTTAAAATCTAAATTTTAATCAAAATCAATTTACACTTAGAACTCGTCTATGTCAGTATAGACTCTTATTTAAATAATAAATACTCTTTGGCAGCATCCATTGTTCATTTTAAATTTTTTATTGGAAACTATCGAAATAAAATTTTCTTTTTAGTTCGATTTTATTTAATTTAAATAATGTGTGAGTGAAAATGTTTGTTCAATGTTTTACCGCCGTATATTTAACTTAGAGTAAGGAAAACCAATGTCGATTATAGTAAACTAATACGATCTTCGGTCAATTAGGTTCTTCTATAATAAATAGGTACACGTAAATTTTATTTTATTGTGGTTAAGATTAATTCATACTTGTTAATCAAAATGGCACTTATAATATGTTCTATAGCTATAATCAACTCTGATATGTTAAAATGAATATGTTATAATCTTGCAAGTAATCAACATTTAAATGGCATTTTGAATTGTGAATTTTTCCCTTGTGTTGTTGATAATAGCCTTATAAAAAAAGAAGAACAAATCATAAAATAATGACCTTAATTCCTCGAATACTCCATTAGCGTGTAAGCCTGAAGTGAGAAAAGGTTGGTCAAGTAAGATCAGACAGAAAATTAAAGAGAGTGGCTGCATGAACCCAAGACTGCATAGTGAAAGGTGCAGATACAGCTACTATAAACTACTTTTTTATGGCGAAAACCTCTCTGTTTTCATCGCTTAAGTATGTTAGGTTAAGTTAGTTTAGGTTAGATTGACTTAGGTTAGGTTAGGTGATATGTTATATTTTACGTGAAAGATTATTAACATATCAAAATCCCTAATAGTGGTATCACTAAAATTACGATAGATAACAATAATTTTATATAGGACACTTTAAATACTTCTTTATAAGATTTAAAAATATGCTATCCATATTTTTATAAATATCCGTCACTTTCCATTATAGCTCCCAATTTAGTAGTACGTGTTTTTTAAAATTTATTAGTGTAGTGTTTATAATGCCAATAATAAAAGGTACACGTGTGAACAAGTGAACAAGGCGTCCAACTTAGTTCCTTTTAGGCAGAAATTTTTTTATGGTGTTTTTGTTTATAACATGTAATTTTAGGAGTGTTTTGTTTTGGGTGCTGTTTGATAAACCAATCTATTTATATCTACAGTCAATATTGGGACGTTTATTATTTTAATTTTCAATATAGGGTAAAAGAGTAAGTTATCACAGAAAAAGCAGACATGCTTTTGGAATGTGTAGAGGTTTCTTTTATTATTGAATTAATACATATTGTCATTAAGGATTCAGGAAACAGAAGGCAGTATTTATGATGGTAGGCACTTTGAAAATCAATAACAATGTTTAATATTCAATTTTTTAGGCAATAAAAATAGCTTGTCTAATGAAAATATCTTTTTAGTTTAAACTTTCTGTATCTCGAACATTGTTGTTATTTTTAAACAATACATAATCATTACCTTAAAAAATTAAAAATAAAAGCCCCTGCTAAAAATCGAGTTGTTATTGACATTTCAAATTTTATGGAACGTAGATTCTGAACGGTTGTGTTTATAAAAAAAAACCCAAGAACATAATTGTCTTAAAATTGCATGGTCTAAACATAAAAACTTGTATTTTAAAGGTGTTGCTATTTAAACAATTTAAGTTGGCAGCTATAATTGAAAATATGTTTAAATATGTGTATAGCTTATTATAAAACCACATAAAAATCACGTAAGGTATCTCATTTAAAACTTGTTGTATCTTTTATAGTTTTGATTAAAATAATAGTGGCATGAATTGATCACTCTGTACATCATTTATGTAAATTAAGTAACAATGAGCAGAAACGTTGAGCGTAATTAATTTACTGGCTTGGAACAGTGAACATTTCATAGTCTCTAGTGTTGCCTTTTATACGACGCAGATCGCAATATTGAGAATCTTTATATAATAAACTTTTACATATTAAAACTGTAATATATACAGGTGTTTCACAAAGACTCTACCAAATATTGAGAAGTGAATCTCCACATCAAAATAAAGGAATACTTAATATAAACATACGTCCAAAATTGTTTTGTTTTCGGTTTACCTGTATGTTTATTTTTTTTTTCAAATATAAGATGTCCTGAGATACCCTAGCTGAATCTACAACTTTCTTTATCTCGTCTTATGTTATATCCATATATTTTATCTTTCTTATCAAGTTTCTCTAATTCTCATATGAACCTTAACTCTAGTCTATTTAATTCCCTTATACACTTTAACGCTAGTCTCTCTAATTCTCCAATACACTTTAACACTAGTCTCTTTATTTTTCTTATGAACCATAACGCGGTAATACTCATATGAACCTTAACGAGTCACCTTAACGCGAATCTCTCTAATTCTCTTATGAATCATAACGCAAGTCTCTCTAATTCTCTTATGAACCTTAACTCTAGTCTATCTAATTCTCTTATACACTTTAACGCTAGTCTCTCTATTTCTACTATACACTTTAACACTAGTCTCTTTAATTCTCTTATGAACCATAACGCAAGTCTCTGTAATACTCATATGACCCTTAACTCTAGTCACTTTAACACGAATCTCTCTAATTCTCTTATGAACCTTAACTCTAGTCTATTTAATTCTCTTAGACACTTTAACGCTAGTCTCTCTAATTCTCCTATACACTTTAACACTAGTCTCTTTAATTCTCCTATGAACCATAACGCAAGTCTCTGTAATACTCATATGAACCTTAACGCTAGTCACTTTAACACGAATCTCTCTAATTCTCGTATGAACCTTAACTAAAGTCTATCTAATTCTCTTATACACTTTAACGCTAGTCTCTCTATTTCTCTTATGAACCATAACGCAAGTGTCTGTAATACTCATATGAACCTTAACGCTAGTCACTTTAACACGAATCTCTCTAATTCTCTTATGAACCTTAACTCTAGTCTATCTAATTCTCTTATACACTTTAACGCTAGTCTCTCTATTTCTCCTATACATTTTAACACTAGTCTATTTAATTATCTTATGAACCATAACGCAAGTCTCTGTAATACTCATATGAACCTTAACGCTAGTCGCTTTAACACGAATCTCTCTAATTCTCTTATGAACCTTAACTCTAGTCCATCTAATTCTTTTATACACTTTAACGCTAGTCTCTCTATTTCTCATATACATTTTAATAGGCTACTAGTCTATTTAATTCTCTTATGAACCATAACGCAAGTCTCTGTAATGCTCATATGAACCTTAACGCTAGTCACTTTAACACGAATCTCTCTAATTCTCTTATGAACCTTAATTCTAGTCTATCTAATTCTTTTATACACTTTAACGCTAGTCTCTCTATTTCTCCTATACACTTTAATACTAGTCTATTTAATTCTCTTATGAACCATAACGCAAGTCTCTGTAATGCTCATATGAACCTTAACGCTAGTCACTTTAACACGAATTTCTCTAATTCTCTTATGAACCTTAACTCTAGTCTATCTAATTCTCTTATACACTTTAACGCTATTCTCTCTATTTCTCCTATACATTTTAACACTATTCTATTTAATTCTCTTATGAACCATAACGCAAGTCTCTGTAATACCCATATGAACCTTAACGCTAGTCACCTTAACGCGAATCTCTCTTATTCTCTTATAAACATAACTGTTAATCTCTCTAACTGTCCTATAAACCATCAAGTTACTTTTTTTTTTCATTTAAGACGATGATGACCAATGACAGTCAATGATGACCGATTATAACCGATGATAACCGTTAATGACCGAGAGGTTTTTTCCCTTTAAATGATACAATGAATATCCAGTTCCAAGGCAGATATTTAGGCCCTAATATTTATGCTAGTTCGATTCAAATCCTATGAATTAAACCACCGTTCGTGGTCACAACTGTACGGTTCTTCTAAATAGACTTGAATAAATAAGTGTAACAAAAACCTTGTCTTTAATTAAAGTAACACAATACACAGAATTCCTTTAGATTAAAAGATTGTCACGCCAGGATGTCATTCTACCACTCCCAATTCAGACCATGGTGTGATTGAGGTGCGATGTAAACTTCGCAACGAAAATGTAAAAGTGCCTCATATTCATACAATTATAGTTCAATGTCCTTAATATAATTATGTAATTAGATAATGTTCCAACATGTACAGGTTTTTTTATTATTTATTATTATTATTTTTTTTTTTTTTACCATTGAAACTGAACTTAGTCTATCTATCAATATTTCTATAAAATGAAAGCGTTTGTTGGCTGCACATCCTACGACGCACTCCAATGAACAGGTTAAAAATGGTAGTTGTATTTTTTAGGACGAAAAACTCCAGCTTTGTGTTTAAAGACCCATTATTTCCAATAGAATGATCTGTTAAACCGATAATAAGTATTTCTTCAACGACAGGAATGGAAGGATTGAAACCACAAAATCTTTAAAGATGTAGATAGTGTCATGAAACTGTGTTTTTTTAATTCATGAACAGTGTTGTAATTATTTTACAAGAAATTAATGTTTTGTTGCAACACTCCAAAAATGTGGGGGAAAATAAAAGAAAAAAAAAGAAGAAAAAAACATTGAACAAATTGTCTTTCTCACACATCCCCTAAAACCAAATGATAACCGATCATAACTTTTCATTACAAAATATCAGTAAAAATGTGGAAATAAATTTTTAAGGCCTTCTTTGCAAAAAAAATAAAAATAAATAATAATAATAATAAAAAAGGATATAAACTTGCTTCCCCAGTGTAAATCTTATTTAGTTAAAATCAGTTTTTAATAAAGAAGTTATGGATTATTTTGTCTGTTTCGTCGTTGATTATTTCTAAATCATGATATTTTATTCTTGCAATTTTGTGCACAGATTTCGATCGTTATTTTCACATTAAAACTTGAAAGAAATCTATAAAGCCAATTTTGAGAATCGGCATAGTTTATTACAGCCCAATAACTAAGTTTTTGGTTTCAACTGATAACTCAAGGACTGACATGAAAAGATGATGACTAATAGTTTTGTTTGAATCCTATAGACCACAAATGACCAAAATCCGATCAAATTCAGTAGAAGAGATATTGAAAAAAATCGTAATTTGTGTACTTTTCCCCTGCAGATACTTCCAGATTATATATTATCGTAAAAATATGAAATATTCTCCCATACAAAATTTGATTAAAATCTAACCATGCGATTGGGATATATATATATATAGTATATCATGAAGAAGGGAGACGTACACCATTCTGAAAACTTATGAGACTCAGAGACCTCAAAAAGGATATATCTTTAAAAAAAACTCACCATCGATTTTTTGACGCAACTTTCTATATACAGAGTATATGGGGAAAATGGAAAAAAAAAACATCAGTATTTACAAATCTACATCAACTTTTAAACTCTTGATCTAAGTTTTAAAAAAATGTGATTGTCAATCTGTGGTCATTACTCTTCATTTCGTAAACAAAAGTTATCAAACAACTCGATTATATAAGATTTAACTACGAAAATAATCAACTAACAACCTACGAATTATTAAAAGAATACTACATCACATCCTCACTAGTGTGTCTACTTGTCACTCTTGAATCAACAGTTGCACTAGCAGCTGGATGTCAGCGAGGATGTTTTAAAATGTCCTACACAAATCTAGATGCTCTTTCTGAAAAACAAAACTTAACTATTACATCGCATCTCAATTTAAAGTTTACAGAAATTGGTAATCTATTTATCGTATATGATAATCCTCATAGCTACGTAAAAATTGCCACTGGGATACCTATTACAACGTTAATGTTTTACTTTATAAATATTTAAACTTATTAATGGTAATAACGAAGAAACGCCACTGGGTTACCCATTAAAACGTTAATGTTTTACTTTATAATTATTTAAACTTAGTAGGCCTAATGGTAATGACGAAGAAACGCCACTGGGTTACCTATTAAAACGTTAATGTTTTACTTTATAATTATTTAAACCTAATAATGGTAATAATGAAGAAACGCCACTGGGTTACCTATAAAATCTTAATGTTTAACTTTAAAATTATTTAAACTTATTAAAGCTAACAACGAAGAAACGCCACTGGGTTACCTATTAAAACCTTAATGTTTAACCTTCAAATTATATATTGTTATTAATGGTAATAACAAAGAAACGCCACTGGGTTCCCTATTAAAACCTTAAGGTTTAACTTTAAAATTATTTAAACTTATTAAAGCTAACAACGAAGAAACGCCACTGGGTTACCTATTAAAACCTTAAGGTTTAACTTTAAAATTATTTAAACTTATTAAAGACAACAACGCAGAACGCCATTGGGTTAGCCTACCTATTAAAATGTTAGTGTTTAACTTTAAAATTATTTAAACTTTAAAAGGTAATAACGAAGTGAAGTCACTGAGTTACCTAACCTTAATGTTATAATTTTTATTATTGTTGAGACCGAAGTTTCTTGGTGAAATTAATTGTTTAAAGACAATAAACACAATTTTTTTCTTTTGTAACATCCACTTTTTATTAGTCTAGCCGACCAATGGTTTCGCCTGCTAAGGCATTGACGAGGCTGTATTACAACTGAAGAAAAATGCAAAATGAAATGTTTTTCATTTTGCTTCAGTCTGTCGGCTAGTCTAAAAAAAGTTGATGCTACAAAATAAAATAAAAATAAAAATGTGTTTATTATCTTAATGTTTAATCTTAAAATTATTTAAACTTATTAAAGCTACTAACGAAGGAACTCCACTGGGTTACCTATTATAACCTTAATGTTTGACCTTAAATTTATTTTAACTTATTAACGCTTAGCAACGATTTAACTACAAAGAAAAAGGTCTTTGCAACACACTACAAAATAATAACATTATCCTGTTGTCACATAATATATATGTAAATATGCAAACGGTTTAGAAACACTACTGTCACAAAGTCGTTTTAAATGATGTTATATTACCTTCAACCAAGCGCAATTTTTTAAATATATATGCCTTTTACATACTTTGCATTCTTGAAGATAAAAAAGTATAACTTATTCGTTGAATATAAGCCAAGATTATCTGCACATATCTTACCGTCAGAAATGGAACGTTTTACTCGACTTTATCTGCCAATTATGATTGCATTTAGACTTGGCAGCTAATACTCCAACATTGTTGCGCAGTTCCTCTACTGATATTTTACCAGCAAGTTTCTACTTTGGTTTTAATATATTCATATGGAAGTTGGAAATTTTTATTCTCTTTTCTTTCCTAGTTTTACGGTCTTGTATACAAGTAACATCCATTCATCCACCTCACACATCCTTCTTGGGCTCATCTGTCGTATATTCCCCAATAAATCGTAGAGATTTCTTCCTTTAATTTCCCTACCTACGGGTTTCCAATGTAATTTCTTTGTGTTTACACTATTTTCATTAATTTACCCCTTTAGAAGTTCACGTGAGTGCGAATGTGGCAAACCGAGGAATCGTAGCTGGATGTACATTTTTCCATCTTGAGTTTTATTTTTTATCTTTTCTATCATGTCTCATATTTTGGTATTGATAAAAAAGTATTTAAAAAAATATCAATTGAAAATTATTTATTTCAATTTAATCGAAACAAATGGTAAAACTTCTTCACAGCTTCTAAAAAAATAGCATTGACATAATACACTAATTCAAATGTTATCTCTGCAAATATTAAGAGAATTTTTAAAAAAATGTGGAGAAATTTGGATTTTAAATTTTTAACAACAAACGAAATATAATTAGGAAACTAACGCATTGAAAACAAAAATTAAATTAACGTCAAAATGGTAAATAAATATTGAGCTTGATTTGAGAGAAAGAATAAAACTCGAACACAAAATTTAACAAAAATTACTATTACTTAATCAAACTTGTTTCAACGACAAAATCACCATCCTCAGTGATACATGAGCTACAATAACTAAACTATATTTAACCTAGCACATTCCTTCATCATACAGTCCTATTTTGCTTAGTTTTTCTTCTATCCGCGATTTTGTTTATTTTTAAAAAACCGTTATAACTTTGGAAGTAGGCTGAATATTGATTGCACATTTTTTATACACATTTTCTACATAATATTCTACATGTGTGCCAAAAACAATGAATTTATTTCATATATTTTTTAAATGGCAGCCTCTTTAACAGCAAACAAAACGTGTTTTGTATTTTTACTGTAGCTCTAAGGATAATCCAGTTATCGACAAAAAACCGAAAACATAATTTCTTAATAATTCTCTACAACTTCCAAGATCAGGATAAAACCAAAATATATTTTAATTCTCACAATTTTTAAAAACAATAACAAAATAATTTAAAATATTTTTAGCAAGTGTGTTAGGTTGAATAAAAAATGTTCATACTAGATCTGAATCAATGTTTTTATTTTCAAAGTTAAATCGGGTTTTGTAAGAAAACAAATTGACGAATTGACGGAATATTAAACAAGATAGGACATGTTGATATTATATGGAATTTATTGTATATTTTGCCTTACCCAATCAGTTCCTGAAGTTTGTTCGAGGAATTTCTAGACACCCTGTATATAAGTAAACAAGAATCTAAAGTCGTTTCTCACAAACGTATTTGATTAAAATCGAGCTTTTAGTACGACGGTTTTTTTTTTTTTGTTTTGGCAGTTATTTCTGAACTATAAATTTTTTTAACAATTTTGGAGAGATATTAATTTTTAAGTTTTACTAAAATTTGAATAAAAACGCTGTAAACAATTTTACGAAATAAATTCTTTTATTTTTAAATCCAATGGACGATTTTTTGTTTTTAACCAATAACCTAACCTAACCTAACCTAACCAATAACCTAACCTAACTTAACCTAACCTAACCTAACCTAACCCAACCTAACCTAACCTAACCTAAACCATCATTTTTGGAAACATCCAGCGATCAATACATTTTGTTTCAGCCTATAGAAGCTACTTTTCAGAAAAAAAGTGATCAATTTTGTTGGAAAACGATAATTTTGTTATATTTGAAATATTAATAAAATTACAAATAATTGAATAATTAAAATAACGAAGTATAGCAATAATGTGTCCACATACTAAATTTGATTAAAATCGGCACATAAACAAACATAACTTCAAAAAAACCTTTTTTTAACTCTAACGACCTCAAAACATAGATTTTCGACCCAACAATTAAGTAAAAAAAACACCTGTTTCTCGATTCAATAACACTATTAATGTCAAACGTCTAAATTACGATCTATATGTGTGGTTAAAATACTTGTTAGTACCATCAAAGTAAACAAGTTTGCAATTACTTGAAGTCATAAAGTGTACCTAGTAAGCATGAAAACGAATAATCGAAACTTCTAAAGTCAAAGTTTGTTTGAAACTATTTATCTCCTGGAGATTTGTAATGTCTTTTATTAATAGTTA
Organism: Aphrophora alni; assembly: GCA_963513935.1. Taxonomy (NCBI): domain Eukaryota; kingdom Metazoa; phylum Arthropoda; class Insecta; order Hemiptera; family Aphrophoridae; genus Aphrophora; species Aphrophora alni. Next base: position 12,920,121 of record OY740777.1, on the reverse strand, counting down.
GAAACGGAATTGTATTAGTTGACTGGAGGAGCTATAAAACAGAGAGATGACAATCTGAAATTACAATTTCAGTAAATTCCTAAGCATAGTTTTATTTTAATTATTTTTTTTAATTTGGAAATACAGTTGTGCACAAAAATAAAGATTTTTTTCTAGAGTAACACCTAAATAATTCTTTTAAATATAAACAGAAATAGAAAGTAACAATTAAAAGGACAAACCTTTCGTACTTCAAAAAAAATCCTCATTTAACTAAGCTCTTATATCGTACATCTTATCGGCCTCGCAGCTATTCCAGAAATCAAAATTGGATAGTAATAAGCGTAGAGTAGCGAGAAATATTTATAAAGATGGTTTCTTATTTATGAAAAGTTCACTACAACACCTTTAGGAAATTCCATTAAAACTGAGTTTAATTGGGACTAAAATTTTAATTCAGTTAGTTTTTTTTTTAAATTTTATTTAACTTCATCGTCGTTTAATTGAAATTTTTCTTTAATTATGAATTTAAAATTTATGTAAAAATATTTTTAAACTATATATTATAATTCTATTCACTATGAATATTTCAGTCTATTAACTTTTCACAGTATTATTAAATATTTATTATTCCTATCTGTCGGTCTCTCTTAAACAACATTTTTGAATTTTGACCCTGGCTCTATTTAAATATTCGATTTTTTAATAATGGAAATATTTCGAACCTGAAAAATTGTACCAAAACGGCATTATTTCGTACAGTGATTTTCAACTAAATGTACTTTTAATGATCAGTCGAAACGAATTTGATGCTCAAGAAATTTTACAAGATGGCTGAAAATATGTTCATTTAAACTAGAAAGTAATTATATGAAATGTCCTTGTTGGAAAAAAGAAGATTATTTTTGCTTGTTTATTTCCCATTTTTTTTAAGGCTCGTTGTTTGCTAATTTATAAGTTTGCTTGTTTACATACTTGTTTCTTTATTTTTCACTTGTTTGTTTGATTGTTTTTCTTTTCTTGTTTACTATTTTGTCTATTTGTTTGTTTACATTTCTATATGTTTCCAGATTTGTTTATTGGATTGATTATTTGATTGTTTGTTTGTTTACTTATTTGCGTCTCTGTTTGCTTGATTAATTTTTTTTTTTTTGCTTAATTGTTTGATTTAGATTAATTGTTTGTATGTTAATTTCTTTTATTGTTGATTTTTCCGTTAAATGCAGACTAGGCGTCTGGTTTTTTTGCTGCTTAGTGAGTACAGGTTTTGGTAAATTTTGATCAGAACCAAATAAGTAGAATTATTTTGTGTGAATTACTTTAAGTATCATCCGATATTTAAAAATATATATATTACGTTCTCAGAGAGTAAATTTTAACTTGTGTTTGAAGGTATTAAAAATGTGGAGTATAATTTGTTACAATACAATTTTCATTTTTTTTTTTAAACTTTAACTTAATATTTTTTGAGGTAGAGAGGTGCCTTGAGAAGCACATTTTTCTATAACTTATTGTTTGATCTAAATATACATATTGTTTCACAAAAAAACATGAATGGTCTTTTCATTTTACATAATAGAAATGTATACAGGACTGAATATCATCACTGGAGATTTCACACTGCAAATGACGATAAGAAAAGTTTTCTTTGTTAAAACCATTTGGTAAGACTTGGCTGCAAGGATCGTCTAGAGTCTAGAGGGATGGAAGACTTACACATCTATGAGCTGAAATGTTTACAGACGGCTCTGAAACCAAAGGTACAACGTAGCTGTTACGTGAAGAGAAAGGCCTGGATAGAACTTGTGTTGCCGAGAGGAATGTACCCAATAGTGATTCAATCAAAAATTACAGCCTTAATAGAATGTGTGTGAAAACACCGGAGGCAAGGATAAGGAAATGTCCTATATTCAAACGAATTCAGATCAATATTAGTGAATAAGAAGTGATCAGATTGTGGAATGAGAAGAGACAACAATGGTACGTTTTATTGGTTTCCTGTATTTGCTCGGATTGGTGGAAATATGACGTGATGACTAGCAAAACGGTATCCATGACGACTTGAATCGCACTGTGGCAAATTCAAAACGCAGAATGTAAACCATCAGCACTTGTTATTTAGAATGATCACCGTGGAGATGATGGAGTCATATGAATGAGCAAACTCTCAATTCCTGGACACTGTAAGCAAATAGTTTATAATCTTCTCGCCTCCTGAGAACCCTTCCACAGGATGTGTATACTCACTGATGTGCCTCTTTCCAGGAAAGTTGGCGCGCTAAAGATATATGGATTTCAACACCTTGATAAGGAAATGACACCCTTAGATCTTTGACAAATAACAAACAATAGCTCAATGGAACTTTGTCAGAATGATTTAAAATTTCATTAATTATCACGCATTCCTGAGGATCTTTAGGAGAATTATGTTTTTATTCTTTTGAGAGCGAAATAAGTCCTTGGACTGTTGCCAAAGAGACAGAAAAAATGTACAGTTATCGATGTTGATTTTCCTTTTGTTTCCAAAAGAAGAAACAATTCTTGGTCATCATCACTTTAAAAAAAGTTTTCTAAAATATAGACCTCTTAGTCCTTGAATAATCTAAAGCTTCAGGGTCAAGAGAGATCAATAGCAATGACTACATAAATACTATAAGACACGACATGGCCATGTTAAATATTCTACTCTCCCTTCTTGAGTTGACCAATACCCACTAGGTGGCGTTGATGTGACCAATCTGAAGTTTATGTGACTGGCGCTAGGTGGCTCTACGGTCAAACAATGTTTCCGGCGGGTAAGAGAAAACGCACTGATGCCACATATGGGACCAGAGATGCGAGGGAAGGTCGAGAATCGCTTATCTCAGTGCACGAACTGTTAACACTGACTATGCTGACGGAAGTAAGTGAGAAGGTGTGTGAGAGAGAGGTCAACAGTTGTACAGTCTCAACCAAGTGGGATGCGTACAGTCAAGCACCTGCTGCTAGCGCTCTCTGATAGCTGTGTGTCAAACTTGTGACGAACAGCACCCGTAAAGCGTAGACTATTTCCCTATCCTATGTCGTGTCTTATAGTATTTATGTAGTCATTGTCAATATTTAGTAAAGAGAAATCTGTTAAGAAAGACGAAATTGACGGATCTAACTCAAGACGAGATGAAAAGTGTATATCTAGCTATGATTCTCCGGGATTGTCATATCAAAACTCAATGTGAGTTAACTCCTGAAGAGGTATCTAGGTTGAATAAGCCTTCCTGGAATTAGGTGCAATACATAACATTTTCCTATAAATTCATTTCACCACCTTACACCATTCTTCACCTAGTCTTTGGTTAGATCTTTCCTCTCTTTCCTATTAGATCTCTGTTGACCAACTCTTGTTATCTTTAGACCCTGACGATAATAGAGTATTCGAGGGCTAGGTGATTTTCATTTTATGATGTTTTCTTCCTTTTTTTATAAAGCAAAGCACCGAGAAGTTTTTGTCTTTAAATAACAACAATTAAAAATACTATAAAGATGATAAAATATTCCTTATATAAGGAAAAGTTGAAAAATCGTACACAAATAACTTCTTAAAATTTTAATAAATGAAAAAGTTTAATTGTTCCGTGTAATTTCAAATAGTACAAACAAATTTTTAAAACTTCAGGATCTGAAATCGTCAGTATTGAATAGAAAAACAAAGAACCACTAATGCTATTTTTCAATATTTTGACTAAAAACATACAAAAGCCATTGTAAAACCCACTTAAATGGAACATCGACTAAAAACTGCCTATTATATACTAAACTCACATCTAAAAATTTAAAATACCTTGTGTTGCTTCTTATTTCATAAAATGTGACTTTTTGTAATATATCTGATGGACATATTTGCATATGTCCACATGCACACAAACCTTTTAAATAAACCTTATCTTTAGAAGATTAAGGCTGAAACAAACGGGTTGAAAAAGTCGGAGATCCTAAAGAACCTTTTGATCCCAAGTGGAATTTGCTAAAAAAAACAATACTGATTTCGAAGAACTTTACAAAGGACAGAAGCTATTAACGTACGCTTAGAAATATCAATTGGAAGATGTTTTTAAAAATGAGTTTTCGATGATTCTAGTGGCTAGTGACCTCGCTTACAAATAAACATTTCTATACGATCTGACTTCAAGCTGTTGCTCAGATTAAATATCTAAAATTGTACAGAAATATATTTCAGACTTTAAATAAATATGAACTTGAAGTCAATGAACTCAATTACAAACACAACAGCAAGATCTCGGCGATTTGCTGTATCATATTTCATCCTAAAAGTCGGTCACGAGGGTTTGTAAGTTGGACTGAAACAAAATTTTGTTTCTGGTTGTTTAAAGGTAAATAACCTTCAGGTCATCATCGTCTAATAAAAATAATAATATTAGAATATAAAATGATGACACTTTGAATACTCTAATAGCGTCATGGTCGGAAAAGAACAAGAGTTGGTCAAGAGAGGGAAAGATAAAAAACGTAGGTTCACTCCGAGATTGGCTAACCTGTACTTGCTAAATTGAACCACTGAAGATTTCAACCAACTGTCGTAAGTTTTTTAATGCATGGTTATTTATAAACAAATAAAAACTTTAACATATTGAAAATCCTTATCGTACGTCACTATACAATTCCATACTCTAAACTATCCGTATACTATTAAATAAACAAAATTCAAGTCAGAACTTTTTTGGTTAGAAAATGGCTCAACTATCCAAGGTTATATTTCTCCCAAAATTGGTGAAATTATGAAACAAAGTAGATAGTAATGATTGTTAATATCGAATACCAACTTTAAAACTATAAAAATTACTAACCTTGCGATCTTGATATATACAGAGTGTAATGAAAAATGTGAACTGCCTATGTAATGAAAAAAAGATTTCAAATAACATATAGTCTAATTTCGCTTCATTACTTATCTATCTGCAATTATGTTCTTTTAAAAAAAATTATAACTCCAGAAATAGATAAGTTATAGAGTTTAGATTTTGTACAACTATTTTGTATATTACGTTCTACAAGTCTACCGAACACAAAGACCTTATAGTTATAATTTTCAAAATGGTGAGCGTTTAAAACTTTCAACGTCGAATTTCTACAAAACCGTCAATTTTAGATAAATTGAACACTGGCAATTTTGAAAATTATAACAATAAAGTCTTTGTGTTTGGTACACTTGTAAAACGTAACATAGAAAATTGTTAAACCAAATCTGAATTCAATACATTATCTATTTCTAGAGTTATAATGTTTTTTGTAAAATAACAAAAATTGGCGGATAGACGGATAATGAAGCCGAATTCGACTATAGGTTATTTGACATGTTTTGTTCGTTTTCCTGTATATAATCCAAAACTGAATAACCAGTTCAACTTTTTCGCGACACCCTGTATATTGTATTGTTAGGTGTCGTGTATTAAAAAACAGTAATAAAAACTTAATTAGCTGTTGTTTACTATATACAAAATTGTGTATTTATTTTTTGTAAATTTTCAAACTTAGTTATTTAAGGAAGCGATACAATGCTACTAAGCTAGATAACCACAACCATGTTTTGCTCTTTCGAAACAATCAGAAATGCTGATAATAATTGATCCCGTGAAAAAAATACTAATTTATAATCTGATTTCCTCAATAAATATAATATAATTTATTGTAGTGATTATATTTCACTACATTTTTATTTTGTCTTTAAGAGAATTATAAAAACCTGTAGAACTTGGACTTACAATAAGCTCTCTCTTTCTCTATTTGGGAGGAAATTATTTTCTTTCATAATCATTCTTTTTATATAATTATACAATATATTTTCTGTTATTAAACTATATTAACAATACATTTTTGGAGGATTAAAATTTTAAATAATCATCAAATTAAATATATATATATATATATATATATATATATATATATATATATATTTTATACTTAATGTAATAATATTTAATTAACCTATTAAATTTGTTAATCAATTAATTAATGTTAGTTTTGTTATTACGTTTTAACTGCAAATCAATTATACGTAGTAATATTTATTTGTATAAAAAGTCTGCGTACAATTGATTGTCCACTAAAGGCAATGCTACACGATGTTTACAAAACTCCGCCGAATACAACGGGAAGTATTCAGTAGATGTCTCACGCCATCTTGCAACATTCCCTGCCATGCAGTCTTTCCCAGTTCCGAGGTTGCTTCAAAATAAACTTAACAGTTCTTTATTTTTGTTTTGAGGATATTTATTAAATTAAAAACCCATTGCTTAAAATAATTTAAATTATTAAATAAATTGAGGATTACTATTTTGTGGAATTTCGTGTAAGTAATTATCAATGTAATTTAACATTTGAAATTAAAATTTATAATGAATTACATATTTACTTGCAGTGTTTATTTTATTTATTCATTTTTAAATAAACTTCTTTCGAAACACACATTGTGGAATTACATCAGTGTTAATGAAATTGTATACTTTATCAAACATTTTTTATTTAATTCTTATCTTATTATTATATAGATACTTTAATTTTACTTAATTATTTCATAGTAATTTTTAAAAAATCTAGATTTAAAATATAAGTTAAAGGGAAATACAAGAAAATGATATATAAATTATAAGTCATTAATTAGTAAAATAATACGTTTACAGATTTTTTATATCTAATACACACAATTATTCTAAATGTATTTAACATGTATCATAAATTTAATTATTACGTTAGTTTAAAATCTTTATTTTAAAATTATAATTACAATCTTTATTTAATTCCTAAAACTACTATGGAAGGAATATAATTTACAAAATTAATATATTCAACAAAATTATTTCTTGTAGTGATCCTTTAATATTTTGTTTTACTATCAAGTAGATTTTAGTTGATTTAAATTATTGAACAAGATTTGAAATTATGTCTTTTCAGAGGAAAGAGAAACATAGCCAACTATAATTGTGTTTTATTTAAATAAAGTGTTTTGAAATAGATGATTAATATTAAAAAATAATATATTATAACAAAACATTACGAAATATATTTAATTAAACATATTTGAAATAATTTAAAAACCTATGGATACAAAATTGAAACTGTAATAACGCATGGATAAAACTTTATTTTATTCACAATAATTTATGATTTAATACGTCAAACAATTAATAAATATTTTTATTAAATCTAATAGAAGTTGTATACAGATACACTTGTATGCATAAAATTTAATAACAGTTTTCATTCTATGATTTTAATTCACGACTTCCGATATTTTGTAAATATGTATTTATCTCATTTTAAATTCCAAGTAACAAAATACCTAATCTTCAAATTCCAAAATACCAAAGTAATTCAATACATTTTGTATCGCATCGTGTAGCATTGGTTTTCAAGTTTCTGACTCTAATAGTTCAGCGTTTTTCCGTAGAGCGCTGAAAGTCCCGTTGCCTAGCAACCTTACCGATACATAACCGTGCTGCCAGTGCACTCTACACGGAAACTCTGATAAACATTTGATGACACTACTTATCGAAACCATTGACAGTAATCGAATCATCAGTTATAAATCGATTAGTGATTCTATTGACCTAATATTCTGTATTCAATAAAGGATGAGACCGAGATATATGTTAAAACACTATGGTGAGTGTTTCGTTTGAAAAGATACCAAATTAATAAGGAATTTGGAAAATATATATATATTTTTTAATATTGATTTTGTTTTTTCTAAAATGTTTGTTATGAATAAAAATGTTTTTGTAATATTTAAAAGGGAAATAATTAATACTATGATCTTATCGTATTGAAAGCAAATCTAAGTAATTAGGCCTACCTATTTGAGCAGCTTGAATAGTTAAACACAATAATTTACACTCAATTTAGTGAGTACGGGATTGGCAATCCCTAGAGAATTTAGCTGAATCTACACTTTTTTTTTATAGTCTTGGAAAAGATTCCTCTCTTTCATCTGTTCTATCAGTTCTCTCTTGACCAACCCTTGATCTTTTCTGACCATAACACTAATAGATTAGGCCTACTCAAGGGGTAGAGGTCTTTATTTTGTGTTCTTTCCTTCCTTTTTCTTATATGACGTTGAAGACTGAGAGGTTTTTTTTTGTCTTTAAAAACTAAGGACAAAATATTTATGCTTCATTTCTAAGTTTTTGAGTTTCATTGATTAGCTTTGCTTTTGTTTATTGATCTAAAAAATTAAATAACCTATCTAGAAAATATTTATATTGTGAAACCATATTTCTTAGTTTGTCATTAAACAAAATCTCGCGAAAGGTTTTAGAATAAAAATACACAAAATTTTTAGTTTGACATATATACGTGGAGAAAATAGTTTATAGTGATGTTTGAAAAAAATCAATTTCCAGTTTTTTGGGAATAGATAGGCTATCCATTTTGGAGTCTCCTTTTTTCAAAAAAAGGGGTTTTTGGAATGATGTCTGTCTGTCAGTTGTTCCCGGAAGCCCAAAAAACACAGATTGAACTATATTTTGGTCCTATATTAGGATATTTTTAGATTTAATTTTTTTTCGTTTGTCTCAAAATCTGTTCTAACGCTTTTGATAAAATTAAACTTAAGTGTACAATCTAAAGACACAAACAAAATTACTTTATGACAGTTAACAGTAAAAAAAAAATAATAAAAATAAACAATTAAGCTGTTTGTAAAGACGTGATGTTAATTTCTCAATAGCACTGCTATTTTATATTTAATATAAAATGCCATACTATAATATGATATGTAGACTACAAATATTTATTTTGTAGTTTTGTGGGTTAAGTTCAGAATGCGCTAGTGTGGGCGGAGTTGAAGCATACAATACGGCAACATGTTCTTGAAATTAGCATCAGTGGGCAGCACTAGAGAAATAACTGAACTTTAAACCATATCAACTATATGGACAATCTATTTCTATAATGTCTCAACCGGTTGTGCTCAAATTTTATATGTAGGCTCCTTTTAAGAAAGCATAGAAGTTCGTTTATCATAAAACTCTTTAGGTAAATTTTAAAATGGCGGGAAATTTTCGAAATAAAAAAAAAAAGAAGTTTTTGAAGATAATTTCCTCCCGAAAGTCTTACAAACACTACATACTCATTTATTAGTATTTACAATCTATCTAAACACCTTTATTACTCGTCCAAACGAAATTTACTGTTAAAAAACACACTAGACACAAAATTGCCATAACAACCACGGAAATCAGAGTATTAGTTGTGTTTTTCATTTAAGAGTGAAGTATTCACTGATTGGAAAAATATAAAAAATTCAAAATGGCGAAAGTTTAGTTTGATTATTTTCCTGTTATGACATAATATATCCTATTCTATAATAGGTCAATACCCATATGACGCTATGGTAGAGGTTATGTAATATTATTTTACATGTTAGGTTAGGTAGTTCTATGTAGAGGTTAGGTTAGGTTAGGTTATTCTATATTAGATATTAGGTTCGGTTAAGTAATGCAATTTTAGGTTAGGTTAGCTAATGATATGTTAGACATTAGGTTAGGTTAGGTAATGTTATGTTAAAGATCAAAAAACGAATGGATGCAAAAAAACAGCATATTTTTATCTATTGAGGCTACATTTTGGGAAAATTTCGTAAGAACAGATTTTGAGATCACGGATAATTTAGTTTTGGCCTCAAAAAAGCTACCCTTAAATTTATTATTATTTTAATTATATATTCTCTTAAATTTGATAAAAATCGGTGCATTCATTTGATCTGTAACGCACAAACAAACGATGGACAGACATAATCCAAAAAAACAATAAAAAAAAATATATATATACTAATATATTAATTTTGTTGAAGTAAAAAAGCTGACAGAGTAGAAGTGAAAAAGTATATTTAGTGAAAAAGTGCAAAAATTTAGGATATTTTCGTGTTTTGAAACAATTAGGCCTAATACAATTTTAAGTGCTGTTATTTTTTTACTTTCGTTTCAAAAGAACTTGAAACAATAACTCCATTTTATATTTTTAATGTGTGTCAAATTGGAAGCAGTTTTCAAACCTTCTTTTCTCATAATGAAGTTTGAAATATGTTTCAATTTCAGATAAAATATTATAATAATAGGGGTGTTGAATCTTCGACGGACATTGTAACGAGGTGTGTTACACAGATGTGGCACGGGAGTTGGAGTAGGACTAAAACCCAAGCTATGTCAAGGGTAACTCATGTGTATTTCGCATAAGAACGAAGCTATGCTTGGGTTTAAATTTAATAGCTATTGCCGGAATAAAATTTTACCATACATTGTAAAATAATTAACAAAACAATCTCCTGAGTCCGTATCAGTGAATGTGCTATATCCAACGATTTTTTTAAAATTTCACTCTCTTCTCTCGTGTCATTGAAGCAACCCTAACGTAGAATATCATAATATGTAATATAATTATCTCATAGTGATTGTCGGAGACACTTCCCTAAAGGGTCTGAAAGTGTTTTAAATGAACAATTATCACAGTAATGTTTGTTTATATTAACACCTGAAGATGACAACTAAACATTGATACGTACTTTTCGTTGTGATGTTTTCTGATTCAATGCAATTTTATGATTTATCCTAGTAATAAAAGTTATTAAAATAACAATAAAAACTCATTAATAATTATTTATTATTATAGCTAATTACATACAGTTAATGTATTTTATTATTATTATAATAATGTTAATGTTTATATGTTTACACTATATTCTAAACATAATTATGTTCCGAAGCTTTACATAAAGCTAATCTGAAAGAGTTTGTGGGGACGAAACAAATTTAAAAATTCACACTACTTGTACCGATTTTTATTACACCTATTTTAGAACAAACAACACACAAAAACCGGTTTATTACAACTGCATTCATGTATCAAACAGTAATATACCGTTTATACGCTAAAGGGGGGGGGGGATCTCGTAAAAAATATCTAAATGTTTGTTTTTATTGATAATTTGTCGGTAGCTAAGACCATTAAAAAGTACCCGATTAAAGTCTTTATCTAAATTGTTGGTTTTTATTTTAATATGTGTATTTTATGTTTGAAAATTATTTCTCTTTTGTAGTATTTTTTAAATTTGTTCAGTTTAACGAGATTCAACCGGTTTTTTGTCACTTTCTTATCGGTGATTGATTATTGTCTGATTTCATTAGGTGTATAGGAGATAAGGAAACACAACCTGTTTTGGAGTTAAGGTCTCTTCTACCCAGATTGGTATCAATATAAAAAACACTCTTCTAAAATTTACCTTTCAATCATTTTCGATTTTTTAATAAGTTAGTCATAATTTTTAAATGATAAAACTTAAAAGCGCAGTATTGTATATGTTTTTTTATGTTTATACATTGGTTTTAAACCAATTAAAAAAACACATATTCCATTAAAGTATAATATATTATTTTGATGTTGATTTTTATAAAATTTTCTTATTTTGTGATAAAATTTTGCCCACGATGCAATTATCTAATGCCCTTAATATTATCATCTCTTAAAATATATGTTTTCTGTTTAGCAACGCCTAATATTAACAATATTTTGAAAACCTGCCCGAAAGGAAGGAAAAGAAGCGCAAAGAACGTACTTAGTTCTATATGGAAAACATATTGATGGGCCGATGGTTGTAATTATCCAGCCCCAATTATACAATGTAATACAAGAAGATGCTCTATATTTTATGTCTCTTGGACTTTATAGGAAATGATAATTATAGTGTTGGATCAATAGGTCTAACACAGTATGCGTTGCCTGTTATACTCCCATCCTTGATTACTGTACTATAAAACGTACTACACCCAACCGTTACAAACTATAGTATGGAAAAGGAATATTTTTTAAAATGGATTGTTAAATTTTTTCGTGTAAAATTTACAACATTTTTTTTTTTTTTTTTACTCATGATAATGAGCTCTACTAATATCCATACTAGCATATTTCAGTTATATTATGTTTTTTTTTGTGAATCTTTTATTTATGATTTACTTTAAAATGTACACTCCAATTTTCTTACAAGGTTTTACTCTTTTAATAAGGCTTTGGGATACAGCCATAAAATTAAGCAAATTATTAACTGAAATGTAGAATTTTATATTTTCGGTATACTGTCTCCCTGTACAAATACTCACAGAGAACGTATTTTCTTTCTCATATACTTTTTGTTTGTTTTTTAATACCCCAAAACTTAAACGGCAGCTTTCATAAGAACAAAATACAATCACTGATTTTCTAAAACAAGATATTAAACGATTTCTCTTACAATGTAGCCTGCAAGAATGTAGCTAAACAAATGATAATGGTCAGAATCTCTCCAAAAATACCTGTTTCTAGTTATTGGTAAGCAAAAACGAAAATTCTACTGGAGCTGTATACATGTAATAACTAAAAATCGAATTTACCGATTTTCAATTTTTTGTGAAACGTGAAAGCTCAAATATGTGAAAATTACATTTTAGAAATAATTCTTTAAAAAAAACTAGCTTTAACTGTTTTTGTTGGAAATTTTATTAATCACAAAACATTTGTACTTTATGGGAAAGCGATGGAATCGTAGGTTGTACTTAAATGTCATTTATAATTTTGTTTTAAAAGTTTGATTAAAGTTGATACGACGAAAATTATCTACAACTATACAAACTATTCATAAGAAATACTGGGGGGGGGGTAATACAGTCAAAATAAAATATAATTTACTTTTAAATTTTACACATTTTTGTCTTTGATGCTGACGATAGGAATTATTTTGGTTTGTCAGATAGGAGAAAGTTAATGCAACATTTCCGCTTATAATATAAATAGATTGTTGCCTCTTCCTGAAATACAGGATAAATCTCCTTTTACCTTACAATTGTCCGAAACACGTTGACGATTTCTCCACTTATTATAAAACAGAATCCATAACGGAAAACCAATAGGTTCCTCATATGTTTGCTCTTCTTGTTTTGATACAGTCTTGGATATATTGATCGACCCCCCCCCTTAACCCCCGCTTCCTTAATGCAATCTGCTGCCAATGATTTCAGTTTCCACACTATCTACTTCAGAGAAAACAATCTAAGACAAACAAAGAATGACGTTCGTCTCAGATATGTAGACCTATGTCGGCTGGATTTATCGAACGAACGTGTTTTCTCTTTAGTAATTATACCTTATCGGGAGCGGAGAAAAAAAATAAAAGTTTGTAAATATTTATATACTGGTAGTCCAATTACTGAACGCTATAGTCTTTGGCAGGCATTTTATCTGTAAGAAGGAATGCCGCTCTATGTTTCTATGGTATTTAAATGAGTTGGTTTGTTTTTAGTTTGTTTGTTTATTGTGCGAAAACATATGTTGTAACATGATAATGCCATCATATTTGAGTATAGGTCAGCCTTTTTGGCTTTTCAATAAGTATTAAAATAGTGTTTCATTAATTATGTTTTTCCAATTTTATTGAAATGACTACAATAATGACAATTTTTATTAAAATGATTAATAAAAGTAACAAATTGGAAATTTTAGTTCTGTTCTTAACGACTAAAGAAATTTTATAATTTTTCAAAACAACATATCCCTTTTACTGTTAAAAAATGGACTGAAAATATAAGGTTAAAACCAAAAAAATCCTTGAAACAAATTCAAAAGAATATTATTTCAGATAAAGTTAACAAACTCATGATTCTCATCATTGACAATAAGTTTACCTGAAATAGTCATAGTAAAATCATCAGTGCTAAAATCTGTTTAGGTGTAATAAATAAATTGTATACTCCGAAATTCAAAACATTACTTCAATTCTTTAACTGTTAATATTCCTACTTAAACTATGGAATTCTACTGGGAAAATTCATTAGTTCGTAATATGCTTAGAGCGTTGTGTTTGACTTTATTACCATTATTGTACATAAGTTAGGCAATAATTGATTTGTGGTAATAATGGCAAAATATCATGTTTCTAGTTCAAAAAATTGCAAAAACTCAAATAATAATCATAGATTCCTAGTAGGCTAATTTATGCACCGTTATTTAGGAGATAAAATTTAGCAACTTTTTTGTTCTGTTTTTTTGTAAAATTTACGGATTTTGAGATATTTAGATTTTGAAATTTAAAATGATCGCCATTTTGAAATGATACAAAGTATAAAACTTGATATTCCATACCAAAATGGTTCTTATTAGATGTAATACATGTACCAAGTTTGAAGTTGATGTCTTTAGAAGTAAAAAACACATACAGACTGATAGACGGAAAACTAATCGATTTAGGACTTCATATGTACTTTTTTCTTCTTTTTGTATGAGAAATCATATCCCAAAGTCCTGAAAGGTTTTACACCCTGCATGAAGGATCTAATATGCCTAAAGTAATACATATTCCAACTTTTCTCTTTAAAATATAAAATGAAATAAAAACAACTGCCACTTAAGGATTATAAGGGTTTAAGTTTTGTCCGGGAAAATACACGTTTACTTTCTTCCTTTACAACATCAAAGATAGGCCTACATTTTACATAAAAAATACCACATTATAGTATACATTTTAGATAGAGCCCTTCTTAGATAAAAGCCGTTACAGATTAGGCGTATAATGTAGTTGCCAAAAACGGATATTAAAAGAGTGTAATTTTGCTTTGTAAATTTTGAATGTTTTCTTTTTTCTAGACTGAATGTCTATCATGTTTTTTGTAAGAGGATAAATAAATCCTACTTAAGGAAAATGACTGCTATAACATGATGTCGTACAGAACTTTACGACAGGATTAAATACAGAACGCCCCAAGGTAGGGAATTATAATAATTCATTAGGGTTAATGAATAGCTACAAAATACTTGATACAAGATTACACAAATTTGATCTTAAAAGTAAACATCGGGAAATGTTTTGCGTAACTTTTACGAGTGTTAAATTGTATTCTGTGTTTGTATAAGCGCCTACTCTGTCTTCCTATAATGTAATTTGTCCCCCTTTAAGGATTCCCCTATTGTTAAGGGAAGAAGGCTAAGGGGGTTAATTTTGCCCTGAGGACGACTGAGTAGACCCCAGGTGTTTAGAGAGAGAGAGGGAGAGAATAGGATGAGGAAATATGTCCGCCATTATTGAGGGTGTGTCGTTTCTCCCTTTTGTCGCGTTTTCATGTAATCACGTCGCGAATACAATGCCTGCCCGCTTGTATCTCCGCTGAAATATCAGTGAAACGATCGTTTTACTTTTGTGTTGAAATTCAATTCGTGGTATTTTGAGAAAATAAGTACTTGTTAGTCATTATAATTAGATAAAACTCAATAATTAAAACAAAGATTCCCAAAAATAAAAATAGCAGTAAACAAAACTAACATGGTAAAAAATTCAGATATTTTTATTATAACTAAACAATAAACATAACTGTGTTTATTACAATGTTAGTTCACCGTTCGATTTGTTTTCGGAAAACCTTGTCTACATTGTGTGAATAACATAACCCTGTTTCATTGCCTTCGAAACACTACCCCCCAAAACACCCCCTAAAAAGACTGGTTCTATATTTTAAAGAATTATTAAATTTTCAACGTTTTTGTACGAAAAAGACAGTTGGAAGTTATATACGCTAAAACAGATGAAAATACGACGAAAATTAATATTTTTAATCAAAATAAATTTACCCTGGAATACTCGTGTAGCAATCATTTTGGTTTTATATTGAAATTTAATTCGTGATATTTAGAGAAATTAGAGCATACAAATAGTAAGTAGGACTTACATTATACTAATCAAACTTAATGTGCAAAAACACTGACTGACTACTTATTTTTAAGAATCCTGAAACTTTACTTGATTACATACGAAACATCATTTTAAATTAAAATAAATTAAAGTTCGTAACAAGAAAAAAACACGACAAAAACAAATTTAACTAAAAATAAATCTCCTCAGAAATTCTTGTGAAACTATTGTTTTAGTTGTATTTTAAAGTCTTGGTTTTTTGATCCATTAACTAAAGTAGGTACTTAGTGATATATAAAAATACTGTGTGATCATAAGTTTTTTTAACATGAAGATTTGAACTTGTGTATTAAAATTAAATTACGATTAAATTAACTGAAAGTTTGTAAAAAGAATGAAGAAAACAAAACATTCTCTTTTAAAATAGTTGTGGAACTACGATTTCATTTCATGTTTTATTTTGAGAAATTAACAGAAAAAGATAACATACATAATAACATTTATGTCAATATGTAAATCAATTAGATTATATTTACGTTTGTTATGAACTTTTAAGAAACATGAATGATTAAATATTTTTTAAATAAAATTTGTAACACTTATAGTTTAGTTATTGTACCTGGGGCATCACTGAAGATTGCGACTTTATCGTTAAAACGCGTTTGAGTATATAAATCTACTTTTTAGTAGAGATAATTCGTGTCCAAATTTTATTTCATTTAAATAATTTATTTAACCAGTAAATTCAAATTATTTACCTGAAAAAACGTAATAAGTAAATTATTTTAAATATAAAATACTTGTTAAATTCCTATTTTTTTATTTTAAATCTGTTTTAAAATATTAACTTGGTTATAAGTCAATTTTTATTCGTAGAAATATAGTTTGAGCTAAATATGATATCATTTAGAATATGTCAAAAAACAATCCTACCGTTCGAGCTCTTTGAGAAATATAAACTTTCTAATTTGAAATAAAGATGACGATGCTAACTATTTTAAAATACATTTTTGGCAAATATAGTGCATTGAAGAAAGAAAAAATAAACAAAATTTACGAGATGTGGAAAAACTTAGTAATTTAAGTACAAATTGATTACACCATATTTAACTACAAGCTTAATATTTATTTCACAATTGAAGCACAAACAAACTGAAAATTACACAAACTATCCTTCAGATCCTGATTTTTATAAAAGGAAGTCTCAGTATAATAAACGTACCTCCTATTTCTTTTGTTATTAACAAAATTCTGATCTATATCTTTGCAAGATTTTTTTTTAACCAAACAGTAGATTTAATTTTAAATATTAAAACCTGCATTGCATCAGTACCGTACCCTAATTAGTATGAGCAAAGGGCAAGATATTCAACCCCAGACTCTCTCTACATTATTAATGAAAGTAGATAGAATTATTCAGGACGCGCTCCAATGTCTTATCTTCTGCCTCTAATTGCTTGTCTTATCTTCATCCCTTCTCCTTCTCACAAAATGTAATCAGCTTCTCAACAGTGTTGCCAACCCTACTACTTAGCTGGGGCCTTACACTCTAAGGCAATTCAAAGCTGTTTTTTTTCCCTCTTCCACACAAATTTGTTTGATTAAACTAGACGAAGCACTCTTTGATTAAGGGTGTGTTTTGTGTTGTTTGTTGTTTCAGTCAAGAGTGTGGGGGATGATTTTTGTCTTTTTTATAACTCTTAGAAAACTATAATACTATTCTGTATTCACTTTACAACATATATTATTTATGTATGTTAAAATAAATTAAAATTTTATATATTTAGAATAAAATATACTAAAAAGAAATCAATAAAAGTAAAATTAAAATTAATAAAAAATAACAAAAAGCCAAATTTTATAGAGTTTAAAAAAAAAAGATAGGTAGTAAACAGTTGATAAAGTTAGTTTACTCCTAACTTGACACAACCAATCTTTACCAAACCTAACATGTACGAAATGTGTTGTGAACACAATTAACAAACGAAATGCTTCACTAATACATGTATAGACAATACAGTTATCCACTTTTAATTGAAACAAAACAAATTTAAGTTGGAATTAAATTATAAAATGAGAAATATATTTACAATATATTATTAATCAAATAAAATTAGTTTCTATGCTGCAATGTTTTTTTAAGTTTATAGTACAAGAAAATATAAAATACAATTATAATCTAGGAATTATAATTTCCACATTATCTAAATACCACTACAAGGCAAAGTTTCAACTAATAAACTGTCATCCTCAGGTGTTATCATTTTAAACTAGTTTTTCAACGTCTTGGAGAGTGGGATAAACTCTTTCAAACAAAAATAGTTTTGTAGTTTAATCAACTCCAATAAAATAATGGGGAAAATATGAAACTTTCCTATATTTTTAAATTGTCAAATTAAAATATGTTTATTTTTTGTCTTTACTTAATAATAAACGTAATGGTTTTAATTGTGAATATTCAGATTTTTCAAAATTTAAACGATTTGCTAGACTATTTTATATAAATTCTAAACTTAGTGTAGGACTGCATTTTGTATTTTTCGGTAACTATAAATTTAAGAAGATGACAAACAGTAGGTTTAATTTATAAACTAAATGGCTATATTGTAGATAATTTAATAGTAAATCCATAGATTTAAGCTGATTTCGAAGAAATTCTTTTATTCGTTGCTTGAAAAATTTCCATCCAATTTAACCCCAATAAACTCGTAAACATTGTTACAAATTACTACATACTAAATACAAAATTTAAAAAGAGTTCGACGGACGGAAGTTTTCGTAATAAAAAATATAATAGGCCTAATATGTTTTAAAGTGACAAATTTATAAAGTCTTTCAAAATCAAATTGCACTGAAAACATGTCAAATATAAAGAAGAAAACTGTTTTCTACAAGTAGGTTAAGTTTACATTGGAACGAACAGAAGTTAATAAATCTGAAAATAGTTTGAGAAATTGGAGTACATTTTCAAAATCACAACATTCCGACTAAAGTTAACAGTTCGATTGTATTACTTTGATACTGATATTCAAACTTTAAAACTCAAGTCCACTTACGATCGTTGGGACATTTGTGTGTGTAACCATTTTTCGTTTAACCTATTTATATATTGTTAAATAATGGAGTCAAGATAATAGTGTTTAATGCATGAAAAAAAATTATCGCCAGCAAGTAGTCTCGAACCTGTATAGTCTGGCGTTGTCAAGTTCAAACTGAAAAAGAGCTAGAAGTACCCTACCAACTGGGCTACACTGCTCCCCTAAAAAAACTGCCCCCTAATGAATTGTAAATTTCAAATTTCTATGGGATTTTTCTGAATTACACTAAGCTCCTAAATGCTCATATGAGCCCCCCCCCCAAACCAAATTTTAAACATTAGAGATAAATTTATTGTTTTGGGTAATAACAGCACTAAAAGAACATTTGTGTTTTGGAGAATTTAATAAGGACATAACACAAACAATGTTACTCACATAATCAAAAACATTGTTTTTACTTAATCGAAATTTTCAAACCTAAAATGTTGTATTCGTGTAAAAATATTACGAAATTTAAACATTACAGATGCTTTATTGGAATGTTATGGTACAAAAATATCCTGACAGCAAAAAAAGAAAACATAATTTTTTAAAGCTTAGTATAAAAATATTTTATTAGTTACTTTAAAAATGGATATCCCTACAACATACAATAACGATTGTTTCTCGACACGAAATTTTATAGAACGTTCAAGAGAAAGGAATGCAACAATTGGGCCACAGGAAACTAAAATCGAACAACTTAAATATAACAGCTATTAACTGATATAATATTTTATACTTAAAGTTAACTACATACTAAATAAAAAACATATTCTACTGACCATGTAACAAGTAGAAATTTCAAGGACGAAAAAAGGATCTTACCTTGAAGGTATCATGTCCAAGGTTATACTGTCCTGAAAGTACATCCTGCGACCAAAACGAAGGACAAGTTCAAATTGTTTCAAAACTAGTTCATTTTATCACAAAGTATGGAAGGCTTTATATCACCTGTATTGTCATGGTTTGATTGACAGGTTTAAACTATTCTAAAGAAAGTGTAAGTTTGCCACCCTTAAACTTCGGGGGTGGTTTGTTTTGTACACAATGACTCAGGGTTGTTACCCTCATAAACAATAGAACCCTTTCCTTTTTTTCTGAACCGATTTCACGTAACAAGAACTGGTTACTTCCTTGTTGGATACTTTCGGTTTTAAGTTAAGGGGGAAAAAATAGTTTGAAATGGAACAGCAAAGTGTGCATGTGAAGTAAGGGAGGGATTTGTTGTTTTTGTGTGTTTTCTTCTGAAAGAAGTGTTTTAGTGTTTTTACTTTCTCTATATGTGCAACATAGAAAGTATAGTGAAAGTGAATATTTATTTTAGAAAATTTCGTTCATTTTTTGAAATAACTGTTGCTTCATAATTATTTTTGACATAATAGTTTGATCGAATTTTATTAAAACTTTTATATACTGTATTTTGTTGCTCCTAAATATAATTGCAGGGCAAAAGTACTTTATATTTAATAATTATTATTTTGTATTTTTATAATTTAGCAATTTTGGAAAAAGGTTTAATCAACCAAAATACAAATTGTTTTTTTGGTATTCTTTTTGAAAATTATTTTATTCAAGTTAAACAGAAACTTTTTGGTATTAATGACTATATATAATTAACTAAAATGTGGAAATGAAATTTTAGGTTTCTTGTGTTTGTTAACACTATGTTTTAAAGGAAAGGCATAATTATTTTTTATTTGAAAATTATTTACGATAAAATAATTGATTTCACCGAAACTCTTACCAATCAAAAAAGCTACAAAGTTAATTGTATATCTAAACGTTTAAAAAATCAACATTTACAAGAAAAGTTCATAGATCTATTTAAAGTTATTTTTATTCTACTTGTTCTGTCAACGTGCAGAGAAAGTAAACCATTTTAGTTGAACTGTCAGTTTGTGAATACAATACCGACAATTCTAAAATTGAAACTTTGAAATTCATACAAAGTTTTAAAACAAAAGTTTTGAAATGTATGCTACATTTTCTTTTAAAAATGGTTTTTTTTAAATGACGTCTAAAATGTTTCTTTACGTTAATGGTGTTCTAAAAGGTTTCTTCCTGTAATGCAGTTTCAGATCCTTAAAAAAAAGTAAATAAACTTTTTGAAAGGTAGAAAAATATGGATAATTATTTTTCTAAAAAGAAAGTTATAATCTAAACAGAAAATTATTCAAGTTTCTGAAAAAACCGTCGTATGCCATAGATTTAGTTAACTCATTAATACATAAATTCCCGTAATACATAGCCTTACAGTGGTATTAGTTCTGAACAAAACGTCAATTTTGAATATTTGTAGTATGATTTATTTGATTATATACATCCTGCTAAGAACATGGTGAATGCATGACAACTGATTAATTTGGAACAAATAAACAATTAGCGTTAGAAACAGAACCTATTGTAATAGCCGAAGAGATAAACAAATTTTGATGATAAAACCCCATTGAACGCAGAACAATTGTGCGAGAGAAAAATGTAGGATTGTGGGGGAAATCTGAGCTTTGAAAATCCAAATGCTTTAAGAGAAACCACGTGACTAAAAATAAAGTTTATCTATTTATCAAGTGAAATTTAAAAAAAAAATTCGAAAATCTCCAGAAGTAATTGTTGATATTAAAATTTAACTACTAGAATCGCTTCAATTAAAGTATAATAAAAAAAAATTTCAAACAAATATTTGAATTTAATCATTGTTACAAAGATAAACCTCTGTTAAAGGAAAATAAGCGTGCGAAAAAAAAATCTTTATCTTAACTAAACGAATTTTACAATAAGTCTTTCACTTTTTAACCCTTAATATTAACAGTTTTAAATGGTTTTTTATCCAATAAAAGCAATGAAAATTTCCATCAATTGAAAATATTTGTAGGTATAATAAGTTAATTATTTTTATTTTACACATTCCTGAAGTCAAGTGTTTTTATAATTTTACGTCCCCTTCTACATTTTTGGATATTTCATACAGCTGTAATTTGTTAAAAATAGAAATAAAATTATCCGAACAAACCATTTTCAGTTCTTTTTCAATCATTGGAATAAAAATAAAATATAAACGTCCTAGCTTCGAATATCCCCTTCCCGTTTTATCGAGAAATTACAAAAAAGACAAATCGATGTCCCCTAAGAGATATTTACTTAATTTACTCCTGCAGAATTTCGTACTTTGAACATTCAAATACAAAATTTGACTCGAGTAAACGTTAACATACACAATTTATAGAATGTATTGTTTACTTTACTATGGCATATTACTTTTGAAATTTAAACTTAAAAATATTATGGTAAATTCTTGAATTGTATTACCGTTGAAAAAAAAAAAAGAAAAAAAAGTGATATGCATTGCCTACATGTATAATTAGAATGATTAGAATAAAATTGTGTTTATAAAACCTTAATAGGTTTACCATAAGTTTGTTTGTCAAATAAGTAGACGGACTTTTCTTTTGCAACTTAGATTATATAAACTGATAACTTACATAAAGATCAGTGGGAACAAGGACGAAAAGTTTTGCGTATTTCCAAACTATTGCAATTATTTAAACGTTTGGAAGAAAATCCTTTATTTTTGATTTTATTAGATTGCTTATGACGTGTCAGTTTTCAAATTTCTTTATAGTACAGAATTTAATATGAATTTGACTATTTGATCCAATTATTTTGACTTTCACGATTCAAAATTTGGGAGGGAAGTATTCGGTAACAACTTCAATGAATTTCATTTTAGAGAGTTGGTAATGTTTTTAATACATTCGCAATTTAACTATAAAGTATATTTTTAATTTGGTTAGTATGCACAATTTGTCCACCATCTTTTAAATGTTGGACCAATTTTTCTAATAAACTTACTAACATAATGCAACATTTTAAAATAAATATTTTAACAAATTCTTGTAAAGACGAAATTTTTGAAAATATACCATAAATACGCGTAGATAAGTGATTATTGTGCTAAAATAACTATTTACTTCTGAATTAAAGTACAACAATAACAAATCACAAAAAACTCTTTTGTTTACAATATACACTTCTATAAATAAATTTATTCATTAAAAACAATTTATTGCATTGAAAATTCCTTCTCCTTACAATTCATTGATTGTTCTAAATCTAACTAAAATATTAAAATACAACAAAAAATAACATTAATAAATGGAAGGGAGAAAAAAGATAATAAAAATAAATTTTTAAGTAAAGAAAAGTAGAAGAAGCAAGGAAATTTAAATGTATTAACCTCTCTTTAAAGTGTGACAATTTGGAAAGTTCGGTCTCCAAGATAACCATATTTATATGGATTCACTGAAAAATTCCTTATTTCAGATCTTTGAATGTAGTAAATTGTTTCAATGTTTGAGGAACCGTTAAGGATTTAAAAGTAATAATGTTTACACTTCTACAGAAAACTGTCTTTGCTACTTTAAATAAAAAAAAAAAAACAAGAATCTTAAAACTGTAAAAAATAGTGTTATATAATTTTTTAAATATAAGACAAATAATGAAGTGTTATACAATTTTGTGTAACTTATAAAACTGTAAAATATGATAGTGGGATATGCTGATAGAATAAACGTCATATGGAAAACTCAATGTTTAAAACAAATTATGATTTCCCTGGTTTTTTAAAACTAAAGTTTAAGATAATATTTTCTTGAAATAACCTTTTATCTTTCCTTTAGAATAAGGAAGTATAACTATCCGTTGGTAAAAACTTCACAATCAAGGTTTAATTGCTTCATATTGTAACACTGATATTTCTATATTATGAAACAATTTAGAATAAAAAAATATCGGTAAAAATGTAAAGGACCTCTAAATTTTCCTTATATTTAATGGTTACCTTTCGCAAACCTTCATTAAAATATGTATTAAAATTTAACATATAATTCGTATGTTATTAACTTCTCCACTAAGTTATGATGACGTCACGGTTTCGTGGTGGTCTTGGGAAAGCTCTGACGTCTCCTGGCTAAGATTTTTGATTTATTATAATTTATAATTTTGACTTGACTCCAGAAATGCTAAATAGGACTAATGATTCGCTTCTTTATGGTTCCGGTCGAAATATTGGGCCGTTACGGGTGATGTTTGGAAAAAAAAAACTATATATTTTAAAGCATATTAAAATACGTGATTTATTCCACATGTTGGTTATAGAGGATCCATTTTGTGCGAACTTGAAACGTAAGTGGAACGTCAATTAATTTTTAAACAAAGACATTAAATAAAATTTATTAAATGAATAAAATAATGTTTAATAATTGGTTTTTAATTGTTGTCTAAACCAGGTTAACATCAGATAAACAATTCAATTCAGTTCTATTTTAACTAGACAGTAATGATTACGAAAAAGTTGTAAGGTTTTTTTTTTTGTTACTAGGCCAAACGTTGTAGCTAAGTATAAATAATTTTTAATTTCTGCTTATATTTAAAAATTGGGAAAATTCAAAATAAAGATATGGGAACTTATTTAGATTTTTTTTTTTTTTAATTATGAGAAACTTTTATAGTACAGATTCTAGCAGTTGGTCAAGAGATATAGAGATGCAATGTGTTCTTATTCAACATATTCAATATAATATACCTACAGAGTATATTTGACAATTTACAACAAACTTTATTTTTGTTAATTATGTAAAATAAAATACTACTTGGATGACTACGCTTTGGTTTTTTGCACATTTCTTTCTAGTTTTACTCAACAGACCTTTCAAATGTGTAATCTCCATCTATAATGATTTGAACCAATTACCATTGCTAGTCCAAGAAGTGGGTTAAAAAATTAAGACAAATTACAAATCTAAATCCAAACTAAGATTTCTAAAATTTGGATGTTCATTCTAATTATTAACAAAACATAAAGGGTGAAGATTTAATTATTACGATTTATATATATACAATAAAACACAAAAAGATATTGAATAACTTAGAATCGGTGCCCATTTTACATCTCCAGATCTAATAAAAAAAAAGCTTAGAAATATCTCATTTTCCCATAATCACGTTAGTTTGTTGTACTTTGCACACACACACGCGTTACGTATTTGAATTTGACAACAGGGATCGTAGCAGGGGGGGTTGAAAACTTTATAGCAAAGACTTTAAGTTTTGACGGTAAATAGACTAGAGTATATGATTTAGCACAAACACCGTTAAAAGTTGCGATGTGTAATTAACCGCATGAGTTAAAGGAGATTTGTATGAAAACGTGGATGTCACATAAAACACAGGGTAATATCTGGGAGCATGGAGATAACACGGGGATGACTTGTGTCAAGGGTTGAGATAAAATGATGCTTGTTTTGTCACAATCATACTTTTGGTTTTGTTTTTAACTGTAAGATAAAGTTTATTTGTTGTAAGTTTAAGTGTCGGGAAGAGGTGACAAATTTTAGAAAAATATTTTCCTAGAGTTTGTTGTAGAACAAGAGATACGTTCATATGTTTGTGTTTTTTTAAAAAAATATTCTTTTAGGGAGGATAATATTAGAATATTTCTCATTTGGAAAAAATTACAGATCTTTAAAGTACGAATAGGTATTACAATAGACCTGTTTAAACTTCGCGAGAGACCTATTTTTTAAATACCTGAAAACAACCCCTACTCCAGCCACTGATTGTACATGGAGGTAAAAACATCTGACTAACTGGGAAATTCCACAGAATGCAATCATTTATTTCTTCTTGATTTTATTAAAAAAATAATACATCATTCTCAAAGCATTATATAAGATAAATTATAAAAATTGTAAACTAAAACTTAAATCAACGACTTTGTAGCCCTGAAAGGTTTCTCCAACGGATTTTTAGTTGAGTAATGTGTGGTTAGCATATAAAATTCACTTCGCCATTGTTCTAGCGTTCTAAACCAGAGTTCGCTGCTAATTTTAGCTTTCCAATTTTCTCACTTGAGAAATAATGTTGGGTCAACACCGTATTTTGTTTAGCTTATTTTATTTGTCTAGCAAGAGGTCTAATTAATAATCGATAGACAAGCTGACGTCTCATTAAATGTCTTTGAATAGGCCTATAACATTGGGGTTAATATGAAGTCTAACAAAGAGTACCATCTGGTCTACTTAACATTTGATAAAACCGAATTTTATTAAGTTAGGTTTGTTTTCATATATCAGAAATATTTCGTTATGTTTTTAATAATTTAAAATTTAAGGTTAGTTTTAAGTTATGAGAATATAAACTAAAAATAAGAATTTTTTCTGTTCCAATGAAGAGTATTGTACCCTTATTTTGGAACTTAGTTTGGAAACACCCTGTAAGACAAAGTTTTATTCTTATTTTTCACCAACAACTAAAGAAAATTGTGCATTTTTTTTGCACTATTTGTTTATTGTGTGTGTATATATAATCTAAAGAAATTTATTTTCTACTGAGATTATAAACGGTCAAAAGTATAAATATTCTAACAATAAATTTGTAACGTAAAACTGTTCTGATTAAATTTCTGATTTTTAATACAATTGTGTATTTAAAAAATAAGTTTCAAAAATATTTTCAGACATTTTTTAATTTTCACAATAAATTGGATTATTTATATAACTATAAAGTTATAACTAATTTTTTTTTAAATCATAAAAGGTTATAAAAACAATACCAATTGTGAAATGTCCACAAGCTTCCGACTCGTCATTTGTAACACAATAAATAGGAGTTCAATAACCAGGCAGTGCACCCTTCCCTTCTCTTCCTTAGTACAGTTTATGTAGTGATTTTTATTTCAAATGACCAACGATCCTGCATTATTAGCTTTGAGAGCTTTTATTCTGTGTTGCAGCTTCAACCCTTCCTTCAACGACACACCCTTACGAAAACCCTTGCAAATGATCCAGTCATCATATTTGTGTTTGTTTTCAATCAGAAAACTTGGGAAACACAAACATTTTTGTGGTAAACATAGTCACTAATTAGGGCAGCATATTTAGTCGAATGGCTTTTAATTATTTTTTATTATAAAACTACATAGGCCCTACTCTAGTTTAAAGAAAGACATGGAATAATCAAAAAAATATATTGGAGTTTTCTTGGATATCTCCTAAACATTTAAAAGTTATAATCTTATTTTTTTATTGATTAATATCTATTTTTTGTACAGCTCAGATGCTGTTTGACAAATTTGGAATAGTCTAGTAATTTTTCGACAGATTTATTTCATTTCAAGTAAACTCAAAATTAGATTACCAGCTTATAAGTTAAACACTCTTTCTTTCAATTCTATTCTAAATATTTTGGTATAATTTTACATACAAAGTGTATAGAAAGTTGATATGTTTAAAATAATAGATTTCCTGTATTTTATTTTTAATTAAAGCACCTCTCAGGGTACAAAAACCAAAATTTCAATTTTTATAAATTTGGCATTAACGATTGTTATTATATTTTGAAATATATAAACTCCCAAAGGATACAAACCAAAGGTTTTGTTTGCCATCTACCGAATATATAGTTATGATCTTTCTTATGT
This sequence comes from Aphrophora alni, assembly GCA_963513935.1. Classification (NCBI taxonomy): domain Eukaryota; kingdom Metazoa; phylum Arthropoda; class Insecta; order Hemiptera; family Aphrophoridae; genus Aphrophora; species Aphrophora alni. The sequence continues at coordinate 12,892,889 of OY740777.1, read as the reverse complement.
GCAGTGCTCTAAAGACTAAACGAGTTTTTCCATTTTAATCAAATTTAATAGGCCTATATAGGCATATTTTGTACACATCTCAAAATTTTTATAATCCAAAATTTTGGAGTAGCTTTACAATAAAAACATAAAATTTTAATTTAAAAAAATTACGTTTATATTCTAATTTAAAATTTTTATGTTACGTTATACAAATATAACAAAATAAAGACTACATATTTTCAAAATGGAGGCAGTTCAAACTTTTAATATTGAATATCTGGAAAACCATCATTTTTTGAAAAACTGTATTGGGTGGAAAAGTTTCCTCTTTTGATGTAAATAAACACTTTTTTTAATTTGTGTAGTAGGTTGAAATATAACAGTGTTATCAATAAAAAATTTAAAATATAATTAATATAATATGTTTTTAGTTATTTTTATCGATAACTCAAAGAGAAAACATTACAACAACGTTTTGTTTTTTGTTAAAAGAAACTTTTATGTCTAATATATTTTTTTAAGTTTCAGATATTTAAAAAAGTTCAAACGGTCGCCATTTTTAAATTGTTTTAGGTACACTTGTAAAACGTAACATTAAAAAATGCGAGTACTAATTATGAACTCAATATCTTATATATTTCTAAAAAAAAATTTTAACAACAAAATGCAAATTGAATAAGAACTAAGTGATTGTAAACGTTTATAGGTACCTTTTTTGTGCCCCAGAAAACACCCCATTAAATGTGGGAACATAACTGCTGATCGTACAAAATTGAAATTAATAACCTGAGAAAGAACCACATCTAGGGATAAAAATGGGGATGAATAATCCATCCAAGTACTTTAAAATCAAAATAAATATTCTATTAAAAAAAAAATCCATAATAAAATACATATACATGTAAGAATGCGTAGCAAAACCTTAATTGTAAATTTTAACATTAAATAAATTTGGAATTTCGGAACAACAAATAAAATTCATTCCAGCGAGAATTGATAAATTTGTAACAACTTAAATTGGGTTGAAAATATCCTCGATTCGTATCGATGAAATATTCCTTTCGTTTTTTTTTTGAAGAAAGCTTTTTACACCTCTTGCAACACTGGCTAAGGTGTCATAATACAACAATGTGTTACATGGACTATGAACAACACACGTGCTCCACGAGTGTTTACGGTAAACCGTTTACCTATCCTTCAAGTTTCTTGTCCTGTTTATAGCGGCACATGTTTTATATCTATAACACAAGATCCAACGTATTTTTGTAGAATGATCCGGTTTCTTTAAGAATTGATAAGTGTACAAGAAAATAAAAAATATAAAATATATTACACCTGAGTTTATTTTTATAAACCTTTGTGAAAAGTACGAAATAAAATTATTAAAAAACAAAAAAAAATATCACTTAAAAAAAATTCGTCTACAAAATTGTCAGTTCTGCAGTTGTTAGTCAAAATATAAAAATGAACATTTTTATAAAATGTGTGTCTTTTACCATTCACAACTTTTTTCTGGAGTTCAGAATCTACAAATACACTAATGGAGGAAATAGAAAATGGTCAACAATACACATACAACTTTCATTATAACAATTTAGACTTAAAAAGACGATTTCAAGACAAAGTTAATTTTAAAATAAATATTAAGTGACCAAACCCCTACTGCATTGAAAGACAAAATGATGTAAAAAAGTGGCTCTAGCGGAAAACAGTTACGTTTATGAAAGAAAAAACTGAATAAAAAAAATCTTAAAATTACATTTCCTATCAGAAATCAACAAAAAATATAGAGGTTTCGTAAAATATTGAAGTTGATGGAAAGATTTTGAACATTTAAATACACAGCAAAACAATGTCACGTAAATAATATCCCCATTTGTAAGCTGACAGATAAATTGTTTAAAAGTTACTCTATATAAAGAAAGGGAAAAACCGTTCACAGCTTTTAGTTTAAAATATGTCTATTGACCAGTTACATTGAAAAGCAATGGAACCAGTTCCAAGTCTCGAGAACAACTCTGATAGGATTAAATTGATATGAAAAGCTACCATTACAAAAGTAAGGTACGCGATGGACAACCGGTAAATCGAGAGTTTGTTGACCAACCGTCGTAAAGAATTGTGTTTATTTGCCGGCCCACGGATTAAGCCGCTGGAGATAAACAAATCACTTTGGAAACCGGTGGGCTAGGATTATGTTGGGGGGGGGGGGTCGGTTTGAGAACGTAAATTGTAACCGTTAAAGGTCCGGGTAAAGAACTGTTTAATCCGATTACAAATTGTAATCTAACTAGTAAATTGTAATCCGACATAGTAATAAAACTAAATTGTTCTTTAGAGTGAAAAACGTTTTGCGTAGAAATAAATAGATGTCGGTTTTAGTAACGGCAATATTATTAATTGACAATATACAGGGTTGTTTAAAATTATGTACCCTCGTTTCTGGATATGATTTAGAAAACTTCACAAAATTATGAACAGTTTTAAAGATTTGAATCAAAATATGCTCAACGATCTAGATGAAAAATATTCGTCTCCATGTTTCCGAAAATGTTGGTTCGTAAATTAACGATAAAACAAAATATCCTAATAGGAACGGTTTAGAAAGACGTAATTTCTCAAAACCAGCTCTACCGATTTCATTAAATTTTTATTCAAATTTGGAGACTAATATCCCGAAATTGCAATTAAACAATATCATTAAAACAAATCTGATATTTATTTTGTTCAATCGAGTGTAATTTTTAGTGAAATTAAATAAAACAGTACAGGGTGTTTAAAAAGTATCAAGTTTAAGAAAGAGTTATTCCTCACACCAAAACCAATAAAAAAGTTTATGTAAACGCATTTCCTGAAATGCTTAGTTTACTATCTAGCCGAAATTTTGTGTTAAAAAAATAGTTTCTAAACTTAACCGTGTCTGAGATAGTTGAAAAATTTAGATAGCCACCATTTTGAAATATGTAAAAAAAGGCGGTTGATTGTTAAATTGAATCTTTATTACACTAAGTAGCATGGAAAATTTCAACTCAATATCATTTACTGTGAGAAAGACGTATTTTTTTGTTAAAAACACAAAGTAGCGGCAAGATAAAACTAAGTGTTTTATTAAGTATGTTTACATAAAGTTTTTCATTGTTTTTGAGGTGAAAAATAAGCTCCTGAATTCTTGAAACGTTATTTAATGACCTTATGTATTGCCGCGACCAAGGTTAATTTTTTGTTTATTCCCAATAAATTTGTACTCGCAATTTGGCACAATGGTTTGTATCATCAATTTCACTTAAATTTGAACTGATTTAACAGATTTTAAGAATTTATGGTTTTTTTTTTAATAGACTGATGACCGATTTTGTCAGTTTTTAATCGATAACTAACGTTCCGGAATCTTTTTATAGAGTTACCAAACACAGATGTTATTGAGCCATTCTTAATTTACCTGTATTTATTTTCTTTCGAAACCTGCATGAAAAATTTTATTTATCGAAATAATGACAAAAATCCCCGAGATATGGTCAAAACTTTTGTGAAGCTCAATATATATATATATATATATATATATATATATATATATATATATATATATATATATATATATCCGAAAACACGAGATCGAGTTTCGACTTACCTTATTACTTTCTTTATTCCACGTTAAAAAGCAAAAGCTCAATACAAAAACATATATAAACCTAATATATATAATAAGAGAGCTGTAGGGTTCGATACATTACCAAAACTTAGTTCTAAAAAACAAACCCTAATTTAAAGAAAACAATTTCCAAATGTATTCCTGATTGAAAAGTTTCGTCTTGGAAAATATGTATTTAAGGGATGTTGGGGGTTGAAGGGGAACTGGGAGGGGTTGATTAAATCGGGCAAGTACTCGCCTCGAGCGTGGAATTTTCTCAGGAGAAATTTAAAAATGTAGACTTAAATAAAGAAAACAAAACGTTGGAGTTCTGCGAAAAGCGAGACAATACAACAAGCGAAATAAACCCATTCTAAGTAAACAAGCCAGCGAGAGTACTTTATATAACGTTGCTTATTAAGTACAGTCGGATCCGTAAAAAATGGAACACAGTGAAATAAACTGTTGGATTGATAAACGAATACACAATTTAAAAGCAATTTTCATAAATCAAACTTATTTTTGTAGGAATTTATTACGTTTAATAATTTATAATGTTTTATAATTTGAAATTTTATTCTGTGCCAGTTTTATCAAAAGTTAGACGAATTAATGTAAGATGAACTACAGCTGCAAAAGAGTTTATTGTGAAATAATTTTTATTTATATTAAATGTTGAGCTTGACTTATGAGAAAAATTATACAGTAGGCCTATAACAAACACACAGAACACAATTCTCATAAAAAATACGCCTAAGTATCAGACGCGTTTCAACGATATACATTGTATAACTGTTATCGTTTGATTGGTGCAGCTGGTGTATCACTGAAGAGGACGACCTTGTCGTTGAAACGCGTCTGATACTTAGGCGTATTTTTTATGAGAATTGTGTTCTGTGTGTTTGTTATACTGTATAATTTTTATTTACTTTTCTATGATACATTTTATATTCAAAGTTCCACTTACGAGTTAAAATAAGGTTTTATTTAAAATAAAAAACTTTTTCCTTTTCACTAAATTAAATGTAGGCTATTGAAAACTAAAATGACTCAACATTTCAGTTAATAATAATACTTTTTTAGCTCTGTTTGCGTGATTTATGGACACAAAATGTTTTTTAAAATATAACTATTTATAAAGCAGACAGTAATGGTGTATAAGTAAACAAAACGCAGTTCTTCTTATCGGTTCATGACACTTCATTTGATATAAAATGTAGATTGATAGTTATTCTTGATGTTGAAGTCACCTAAATCATGACAATTTTATTCCAATATTCCAAATTATTGTTGTCATTTTTAAACGGTTCTGCTGTGCGTATGTAAAACTCTACAAAAGAGAATATTTTACGGTCATATTCAATTGTCATTTTTTTTTTTTTTTTTAACCAGAATTCTGAAACAACTTAGTTGGATTTATTGGAATCATTTATCTCTGATTTTCCGCAAACTCAAATTATTATAAACAGTTTAGAGATTCAAATGTAATCACTCAATCGTTGTTGTAGTCATGTCTTGATCGAAGTTATTGATTTCTTACATAAGCTTTGGTTAAACATCCAGAAAGGGATTTGAAGTTCACGATTTCATATCGATATAAAAATGATTTGTGACACCTACAAACCTAAGTAGGAGATATAAATTCTCGACAGTAAATTTATATTACGATTTAAATATTTTTCTATGCTTGTTTTGAAATTTAAAACTAAATTTATCTCCTAAATTTGTTAATTATTTTTCAGTTCCATATTTGGTCTTTAAGAAAAACAAAATTTTCTAAAAACTATGCAACAGTCAAATCTATTAAAGTTTTAAAGTTAAAAAAAGTCTTCTATTAACACTTCCCTATATTAATGTTGGTCCTACAATGCTGCCACAACCTGAGAATAAAAATCAAACTGAATATAAACTTTCTAGTGTGATAAATTTCGAGAATGATTCTAGCCTATTTATTAATAAATTTATTTTCATATAAACCCTTACATTGTACTCAAAACCTATATCACTTCCGGTTACTACAGTAACCAAGCGATGAAACAAAAACACGATAAGAAACCGAGAAAAGAAAAAGCGTCATCTGTAGATAATTGACTGAAGGGGTTGGGATAAATCGTTTCTGGAGCGATGCAGTTTTGGAACGTATCCAGACCCCCCCCCCCTAGATAAACTCCATACGTAAGTGTATTTTTCGACATCAAGTTTTGATAACACTAAGCGCGATCCACAGCAGTGGTGTAGAAGTTATGAGTTACTATTTGCATACGGTACACGCTTGCCTGCATACAAATTACAACCATTTTACCCTTTACTGTCGAAACATACAAACGGAATGGATGCTCTCACAATTTGCTGAAACTGGTATTAATACTACAAAACTCATTAATTATTTAATTTTACAAAGTGCACGAGTAGGGGGGATTTGCATTTTAATTTGAATAGTTTTAAAAACACTATCACTCGAATGCAGGGCAATTTCGTGTTGGTATTGTTAAATTTAGTACCAAGATTTTTTGTATTTATTTCATTTTCTAGTTATGTCTGATTTAAATTACGAATTTATTGTTTCAGATAATTGTTACCAGGCTTTTAATATGTAACAATAAATTATATTTGTATAATTCAACAAAACAAGAAATCACAAAACAAATGAAAAGTAAAGAGTAATATTTTACCACTCTAGAAATCAACTTCGCCAAACATGTACCAACATTATCTGAAAGTTAACGGAAAAACACCTAAAACACCTCCTTGGATATGTGATGAAACCTAAATTTAAAAAAAAAATGATATCAAATGAATTTCATAAAAGTTTAAACGTTTATATTAATCTCAGAAACCACGTCATCAATAATGACTAAATGAAAATTATTACAACTACGCAAAATTCAGATGTTCTCAAAACTGATTTTCATTTTTTTTTTTTGGTAAACCACAAAAAAACCTCTTTGAAGGTGGTGTAATATGTCTAATATTTTAAATTGATGGGAATTGCAATATTTGTGTATTTTTTATAGTTAATAAATAACTGTCAAAAATTGGAAACGAATTGTTACTGCATTGCTAATACAAAATTTTTATCTAAATACGATTTAAAGTTTAAGACTCAAATAAAGCAGGTTTAGGCTCTATAAATAGTTTTTTTTTTTTTTTATATCTCATAACAATTTCAGTTCGTGGTTCATGTTCAACTTTTTAATTTCAATTACTGAACTTTTTTATTGTTTGGTGATTACTTAGATTTATGGATGAGAGTGTGTGTGAAAGTTTAAGCAATATTTTTGAACTTTTATTATTAAATAATATTATTGTAAACGTTACATTTCATTAGCTAATAACAGACTAAGTTAGTCTACCAAACTAATTACTAAATACTAAAAATGAAACTAATTGCGATTTAAATATTTTTTATACTAGAATATATATATATATATATATATATATATATATATATATATATATATGAATTTTAATGTAACATTTAAGGGAAAAAAAGCAATAAATCTTAAAGTTTCAAAATATTTTATAATATAAATGAGCTAGTATTAAAATATTTTGAAACTTTAAGCTTTATTGCTTTAATCTATCCTAGAATATATATATGGTTTATTTGGAACTTGTGTGCTATATATTTTCAAACATTATTTAATATTTATATTTCCGTCAATAAACAAATAAGTTATCAATAAATCACATTCTAAGAATCACAGTTCATAGCATCCTGTCTAAATCTCACAGTAATTGATACTTTTCCAATATGAAAATTAAACTGAGTTAGTCAATAACAGGTGAAGGTTTTTATAAAACTTGTCTAAAAGATATACGTGACACTCCTGGAACCAGATTAACTGGCCCCTCCCTCATCCAATATGGCCGCCCTTCCGTGTTCAACTTTAAATGTCATCTGCCAAAACGAATTCTGTGAAGCTTTCATTCTTCCCTACAATGTTATGTCAACTCTTCCACAAGAATGGTGATAAGTTTCTGCGGTAAACGTGTGACATTTATTGAGATGCGACCGTTGCGTCGTCTAGCGTGAGGGGAATAATTTAGATGTAGATCTAAATATTTGAGGTTATGTTGATGATTGTGTATTTTATACAAATACATAATTATTGTGTATTTGTATATTGGGAGAAACATGTAATGAATTGAAAAGGAAATATCGGATAATTGAAAATAAATTAAATTATGTAAAACGTTTTAATAATTTGTCACTCGCCTTCCATAAAACTGAATAATAACAAGAAAAAATTACACGCTATCACACAAAAACTCCATTTTACTAGAAAGATAGAAGATATTTTCTTTATACGTTTTGTTCATGTATTTTCAAGGTGTCTATTTTTTGTTCTTTTCTTGTCTAAGGGCTTAAATAACAGACAGAAAATGCACTTAATGTTTACTCTAATTTGTTATATGTTACTTGTATATCAAGTTTCATCGTAATATCTTCATTGGTTTACGAGTACAGCGTGTAGTTTATGGGAGATATACAGTCAGTTAATATATATATATATATATATATATATATATATATATATATATATATATACTTTTTTTTAAACAAAAAACTATGAAAATATTTGGGTCTAAAAGGAAATTTTAGTTTTCAAAAAAGATTTACTAGATCACCTCTATACGTAGGATATAGAAAAAAGCGACAGACATTATTTTATATCATAAAAGCACTTGTAAATTGATTTTGTTTGCATTTTTTATGCAGTCTTAACGTAAAGTTAAATATAGGTCAAATAAGTTTACAAATAGCAATCCTGACATTTTATACAATCAATTAAAATACACTAATAAAAAAAAAGTTGAATTATCTAAAAATTAAAACACTTCTTCTTCCTTTAGAAGGATAGATCCTGATTATACGATTTCTAAAAGGAGTCAAAACCATTTGTAGAAAAGTACATCAATCAAATTTGAACAGAATCGTTGATCCCGTTCCACAATATTTATATACATAAAACATGAGACAGATCCGATGTTTTACATTCCATTGACTGGTAATGTATTTATCATACAAAGTACACAAACACCGTTCTGTAAGTTTTAAACTAATAAAGCACTAAACAAATGTTTCAGAAATGTTACTCTCTCACTCACATCCAAAATCAATCCAAATTAATCGTCACGAAAATAATCAGTTCCTTTGTTGTCAGTAAAAAAAATAAAACTCGTCCATATTTGTGAAAATAATATTTAAATATAACCTAAACTTGTTTTACTTGTGACGTAAACGTGTCCTTTTACGTAAATCCTGCTTCGTAAAAAGTTTTTAATAACGGATGTTAAAATTAATTTTAGTTTTTTACCAATTATTCGTGAACTGTTACTTATTTTACCTGATTTTTTGCATACAGATTTGGATCATTAATCTCAACACAACTAAAATTTCAAAAAATCGTTGTAGCTGATCAAATCGTAAGTCAATTCTTTGTTTAGCGGAATGGTATATTTAGAGAAATGGCGACATTTACGTTTTGTGTGGATCCTTAAAGGTTATTTTAAAACAAAATTTAATTAATATAGTTCAAACCAATTTTGAGAAAATAGTAGTTTTTCGACTTTTATGGCAGCTACTCTCTAAATCATAAAAATGGAAAATATTCCAGATAATACGTAAGATGACGTTTGATTGAAATCGATTCACACGTTTTTGCTGTAAGATACTGCACAGACTACAGACTTCAGTTAACAATTTTTTTTATTTTTCGGACTCGGTTTGACTTTAAACCCGATATTTTCGTTATATTAAGAGATAAGTTTGTCTATACTAAGCACTGTGAGAAACAAAAGATAAAAAAACATAATAAGAAGAAAAACAGACCCGAATTATATTGTTGATTATAATTTTTTTCTTCGTGACTACTGATTATCTACTATTATTTCATGTAAAGGTCAGACGAAGGTCAAAATGTGAAGGTTAAGTTCCGTGATTAGCTAAAAATAAAATTAAGGTTGGACATAATAGGAAAATATTATTTGTTCCAGTAGTTAAATCATCTAATTAGAAAATATTTGTGTTTTCTTAAAACTGAAATTATTTACATATTTTTATTTAATCACTAGAGATCTATTTTTATCAACCAATAAAGTACTCATTGATAGTATATTAATTTAATGGCTTTATCGTATACGCTTTACAGTAATTTGCGCTTAGCATCACTCGTAATTTTTCAAATTAAATAAACCTTGCAATAACATCCACAAACTTTCTCACGCCTATCCACAATCAAAATACTAACCATACAAAAAATATTATTAATCACAAAAATTTCATTTCAGTAATTGTTACTAAAATTTATAAACCAACGTTTTAAAAAATAAATAGATAGGTCAAAACCTACTTTCCTTGTGTCATAAACGCTTTCTCTGTGACGTAAATAATATTTGATTAAAATCTAGCTTTTCCTGACGGCGGTCAATGCTCATTTTAGTTTTTTAAGGGAACTTACAAACTGATGTCTATAAAAAAAAATCATATCTTTCTTTAATATATATGTAATATGTAAAGTAACATTACCTCATTTCTTGACAACTCAGTCTCTAATCTTTAGTGAAGATTAAATAAAACTTTAAATTCACCATAAATATTGTTCAGTGATATTTTAGTCTAATTTGTTAGTAAAATTTTGTATTTTGGACGTATAGGACTTTTAGCTATTGAAAATTGTTTTTAAAAAACCCTAGGAATTGTCCGAAATATGCCAAATAGCAAACATAAAATCTGTCTAATTATTTGGCATTAGAGCACTGGACAGATGACGGACAGATTTCATTCCAAAAAAACAATTATTTTGGTTTTGGTTATTTAAAAATGGTTCAAAAACTAGATATTGATTTTTAAATTTGACATTCCTTTACACTGTTTATATGTGACAAAATACGATTAGAATCATTGATTTTATTAGTTTTGATTCCTTTTTACTGTCACTGATATGTGTTGTATAGAAAAAGTTATATGTTGGGTTATAAATTGGGATTTAGTTTATTCCGGGTCAGTTAGTGAGTATCCCTTAATCCAAAAAAGTGATTCTTGGATGATGTCTCTCTCATTCGTTATTCAGTTCTCTACAACCCAAAGACGAGATTTTTATGTATTATATTCCAATAACAGAAATTTTGACATGTATAGCCTAAACTATAAAGTAAATATTATTTTTAAATGTTTTTAGCCGATTTTGCTCAATTGTAGCCTTTAACTAACCGAGCAAAACGTACTGGTTGCAATGACTCAACAAATACCGATTTGTGAATTACCCGTAATAACCTCTTATAAAATACTTAATTTTTCAAAATCGGATCTACCGATTTCGTTCAAACTCCAATGATCCATTAATGTAAAATTAAAAAAAAAATAAATAAAAAGCTCGTTTTTAATCAAACATGATTTACGCTAAAATCGTTTTTATGGGTCAAGCGAAACAAGTTTTTTAGAGTCTATAAATATTTTTAAACATTGTATCGTTGATTCATTTTCAATTTACAATTGACAACTAACGAAATGACATTAAGTTTGGTTTTGTAGATGGACAATAGTTTCTCACCAATAGGTAATTATAGCAATTTTAAAATTTCACCTTGCTCTTAGTTTTAATTACGTGTTGGAAAAACATTAGTTAAAAAATTTAAACAATTTTAGTTCCTATGACGTAAACAACCATCATAAATAACGACAACTTATCTGTTTTAAAACACACCGGGAATTTATTTAATTTAACTAACAGTTTATCACTCCGTTCTGGAGATAAAGTTTCAAATTACCTGATAAAATCAAGTTTACAATATATGTATATAATTAATTACCGGGTTATTTAAAACAATATTTTTCATTTTAAAAGATATTTAAACCAAGCGGAGGCATTGCCTAACTTATCTACCTATGTTTACTGTATTTTTTTTATTTTTTTTTTTTATGGCCATAGACAAAATACAATTGCATAGTCAATCTAAAATATGACACAAACAAATCAACAACAAATGTTCAATAGTCAGTCAATACACACTAGTTGAAATACATAACACAATATATTATTTTACATAGATTCCAATAATCAAATACTCCAAGAAACAACAAATCCTAATAAATTTAGAACAATTGAGTTTAATGTAAACAAATATTATTGCATATTTAAATTTAATATCTTTTTAACCCCAAACGATTTTTTTTTGTTTGTTTTAATTACTAGCTTAAATAAAGATTTAGGTTAAAAACATTTCTTTTAGTGTATTTAAATTCTGTCTATCTTGTCCTATCAACTACATCTACAACTCTGGGTGGGTTTTCCTCTATTGCCCGCTTTAAGGAACTCTTATATCTATTTGGACAAGTGCTATCTTAGGTCGTTTAACCCTCAGAAACACACTATAATATGAACGAGCTCGGCAATCCCGAGGTACCTAGTTGGATCCCTCTTTTTCAGCTTATCTACCAGGACTCTCTTGTTCTTTTTCGATACAACGCTATTAGAGTATTCAAAAGCTAGGGTTTTTGTACTTTTTTTTTTCTATTTTAGTTATAAAGGCATGACGACTCATAGTTTATCAACTTTAAACAAGATTTAAAAAGTCTTCCCTCTTTTTCCTTGAACCATTTCGCTTTACCAACTTTACTTCTTGGTGTCTCAACATAAATCTTCTTCACACTGTTTCCTTTATCAATTCGTTCCACACTGGATCTCATTTGATTGAATATTTTAATCAACTTTTTTTTTTCTTTGATTTTACTCATATCATACCGTTATTTCTCTCCCTCACCCAAAGCTCGAGTTTTTTATTATTGATAAAAACTGTTATAATTCAAATTTTCGTTTAAAATTATTTCAATTACTATTATTCCTCAAAATAGTAATTGAATCCTTAATCCTTGATCCTTAAAAGGATACATAACGTTTCCTTCCGGTTATATAATTTTAAAACACAAACTGTTCGAACGAAAAGAGCTGAAAAAAACATTATATTGTTCAAATGGAACTACTATTAGCCTATGTGCACGCTTATATTTTGAAAAAAATGTAAAACCAAAAAAGGAGCTTTAAATCTCTAAATTATAATATGTAAAACTATATATTTTTTTATTACAGGAAGGATCGCTAGTAAAATTACATTTTAAAATATCTTTCTACGTGGTAGAAGTATTAACTTTAGATTGTAATTATTAAGGTTTCCTTTAAAACGAAAGCTATAACTTTTTGGTTTTTTGGAAAAATAGACCTTAGAAAATAAGGACAATGTTTCTTTTACCCTGACTTTTATTATTATTTTTTTAAATATATCATTTATCATTTACAATTTATTCAACGAAAAAAGATCTTATATAATTATATATTTACTTGCTAGTTAAATAGAGAACTATTTAATAACACATTGAACTTATAAAGAATTCTATAATGTGTGGATTCCACGAGATGTAACCCCTTTGAAAGTAAACCAATCATAAACTTTTCTGAAAATAACAATTCAACTTTCAAAGTTATTTCGAAATATCCCGTGAACTTGACAATCTCCCTGAAAGTCTTACCAACTTATGAATTGCAAAATGAATACACATCGATGGTTTAGGCAAAACAGAAACCGCCACTTAGCCTTTGTGAAACTTTCCCTCGCTTTATGACAGCCTGAGCTTCACCTTTTCCTTGATCAATGTTTCGCATCCTTCTCCTCTATTGTTGGATAAATAGAGCAAGGCATGCGACATCAGGACAAAAGGAAATCCAGGATCATGGAAAGCCTTTCTTCATCCTTGTGCAATCAGCCTAAAAGCATTTCCCTCCCGTGTAGGCTTTAATATAGTTAAATCCAAGATGAGTTCAAAAGATTTTTTTAAAATATGTTTTCTTATGATTGTAGTTTTAAATTGTTTTAAAAGATACATTTTAGTGGAGACAAAAATACGTATTAAGAAAAATACCTGTTTTTTAGTGTAAAATACACAAAATATAAATAGTGTTAAATCATTACAAAACTATCTGACTGGCCCCTTACCAAAGCCAAATCAAAATGAACCAAAACTAATCGTAAGGTAAAATTATTAATTTTTGTTTTCTCGGTAATCCTGATTTTTATAAATTAATTAATTTAAAATAGTCCAATGATCGATTATTGATGTTAAAACACAAGCCGGGTTTGGATCGTTAATCTCCACATTTCACTAAAATTTGAATGAAATCGGTAGAATTGATTTTGAGAAATTACAACAGACGTTTTATTATCGAAAACTTACGTAAGCATTTTATAAATAACGACAAATGTGTTTTATTTGCATCCTTAAACGCTACATACAAACAAATTGTGATCAAAATCGTTTGTGTAGTGTTTTTTTTATCCCCAAATTTTGAGTTATTGAACAAATGAAAAAGTTCCCTCCGAAATATACCCACATACACAATTTGATTAAAATCAATCCATATGTTTGGGCTTTAAACTTGTGATAAACTACCGACACAACTCGTTAGTGATTCTACTCTCGGATATTCCAAAAAATATAGTTTTTGTACTCAGGAGTTGTCAAAACAGCAAAAAAACTCGACCAAACTTCATTTATCCCATCACATAACTTTCTCTAGGATGCGAGAAGATAATATTTTAGTAGAACTCATTCTAAAACCACTAATTTAAAAATCGTTAGATGGAATAAAAATAAATAATTATTTTTGATGTATTACTATAATACTTTATCTACGGTGTTTTGAGGGAAAAAAATTCCTTAACCAGAGTAGCCATTTATACATTTCTCATAATTAAAAAAAAATAATTAAATCAAATTATAAAATGTTGCACCAACGTGTCAAATAAAATGTAATTTATCGACTACATTCATGCAGTATCTCGACGCCTGCACAAATTATGTCCTGCAGGACAGTGAATGCGTCCGATAATTGGCAACAAGGTGGACGCTAGCGAGATGGAAGATGAGATGAAATTGAGCTTCCAATAGACGGAAACAAGGGTTATCCATTATTAAACACTACACACACCCTCCATGCTCCATTGTTGTTGCGACGGCAAAGCTACCTCGCTTTTACTAATTAAACCTTGGCTGCAACGTGTCTGTCTTTTATCCCTCTCCAAGTCACATTTACATGTAAATATTTATTTTAACTTAACTTGTTGTCGCAAGCACGTAGAACGTGTTCACTTAATTTGTATGTTTTTAGACGAGACGTTTTCAAAATTAAATTTCAGCGTGATTTGAAATATTTCGGAATGAAAAGTTGATTAATTTTAAAAGAAGAAATTAGCGTGTTCTAGACGTTCAAAATTGATAAACATTTTTTTTATCGAGCGAAGCGACGGTTTTTTAACTCAACCTATTTATATTTCCTCTAGCAATCCTTCTGGATAAGGAATTTTGTTACAAATTTAGAACTGAGATTCTTCGTGACTAGTCAAAATGATAGTTTGGTTTTGAAATTGTTTTATACGTTTCAAAATGGTGGCCACGAACAAAAGAAATTCTACGGTTTCAAGGTATTGGCTTATGTCCTCCGATCAGAAATATTGTATTTGTTTCGGAAATATTAAATATCAGAATAATTTGTATAAACAAGACCTAAAGGGCAAACATTCAAATAAAAGTTATTATTAAAAAAATTAATTTTTACTCTTTTCTAAAGTTTTTACACGGAAAAAATCAATCGCTTACTACTTTTTATATCTTTACGTTCATATGAATTTTTCTTTTTTAGGGCTACAATAATAAATTATATTAATTATTTATCAGTTACACTGTTTGCAGCTTTTTTCCTAAAAAGTTTATCTTGTATGGTGTATGCATCAATTAATCAGATTAAAATTAAAATTTAATAGATTTGTTTACACTTCCAACGCGGAGCAAGATAACATAATTTTCAACAAATTAAAGTTCTAGATTGAAAATATATAAAAGATTTAAAACCATACCATTATCACCTTTCATATGCATGCATCTAATACGTTTTTAATTAAATATTTTTTTAAAAAATCATTCAAATTATTGAATTAATTATTTAAATACACTCTACAATAAAAAAAATAGAAAATTTAACGCTGGGATAAAAAATAGTTTTATTAATATATGGTAATTTTTATTTTGATGGTATTAAATGGATATATATAAGTTGTGATAATAATAAAAAAATCAAATATTCATAATTTCATTTTAATTATTCCTTTTTATATATTGTACTTCTGTTAATCTAATACTTGTAATTTTTTTTTTTTTTCCCCTGGAATATTTCAATAACATTTTATTTGAACGACAATTTAGTACTAGATAGAAAATATGACTATTTAAAACTTACCCATTTTATTTACTCATTTAAAAATTCCAAATATATTACTAAGAAAGTAAGTAAAAAATCATGCAAGCTCTCCCCTATTTAAATCATTTTAAATATGCATTATCAATAGAAGAAAAATTAACCCTGGTAGAGAAATAAAGTTGTTAAAAAATGTTTAAATTATATTATAAATAAGGTCAGTATGTAACTTTAATTGAATGTAATTTTTTTTTCCTTTCAAAAATAGAAATGAGTTTTATATATTAGTCTTACAGATATTTTATAAATATAAAAGTCATGACAATGAGTTAATTAAAAATTTTCAACTATTGTTTTTATTTTTTATTTTGTATTATTTATAATGTTGTATACAATGGATCTGAATTAGTAACTGAAGGTGGTAAACAAAATTTCGATACACTGAATAATGAAAAATATATAGGATCTGGGAAATGCAATCAATATAATTATTTGGATTCACGTTAAGAACGAGGTAAATATAAAACACTTTAGTTATTTTGAAAGCAAATGACGTCACAAGTTATATTAGGAAAATCAATTACATTGTTTCTAAGAAAGGAGGACACAATTCACCATTTCTTCCCTTAATTTTGTTTTCTTATTAAACACTTAATTCCTTCAAAACATACGTTCGGAAAACACTAAAACATTTCTGTAGAAGTGAAAACAGACTAAACTTTGTGAAACTGTGGAAAACTTTCTTCGCCTTAAGTCCAATAAATAAGTTTCTCTAGTCTCGAAGTCTTACAATCAACAAACAACAGTCTGTAGACTTAGCGCCATTTTGTACACACCACTGTCCTTAATTGGAATGTCTTGGGAGCGAAGTAAACAAATGGGGAACTTCGCTTATCGAGTTTACATTGAAGTTTATGTGGGGACTATATTGGGCCGACAGTGTTTGTTGCTTCTTGGCGGGAACTCACTTTGTTGGACTAATCTAATTAAAGACATTCTCTCGTCTCTCCCCTCCTCCTCTCTCAGCGAGGTCTGCTCTTACAATGTCTAACAAAGTTGTAATCATAGCATAAGACCTTCACATACACTTATAGGTGTAGAAATATATTACAATCGTTAGACATGCATTAACAAATATTAGTAGGGTATAATAATAATTAATTTATATTTTTTTGGGTACTTAACAGAATATATGGAAAATGAAATATTAAGAAATTCTTCAAAGTTATTTAAGTGTAAGTGTGTGGCTTATTTAAATTTTAAACTTTGAAGGAGTTTAAATTCCCCCTTTTCCTTTTTTGTTCGAATTTATTTTTTAAACAGTTCTATAATTGTAGCCTATTTAAGTCTCGGTACATTAATTTAAAGGATCTTCACTTCTAACCGCCACTTTTAATTCATTGTCCTTAAGAGCAAACGTTAAACAGATTGCTGAAAAACAGTGAGCATAAAATTATGAGTGAAGTGTTATTAAAAGTTATAGCAACACGTTCTTTAATATTGTATATCATTGGTAAATATTGAAGATGTTAAAAACATAAAGGATACACTTGAGTTATCTTTAAATCAGTTAAAATCAAGTTTGGAGAGGTACGATACCTCTTGGGGTCAAAATAGCGAGGACGAGCTTCGAAATCTCGAGGAAACCTTTCTTTATATAGGATTGGGTTAAATACTCTCTTTTACTTTACGTATTAGGTTTCTCTTAACAAAATCTTGTTATCCTCAGACTCTGACTGTATTAGAGTATTCGAGAGGTAGGAGCCTTGTTAAACCCTTTTCTTCTGTTTTTTGTAAGGCGATGATGACTAAAAAGTTTGTCAAATTTAAACAAGAAAAATAAATAGTTAAACACACAGTTTAAGTATGTATTAACTTCATGATATAACGATTAAATCTCTGTTAAAACCAAGCTACAGATGAAAGCGTTTATTGTATTGTATTTATTGCTATATAGCCTATTGGTGTACATATTTGTTTATATTAGGTCTAGTAAGGATTCCGTACTCATTTGGATTGTTGTAATTTAAATTACATGAAATTTATATAAATATAACTGTATTCTCATTATAAATAACACAGAAACATTTTTACTTAATATTTTTACAGCTGAAATTACTCTGAATAAAAGTCCTCTGAGCCAGGTAACTTTCCAACGCTTTCAAAACTTAAATTATCTTAAGGGTAAACTTCGTAATCGAAGAATGTCGAACTCTGTTTGTTGACTTTTCATAGCCTTAAGAAACTAAAAATGTAAACTTTTCCCCGGTCCGTTTGTCATTTTTCCGTTGACGTATGTATAGAAGGATTACAGCAGTCAAAAAATTAAGATAGGAACATGAAATTTTATATAGAAGACTATATTGTCCATATGTAAAATTCTTATGTAGTTAAAATCAAACTCAAAATGTCAAAATGGTGGCGATTGTAAAAACTTTCTTTGTTCACACCTTGTGAGTTGTTCAACTTACAACACATTAGACTAAATCGAAACTTGTAGATTTCAATTCTTCTTGCAATGCTATCATCTCGAAATATCTTGGATAACAATAGTGGAATTTTTTGTTAAAAAGTAATTGCGTAGCTTGACCTTCCAAGAAAATGTGATATTCTTTCGTATAGTGGAGGAAGTATTTTGCTCCTGTAAAATTGTTTCAAATATGAAAGGTGTTTGTTGTACTGACTGCTTATTAATAAATATTCGATAAGACTGCTTGATCTACCAATACAATTTAACAGAACCTACAAGACTCAAGAAACCAACTTTAAGGAGTTACATTTAGAGAATTTCCCTATATTACAATGCACAATGTGACTGGGTAAATAAATTTTTCGCCCCGTTATTTTCTTTCAAATATTAAAGATGTTATACATAAATGTGGAGCTTTACTTGTGAGATAATATTAGCTAAAAAAACCAAACGCGTTTCAACGACTAAGTCGCCTTCCTCAGTGATACATGAGCTACAATAATTAAACTATAGCTCTAACTATAGGTATAGTTTAGTTATTGTAGCTCATATATCACTGATCTCGGGATAGACACAGTCGCAACAGAAAAAAAGAAGTGTGCTCAAAAACATCAGGAGAGACTCCATCAACACCCTAACATAGAAACTGCAAGACTACTTCATCAAGTTTGTATCAAAAGAAACTCAAAAGACTGAAACCTTTTGAGTTACCTGAATAGTCCCCATAATGCAAATCAATCATAGAAGGAATACATAGGAGTGCTTTATTATTATGTTCAGAGTCAAACGCTGTTAGTCAAAAATGACTAGTTACTTTGTTAAAGGTTTTACTGTTACGATAAGTAAAATTAAAGAAAGAGAAAAAAATTGTATCACTGAGGATGGCGACTTTGTCGTTGAAACCCGTTTAATTAAGTAAACGTAATTTGTTGTGAGGTCTTGTGTTCGATTTTTTTTCCATTAAAGATGTTGTACAACTTCAAGCCAGAGTATTGCACGTTGCTTTGAAAACTGTAATCAACTTTTTATAAATTTAAAATGAAGTACTTTCAAATTAACCAACTCATTTTCTTATAAATATTTTCGTGTTTAAATTTCCAAAGCGAAACAATGATTTCCTTCATATTGTATTTCCAATAAAACGACAAAGGTTGCACGTCATATAGACGCCTGTAGTGCGTGACTCCAAGCTAGCACAATGTATAATATATCTTCTGATATGGCCTTCTTTTGTCAGACGAAATGTCACCCTACAAAATGGTTTACAACCCACCTTACTTATATTGAGACCAGAATGGTTGCGTCGATATTTTTTTCTGATGGTGATGTTTTTGTCGAAATGAAAGGGTTGGATGGACATAGTTTAGGGTCAATCACCTTGTCAATACTTAGGACTGAATAGTTACCCCTAAATGTATGGTAGTGTGTTGCAGGTGATAGCAAGTAGTGGCTTGTTTCGTTGGGTAACGTTTCGTAGAGTAAATTTGAGTATTTAAAAACAATTTTGATATTTTTTTTTTATTACTGACTTTAATAATCTAAACAACCGGGTTATAGTAAGATATATTGAATTATATTTTTTGGTAAATAACGAAAATGAATCGACAGCATTAAAATCTTATTTCAGTTTACTAGACACGAAAATAAATATTTCATGACACGATCTGAATTATTCGAAAATTTAAAAAAAAATCTAAGCTTACCAAATCCTAAATACTGTGAATCGTAATTTAAGGAGCGCTCAAGCCTGGAAAAAATATACAAATTTGATTTAATAACAATCAGTGCGGGGGCGAGAGTTGCTGAAACGTGATTTTATCTTGTTTAGAACGTGGCAACGTTCCGCTCTACTCGGTACCCAAATATTACAAAATGTTGTTTGTGTTATTATATGCGACAGTTTGTGAAACATTCAGAGTCCTTTTAAATTTGTAAAGTGTAGGACGATTTTAAGTGCAGTTCTCAAGAAGTTTTTTTTTTTAACAGTTACCGTTAGGGTTGAAACTACCCCATTCAGTCAGTGTGACATTAGGGGTGCTGTAGTGATTGAGTGGTATGTATTGTTTTAGGTTAAAAAAGATGTTGCGATTTTACTAAGAATTATGTAAATTTAGATTGAGTGAAATAATTTGAAATTACGTATTTCGTCGATCAAACAGATAAAACTTTCACGTATTTATATTTTTTGTAATTTTATTAGTTTTTTAAAATTATTTGGCTCTTAATAAATGCTAGTAATATTTTGTAATTTTATAATTTGTTTTTACAAATCTGCTAACAGTGAATTAGATATTTTATTATATTATGTATATATAGGATAAATAAATTTTAAAACTACATTCTATAAGGCAACTAATTCTACTGTCTTTTCTCCCTGGTGTAATTTTTCATCTTTCCAGTATTTTAATAAGTCTAGTAATTTACTAAATAGATAATACAAATATAATCATATAAGTATACCAAATTTGTACGATTGGATTAAAAAAATAATATAAGAGACTAGATATATTTCCACCTCTTGATCATCATTGCCTTATAAAAAAAAATGGAAAAAAAGAACATAAAGTAAGACCCCTAGCCATCGAATACTCTAATAGCGTCAGGATCGGAAAAGAACAAGTGTTGGTCAAAAGACACCGAATAAAGATGAAAGCGAGTGATCTAATTCAAGTCTAAATGAAAAATCGAGTAGATCCAGCTAGGTCCTCGAAACTGCCAAGTCCGTACTCACTAAAATGAACCCTGAGAGTGACAAAATATGGTATTAATCTTACATAAAGTTTTAATACAAATAGTATTAGTGTGTTAACGAAAACCGAATCGTGTCACATTTTTACACCCGGATGACTACACCATATCACTTCTTATTGTGTATCAACATTTTAAGCCCATTTAAGTTTATTGATTACATTTTTGGTCTCACAGTGTACAAGAGAGCTTCCAAGTTTAATTACAATTAAAACTCATAAAGTTAAGGTGTTAACCCAAAATCGTGGGTTTAATTCTGTTTACGAAGATTAGAATTACGGTAACAGGCACTCAATTTCACTCAATTGAAAAGTCGTCTCTGGTGATTCGTCAAAAACTGTTGCGAAATAGGTATATTAATATGTTAATAACAAACAATGGTTGTCTTAAACAATTGTACTTTTAAAATTGTTTAATACTTTTCTATAAGTTACGAAGTTTTTTATTTTCATATTCACATCCCACTCGAAATAAATTCCAGCAAATTTCGTTTAATCGCAGCCCAGATTTACATAAACTTTAGAAATCCTAAAGTAACTTTTCGAATAAAAGTAACAAATCATATTTGCATAGGCGTTCAAGCAAAAGCCGTGTCGTCTGCTAATTTTTTTTCCCCAATGTTGGTACGAAGTTACACGTTATGACAGGATTGCCAACGATTTACTTATAATTACAGCAACATTTCGCACACCTGTTTTTGTGCCGAAACTCCTAACTTGAAAAATCTACTTCATGCATATTTATCACCCTTCCTTTTCGTTCTCTTATACATTAGACTTTCAAATTTATTGGATTTCGGTAGAAGATTTGTAAACTTTTTGAAATTAAAGCTAAGAGTGCTCTCTTATCGTATATTTAAATTAAGTCTATTTCTACGTCATAATTAATTTCTTTAACAATAAAAAGATATGTATCCATGAAAAAAAAATCATCCATTTTTATCCACTTCAGAAAAATGACCCTATACTTCGTACATTGGTGTTGTAATTATCTTAAGAGATTTGTGACTATTTAAAACAAATTACAAAACTCCTCAAGGCCCTTTCGCTGTTTGGAGCGGAATGAGACGAATTAATTGAAAGAATATTATCAGAGTAACGAATTTAACAACACGTAAGTAATGTTCAGATTTTATTTTACAAGCCGCCAATATATAATTATACAAGAACAGGCAGGAAATGATTGCATACGTGTAACCTTGCTTGTCGAAGGTCAGGGAAAAATAATAAAATGTCAGCTCTAGCCACCCACTTGTAAGACATCTTACTGTTTTCATTTTTATTTAAATTTATTCTGCTTAAAAATTATACATGCATTTGTGATTAGATAAATAATTCGCTGCGGACGAATTTTTTTTTTAGGTAATTGTCATAATTGTTGTTATTGGTCCGGTTTACAGTCACAGAATATTTCACAAGACCTGTTAGATATAGATTTTTGGTCCGTCTATTTGTTCCTTTTTTCTTCGAATTTAACTGGGGAATTTTGTTTTAAGTTGGTTGGTGTTATTGATCCGATGTTAATCGCTATTATTGGGCTAAAACTCGAAGTCGCAGTTGGTGTGACAGGACTAAGAATATCCATAGTAGCTTCTTCCTTTTTGAAGTGTCTTGATCAAAGATTTCCATTGAGTGGATTAAAAAATAAAGGTCTATAGAATGACCCGGATGGTAACATATTTATTATATTTTATTTTAATTTTTTATCCTCGTTAAACTAAAGACAAAAGAGTAAGCACGTGGGAAAACGGAACGTCAAAAACAGGGCCCGAAACCGCGCAATCCTTAACGTTAACTAGCCCGAGCTGCAGAAAAATTATCACGCTATGCCCCCCCCCATTGTTCTGCTAGGTTTGTGGACTCGCTTAAAAAGTCAAATTTACTCAACCCTGTCCGATCTGTTGGACGCTTTACTCCAGCTAAGGTGATCAAACCACTCCAGATATATTCAATAATCTGCGTCAATGTTTTTAGTAAATGGTATTATTGCATGGAAACTGAAGGTTGTAATTTTTAATAAATTGAACGTAAGAAAATAGTATAAAAAACTTATTGCCCTTAGAACGCAACTCTATGCAAATAATTAGAACAAATACACACGCGAGAGATGGCTTAAAATAGATTTTAACGCGCTTTAAAATGATGACTCACAAAACTTAAAATGTTTGGGTTAATATCATCCCATTTAGGTTTAAATTCTAAGATAAAAAAAATAAAAATACAGTTCATTAAAAAAAATGAAGTTAATTACGAGAAAACTGAAGTTTCATTTGATGGTCTCGTATTGTATAAAGATAACATAAAATACGTGTACAGTTCATTTGTTTCAGAGTTAAAACTAAAACTTTCACCCCCAGTCACCCACTTACAAGTTGTTTTTCATTTATATTTAAATTTATTCTATTTACACTTTATACCTTCCGTTTAAAATATTTTGATTAAGTACAGTTATTTACAATAAGAGAATATTCTCGTTTAACTTTGAAGATTTACAAGCAGCAGACGAGTAACGCCCACCATCTTGACAATAAGTCGTAGGATGCATTTTGTCTAGACAATTAGGATTTGAAAGTTTTGAAAAGGTAAAAAAGACCGGTGCATCTCATCAAATGTATTATCACTAAAATGTAAATTCAAACTGAATAAATCCAGTATTGTGAAGGATAATGAACGACTATGTAGGAGTTCAGGAAATTAAGAACAAGTGTTAAGAAAGAAGGATGCTTTAGGATTTGACATTTTAAACATGTCTTTGAATCCTTGTCAAAATGATTAAACAGGTTTTTATTAAGGTTAGCTTGCAATGTTTTTACAGTACTTAGTAGTTTATAAAATTAAAATATTATCGTATTTGTAGATATATTCATTTAAATTAAATTAAGTACAAAATAAACGATGCACTACTTTTCTAAGTTAAATTATACGTAATTAGTACTAACTTGTATGTGAGAAAAGAATAATGAAATTACTTAGAGTGTCCTTGCGTATTCCTTACAGGGATATCAGTTGACATGGAAAGATCTTCTCCATACTAAAATTTCGTAAAATTTTGTATAATATATATTTGTTTAAATAGACCTTAAGATTGATTCAATTGATGTATACAGTTTTCCTAATATTAAATCGCATTCAAAATCAAGTTTTTAATGACAATGGCCAAGATTAGTTTTCGTTTATTTTGCAAATTATTACTGAAAAGTTATTTCCTTTTTTGTGGCTTTACAGTATCCTTTGAGTAGTTACATTTCGGCAAAATTTTAACGAAATTTGAAGAGCCGATTTTGATAATTAAAATATTTTGTAACAGATTAACTTCTAACCTGTTTAACGATAGTAAAAAGATGAAGTTTTTGGAAGATTGTGTTCGGGTCTAAAACTACGTTTTTTCAATTTCTCAAAAATTTTGATTTGCATGACACTAACTGTAATTTTGAATTATACAGTAAATATGATAAAACTCTTCCAGATATCTCCATTATTTATTATCAAAATCCGTTATTTATTCTAATTGGGATGTGACAGACTCATTAAATTTCATCAAAATTAAAAGAAATGAGTCATTTTTGAGAAATTATTCCTTTTAAACATCTTCATAAGATATAAGTGCAGATACGGATAACTTCGACACCAAAATTTAACCAAAACGTGATCAAAACTCTATTTACCAACACGATTTTGAATTTATTCATACTTTAGGTAGTTTTAAATTTATATTACGACAATTAGGCCTATATTTTATTTGAAAAGTAATCCCTAAACGGTAACAATTCTCACTTTTTTCGAAAAATCACTGCGGACTAACACACAGAATATAATGAACCTTTTTTGGGTTTAGAAGTTCAAAAAACAAATGTGTTTATAAAACCTTAACTTCAATTTCCCTTGTGACAATTTATTTAAATAGAATGAGAAAGAAAAAATAACTTTAAAAATACACCAAGTTTCAACTACTTCGTTACTGAGTTGTCATTTTCACATAGTTTAGGCTTACATTCAGACATTTCTAAAAAAAAGTCGAAATATTTTGGAGAAATAACTTCTGATGAAGACATATTTACAGACAGATGTTTTAAAACTAAACTATTTTTGACTCAAAGATTAAAAACGGAAATATCTATAAACATCAACCTACGTTTTTTTCTCTTTACAACAATTACTCTTTATACAATGTGAAAATAAAAATAAAATACTTTAAAAAAATATTAGTTTCTTCCATCTAAGAATTTTAACAGTTTTGAATAACATTTGAGTAGATTTCATCAAATTACCGTAAGAACAGCTACATTAAAATAACGATATCATATGAACTTGCAACTTTACAATACTGTCGAGGTCTGAGGTACATGTTGGCTTGAAAAATTTGAACTTTTTGGTTTACTTTACGTTTCATAGCCCCTCATTTTCTGTCATTGGCATTTTCTTGTCTACCAATAAGTGTTCAACAGTCTCCACGCAGTCTTCTTGCGGTCGTCATTTAGAATATTACAATATCTAAACTCCACGTAATTGTAAAACATTAACATTAAGCCAGATAAACCGTCAACAATTTTGCAAAACGTAAACAAAAAATTATAAATAAAAAAGCACTGCAGATTTGCAAAATATAAGCAATTAATAAATTAAGCACTATTGAGATTGCACAGCTAGGTCGCACAACTTTTGTGAAATAAAACGTTCAAATTTGTCAGAAACAATAAACCGCATAAACCGTTTAATTTTGTAAAACGTAAGCAATCAATCACAACACTACGTGAATCCGTACAATTAAGATAAGCACTATATAACCTAAATATAATTAAAAACAGCTGTTATTAACTCCCAAACAAAACAACAAAATAAAACATACCTGAGACTTTATTGTGAAAAACGTTATTTACCCATAACAATTATGTTATATAAATAATAAATTTGTTACAATATAAGTGTTTACGGGGAAGATTAATATATTTTTTTTTGTAAATCTGCAGGTAACAGTGTTTAATTTGACACCTCAATCATTACAATCGGTTCTGTATAACCAAATACGCAAAATGTGTAGAAATTTACTAAACAATTTAAATATAAGTTTCGAAAATATTTTTACCTATAATGTTTATACATTTTTGTCTGTTTTCAAATTTTTCTTACTCGTTTTCATTTTGCTTCTGCTAATATCTCTGCTGATTTTAAAATTAATATATTTATCTAGGTGATCCGTTTCTTTATCCATTATTTTTAGATGTTCTCTCTAAATTCATTTTTATAACTCTAAACATTAACATAAATTAGACAAAAAGTATTTAATTCATCCCAATCTGTTATTTGAACAAACCTTGTAAATCTCGCTCTGTCATTATTTAGTCGACAATCTCACGAGTAAGATAATTATAAAATATGAGAAAGGTTCAGCGAAATATAGCAGATAGCATCTCATTAATTTCGAAATTTATGTAAATTCGGAGAGATATAATTCTTTCTAAATCCCGTACAGACGTTGGTTTGGGTCGCGGAGGCATATTTGTCTTAGGATTGTGAATTATATCCCACGAAAGCTTCTCCTCCACGCTGCGCAGCGGTTATTTCTGCTTCGTAATATCTACTGATTATCTTAGAACTAGCGGCATACTTGTCCCATTAGTTTGTATTTTTACGCTTGGAAGTGAGGTTAAATAACTAAGAAATGTATCCGTCTGTCTCCAAGGGGTGATGATTGAAGATGATAAACTGTTTTCAAAAACATGATCCCTTAATTTGTTTTATATTCTAGTAGACCTGGTGGTATTTTTAGAAACTCGTATCCCATTTAAACGAACAGAAATGTTTTAAATAATCTGGTATAGGATATAATACTTTAAATGAATGTTTTTGTAAATAATTATCGTCGAAAATTTGTATGAAAAATCTTTCCAAATTTTATACAATATTTTTTTATAAAAAATAGGTGTTTGAAAAAATTGTATCACATATATAGGAGGAAAGGAATGTGAAAGGACAAAAAAAACTCATTATGGAGATATATAGCGTTTTGAAATCTTCTGTATATGTATAAAAAAATAAGTATTTTCGAATGATGTCCGTCTCTCTTATGTTCAGTGCTTTACAGTCCAAAAGCTAGTACTAATTTTATTCTAGTATGGTATGTGGGCTATTTTTGACACATTTAAGTACTTTTTTCGGTTAAACAATTTTAATCCATTTTAACCAATACAGAGTGTCCCAATAAGGTGAATCAGCTATTTATTTTTGTATTATAAACATTAAAACTAACAAAGAATATCAAATAACATAGTCGAATTCCGCTTCATTATTCCTCTATCCACAATTTTTTTTTATTTACAAAATAGAATTATAACTTCAGGAAAAGATAAGATATTGAGTTCAGATTTGGTATAAGAATTTCGCATGTTACGATTTTACAAGTGTCCAAACGCAGACTTTGTTTTTATAGTTTTGGAAAATGATGTACATTAGTAATAGCTCGAAAATCGTTAACTTTAAAAATAATTATGAGAAAAAGAATTTTTTTTTAGCAAAACAAAATCTTTTTTGTATTTCAAAGAGTAACCGAGTTATTTCTTGGTCATTGTCTGCAACACCTTAAATTAGCCTAATACCAAAATATACACGAGTTATGCACATTTCCATCCGAAAATTAATAGCCAGCCCACCATTTTTGGGACACTATCTATTTACCTAAGCAAAAGGTATTTACTAAACAATAATGCTTGGTGGTAATTTAACGGTGAAAAAAAAATTGAGACTATTATAGAAGACTTTTTTAATGTCGTCTTCGCCGATTTCTTTCATATTTTACTAAAACGGGAATTTTAATTATCAACAGTCAAGCGCGAATTGGAAATAAACAGATATTATGGTACTGGAATAACTGTCAAAAAACATTAAACTTGACTGCCTTAAAACCTAAATTTTAATACAGAAAAGTTTGCTGTGAGGACGAATTTATGACGCTGTTTAATCCGATTTAAATATATAAATATTTTTGACAGGGCACCAAGGTAATTTTAACTTATTTTACTGACAACTACTGAATTGACAAACTGAGAAAGTTTGTGCAATGTTTTACCACTTTTTTAAATTTTATGAGGAGAAAATGTTTCCCGTATTTCCTTAATTTCTAGAGATTATTTATTGAACCCTACGTGTTCAATCTTACTTAAGGAAATTCTGAGTCTAGATGTCATGAAATGTCCACCGATCCTACCCGTTGGAGACATTTATCACAACTTTTGGGTCACTGAACATGTTGGTTATTAAACACAAGTTGTATAATTTTTGACATATTTTCTTTGTAGATTTGATTTTACATATTGTTAAGCAAGTTCTTTAACAAAAAGATATTTTAATGGCGGCATATTTTGAAAATCCTTTATAATCTGCAAGTCCTACAATATCTCATTTGTTATAGATTCAAATATTTTACAGCTGATGATTCCCAAAATGTGTATATAATAAAATAGTTGTAAACTAAAACCTACAAAATCATTTAAGTAGGCTAATTAGCAAATAATCCTAATTTTAGTTTGTAAGGTTAGGTTAACCGAAATTAGAAAGTTAAGGTTATTAAATAATTGAATATTACTTGTGTATGTATTCGTCACGTGACTTCTTAACCGTATTAAAAGGACGACAGGTTTCGGAGCCGTAACTTCATCATCAGATCTTTAAAACTAAGGATCTGATAATGAATTATGACTCTAAAACATATCGTCCATTGAAAATTTTTGATCGGATTGAAATAGGAAACAACTTTAAGATCGTGATGGATATATATGACCTGGTTTAACCAATTTGAACCCCTCCAATCCTGTTATAAAGAACGCTCCTATGTATCTAAAGACATTCCCAAAGTTTCATTTATTTATGTCAATCCGTCCAAAAAAAATACGAAAAGGGTCCCATGCTTTTGGAACACACTGTGTAAGTTTACATTTAGCCCTTGCTTCTATTTTATTTTTTGTTAGGTTAGATTATTAGGCATATATTGTATGTGGGCTGTTTTTGCTGTTGTCATATCTTAAACAATATTAATAACATGAACAACACATAAAAATTAAGTTCAAAACCATCATAATTAAATTCGTTGATTATAATTTTTATACAAAATAAATTATTATCTATAAATTTCAAAATGGCTGCTGATAGAAACGGTTTTTTGTTTATAATTATAGAAAAGTTTACCAAGTTTGTTCCCCTCATTTCTGCTGTACATTGATAGACAAGACATAATTAAAATGAAAAAAAAAATAAATAAATAAAAAAGAAAAAAAACCCACACAATATTGGAAAAGAATACACCATACATGAATAAGGAAAATTGGTAAAATACCAAATAAACTGAAACAAAATATTTCCCTTTCTAAATATTCAGGAAATACCTACGGCAATCTACACAAAATCCAAAACAAATATAAGGGATTTTGTTAATATTCTCACCCAATAAAACCCAAGTTTACAACTCACTACATGCTTCCGTTATTTTTAAATTCGTCCCTAAGTGTTGATAACAGTGCGTTCCATAAACGCCTTAAAAAAAATCCGTGTTTTTATTGTTTCAAACACATAAATTCCCTGCTCGGTTTTTATTCGAAATCAACATTGACAGAGTATGCAATGATTTAACATAAACTGTTCTGGTTTTATTATATGGGGTAGGGGGTAGTGGAAATAAGGGGTGTAGAAGGGAGTGGCATAAAATAATATTTATATGAAAATATCACAAACATGATTTCATTTTGTATGTTTTGTTCAGTTAAACGGTTTATTGTCGAGCAGGAAACAAGAGCAATAAAAGTAATGATACGCCATAAACACGTCTAGAGTGGGCGTGGCCAAAGTTTTATAGCAATAAATCATGTTTATTGTATAATATACTATGAAGTGTAACAATAATGGCGGTCTCAACTCAATTAAAGTGTTATCAAAAAGCGATTACAGTTGCTATCTTGTAGGCCACTGACACGATGGTTTTGATGGCTTTCAAAACGGCATGCACTTCTCGCCAGAGACATAAACGTTGTTTTATGTCTGCTATAAAAAAGAACGGAGACAACCGAACGTGATGCTCCTAAACACAAATAATAATAATATTAGTCGGTCAAGGTCGTCATAGGAATTTCAATTAATAGCGCTATAAAAAAAATATACTGATTGTATGACGTCATTTGGGGGGTAATAAAAGTTATATTTAGACGTGACGTATTTGGTTTTATTGCTTACAATTACGTTGTAAGTTTCCCCGCGGATTTATTCTTCATTCAGTTTAGTAGTAAGGCAGAGGGGGGGGGGGGTTAAGTCTTGTGGGTTTTTCTTAACTGTAAAACATTGAATGGAGTACATTTATTACTTCTTATTGTTTTTAACGGTGGAGTTTTAAGTGTTTTTAACGGTTTGAGATTGAATGAGAGTCTTTAAAGGATTAAAGACAACCAAGGACATCGGTAAGGATATATTACTAAAATAAAAAATAAGAGTTAGGTAAATTACAACTATTTTGATAAACTTAATTAGAAAAAACTGGCATCGGAAATGTTTAATCCAACTTTGAAGATACACTATGTTATTAAACTGACCTTAATTTCAGTTCGATTACTGAAATATCTTATTTAGGCTTATTATGTAAATATGTTACCCAGATAAAATTGGTTAAGTTCAAAATGGCGGCTGATTTTCAAATTTTGAATAACCTGTTTTATTTTGTCACAGTAAGTGTAGTGTTGCGATGGGAAATTAAATACACCTGTCTAATTTTCGCCGAAATATATTATTTGAGAATGCTTAGTCCATTATACTAGGTTTGGACGTGATACCTGTCCATATTCTCGTATCTGGAGTCTTATTTCTCATACATTACACCGTCCAAATATATTTTAAATCAAATTTTGTATGTGAGTATATTTTCACCATATCTGACATTTTATTAATTTTTTCGATAACTTAAAATTCATGAGTATCTACCGTAAGACAAAAAAAATCAGTTTTTTTTTAAAAACATCTCAAAATATTTTGATCAAATTTTGCTAAAATATACCCACACGTTACGTATTAATCACCTTTTCGTCAGTTCGTGAGTAATCGTTAAAAATCGTAAAATCAGCTTTGGATTTCAATATAAAATTCGCATTTCTCAAAATAGGCTCTACAGATTTTATTTAAATGTTACAAAACCAGTGTGAAAAATTGTAAATGATAGAGAATTACGGTTAAGTAATAATTTCTAAAAAAAGAAAAACATACCTTGACTCCGGTCATTTAAACTCTATTACTTAAGACACGTTTATGGCACAAGTGAAGCAAAACATTTTATTACATAAATGCGCTTTAATATTTTACAAAATCTAACCGTTGTCAGGTTTGATTTTAATTTCTTTACTCCCAACTACAGAACTGATATTTTTGGTAAATGATAATTTTGTTTTGTTAGTATTGTGATTGTGAATAGACATGTAAGAAAGTTTGTGCAATGTTTTAGCATATATATATTTATGTTTTGTGACAATTGTTTACCGTTACTTCATAAAGCTTAATTTTTAATTTAATTTAATACAACTATACGTTCTTTAAATCGGTTTTCTACAATGAAAACTTAGAGAATTTTAAAAATGGAAAATTAATAAAAATATAATATTAATTTGTTTTTCGAGATTTTTTACTGTATGAAACAATGACATTCGTAATTGCCAAATGTTTACTTCTTTTAAAATTTTATTTTTCAGTTATAACGTTTATGAAATGTCACAAAGTATCCCGATTTTTGGGGATTTGAAAGGATTTTTTAAAAGATTACGAATAAAAAAATTTTAATTAAAAAATAACATAACAGGATTTTTATTAAAATTTAGCACAAGTTAAATTTAATTAATGATTAAAATAGGTATTAAATAGTCCGAAAATTGTAACAGATTGAAGGTGTTTTTCAGTAGTTCTTTCTATTTTAGGTCCTATATGACCCTCATAACACATTTTGTAATCTCCACGTAATAATACGATAAGGATCAGAACTATAATTTAAACATAAAAAACAAGGATCAACGTCTTTCTTTATAGAATTTCAACTAAATGTAGAGTAAAATGTGTTACAATCAATTTAAATGTTATGTTTTGTTTGAATTTCTTACAAAGTACTTTCAATGTATAACTTAAGTAATTTCAAATACAAAATTAACATATATACCTTACAAACGTATTTAAAAAGGCAAATTTAAACAGAAAACAATAATCGATATCTTCCAAAAAATATGTCCTTGAGATTTATTGGTAAAAAAAAAAAAAAAAAAAAAAAAAAAAAACCAGTGCAAAACACCACACATTTTCTCACTAACACAAAAGTATTCATTACTAAAAATATCATTTTGGGAGTTGTCAAATTTGAAATTATTCATGGACGCGCTGTCTTTGAAAATTATTTATAACCTGTATTTAAAAAGGGTTTACACTTGCTTAGCTTTTGCTTAGCTAACGTGTCCTTAGCGTAAATAGAATTTTATTAAAATCTCCTTTAACACAGCGTCAATGTTTTTGTTTTTTTTTAACAGCGTCAATGTTTTTTTCGTTAATTATTCAGGAAGCATAATATATTTCGTACTAGTGATTTAGGTGATTTTGGGTTTGGGTCTTTGTTATTCAAAATACACTAAAAGTTTACGCAATCGGTGGATCCGATTTTACGTAATTACGCCTTGGCCGAATATTTTGTTTTTACCAAACAAAACAACAGGTATTTTTGTAGATGGTACCAATACGTTTATTCGGTCCTTAGAAGCGGTATTTGATCAAATCGTTAGAGCGGATTTTGAGAAATTGTAATTTTGTGTTTTTTTAATTTTTTTATTTCAGCTACCCTAAAATTTTTGAGTTATCACAAAAATGAATCTAAATGTTCCGAAAGGTGTCAAAAATAAGCTTACGTAATAAATTTGATCACATTTAACATACGACAGACGAGAAATGACAGAAAGACAGGCAGACAAACATAATTTAAAAATATATCTATATAGGCCTATAAAAATACTTTTATGACTCAGGATATATTTTTTCCGTTTTTTTTTACCTCAAATCTGATATATGCGCATATTAATTATCTGTGCCAGATAGTAATTAAATTGTATATATATTTAATATTATAATATATTAAATCGTTATAATATTAGAAACATTTAAAGATAGACATACCAGATAAGAAAATAAATAATTAATAATGAGAGAATTTCATATCTTATTTTATAAAAAAATAAGGAAAAAATATTCTTCCAATTTACAGGAAAATCTATTCCATTTTAATTAAATCAATTACTTTAATTCCTAACCACAATCTTCTCCCGTCTCTTGTTTTCCTTTGAGAATTTCTAATCCATTGAACGTTGCGGAGACGCTCGGGGAGGGGGGGGAGTCTTATTTCGCTGCGCTCTTGAAATTAGAAAGCTTTTCTAGCATCTTCAATCTCCAGCCCGATTCCAGCCCATCAATTTCTTTTTCCAATTTACTCCGGGAATGCTTTTTCCCTTTACTTTGTATCGGATCCGAACATTCAACGTTAATTTTTAGAGGGAAAGCAAGGATTCCAACTTAAACCACATCAGTAGAAGTTGTACGTTTCCTGTTTAAACAATTTGTACATTGAGAGATGGAAAATGTTTCAAGGGTTTGTCTTCAGATATACAAAAATAAATATAATGTAATATATAAGATGAACACTTAATTTTTTTTTATAATGTATATTACGCTATTACATACACAATTGATTGGAATTCATTTTTCTGCGATTTCTACTTAACCCTTTCGAAAGATCTCCAAAAATAATCACAGCCTTAAAGTATGGTCAGAGACTTTAATTCCAAGTTTTTGCCCACTTAAAATTTATTTAATTAAGTTTGATTATTATTATTATATTATATCTTTCTCTTAGATATTTATCACAATTGATTTGAATACATTTTTCTTCTACTGCCAACATGACTTTTTCTGGTGAAGCGTTTGAAATGACCTCTATTTTCATACCTATTCATGTACTCTTTTATAAAATAATCACAGCCTTAAAATATACTCAGAGACTTTAATGTCAAGGATTTGATTAATTTTAATTTATTTAGTAACCTGTAAATATGATTGTTCATTATTATGATATTAAATTTAATATATCTGTTAGATATTTTTCACAATTGATTTAATAGATTTCTGCCATTTCTAACATTTGCTTATCTTCTGCGACGCTTTTCGCATGACCCCCATTTTGAAACTTTTTCACGAACTCTTTTAAAATAATCACTACCTTTAAGTATACTCAGAGACTTTAATGACAATAATTTGCTTACTTTAAATTTATTTAAAAACTTGTAAACTTGGTTATTACCATTACAATATATATTTCTGTTAGATATTTTTTTATAATTCATTTTCTTCCATTCGCAACATTGACTTATTTTCTGCGATACATTTAGAATAATATCCATTATCGAAATCATTTTTCGTCTGAAATTATTCACGAAGTTCAATGCTAAAAGTGGTAGAAAAATGTACTCAAAACAACAAAATATATGAGTAACTTTTAACAACATTTAGAGATGGTTAAAATAAAACATTTCGAATTTAAGTTCAGTTTCGACAAACAATACAGTATTAAATAAGTCAAATGTATTTTCACACAATAACCCAGGCACGCACATTTTATCAGCAACATCAAAATTGTACAACATTTATGTCTAGGTTTGAATTTTGATGAAATTCCAAACTTTGTACTTTTATTAAAGTCTCAATTATTGTTTACATTTTTTTTTAAATTTCTTACAAGTACGAAGTATGAAGCAAGTTATGTGATAAATAAATAAAAAATGTCCCAAAACTGCCAAAAATGCAGGAATAAATTCAATTTTTGGTTTTAAAATTCTGGATAATAGACGTGTCGCAAAAGCCAATCGCGTTATAACTGAACTGGCAAAGATCGCAAGAAAGAAAAAAAGGAGTACAAAAAGAAAACTGGATGAAGCAGACCAGAATCCTGATGATCCTGAGTATGGTTGTGGGATGCATTAAATCTTAAATGTAAGGAAATTAAATTTAACCTTCAAAATAAAACAAATAATTTCATAATATTTTAAAATGAGTTTTCTATGGAGTTTTCTCGTAAATTGAAAATTTTCATATTTAGGTACACTTTTCTCAAAAAGTACTATAGCTATCAAGGTGAAATTTGGAATAGTGTTAGATTGTGTTATGGTCTACAGTGTGAAGCACTTTTATTGATACCTTTCAAGTGTTTTTCCATCAAATGCATTTTTATTACAAAAAAATAATAAAAAATTGACATTTTTCATATTTTATTTTTTAACATAGCAGATTAAAACTTATTATTATTTTTTTTGGTTCACTAGACACATAAATATATATACAAATAGTTTTTAAAATTTCATAATTTTATCTTTGATACTTCTTGAGAAAAATGTACCTAAAAATGCTCAATTTAACATTGTTAAGATAGGGACTATCTGCCCCCCTTAAGAATGGCAGCTTACATCTGTGCAGTAGGCCTAATGTTCAAGCTAAATGCATGAATCTATTTGAATCATGTTTGCTATATCGGTACATTTTTCCATAAATTGTGATTTGTTTTACATTTATTTGATCATTTTATTTTCGAGTAGGCCTAACTGTCATAAAAAAAATAATAAATAAAAAAAACTATTTTCTGAAATATGCTTTAAGGATTTAGTACAAGTATAACCTCAAAGGAGCTAAATAAAACTTGTTGGTTTCCATCACTAATAAATATTCTGTTTTTAAGTTATCGGTAAAAAGCGAAAAATCGGCTATGGTGTTGTTGTAAAAGCCGTCATTTTTCAAAATCGGGTGTTCCAATATTGTTCTAATATTAGTGAAATGTGAAGATTAGGACCTAATCCAGTGTTTGCAAAATTGAAAATAATAAAGAAAATGATTGTTATGGAGTAACTTATATTAAATGTTGAGCTGGACTTATGAGAAAAATCATACAGTATAACCAACACACAGAACACAAATCTCACAAAAAATACGCCTAAGTATCAGACTCGTTTCAACGACAAGGTCGTCCTATGTAATAGTTTGATTGGTGAAGCTCGTGTATCACTGAAGACGACGACCTTGCCGTTGAAACGCGTCTGATACTTAGGCGTATTTTTTGTGAGAATTGTGTTCTGTGTGTTGGTTATACTGTATGGAGTAACTTCCAGAAAACTAATACGCATGTTATTTCATCTTTAACATTTACGCATAATACACAAGTGAATCAGTTTACTTATATTTTATTGCAATTTATTTTATGTTTCTAGGACTGTCATCATCTGTTATTACAAGTATACGAACAGTTTTGATACTTTGCTGTGGAAAATTGTGTTTTTTCTTTCAACAATTAAAAATAATTCTTGATTGAAGTTTTTACTCTAAAACTTTAAAATCTTTAATTTTGTTTTATAAATTCTATCTTTATTATTGCTCCTAACTAACCATAGATCGAATTATTCTTTTTAAGACACCAACAAATTATCCGTCTTAAAAAATTGACAACCGGCCAAACCTTGTAAATTTAAATTTAATGTCCCTTTTTACATCCTAATCTTCTGCTAACTGAGATGTTTGATATAAAATATGAATGTTATCAAACTTTTTATAATTAAGAACTTTGTCAAGATTTATTCGTTCTACTTTCCATTAGTTCTATTTTAAAATCCATCCGTTTCAGAAGTAGGCTAAGTTGCTGCTTTCTTAGAACTTTCGTTTATTTGGAAATCTTTCTCTAAGGACAGTTTTGGATTTTTTAGTATCTAAAGGGCCAGATGGCTTTATAAGTTGTAGTTTTTAAACATCTTTACAAAATTTATCAAATAGATATGAAACTGCATAACGCAAGATATTTTTTCACAATTATTTGTTTATCAATATAATTTTTTTTTTTTGATATTATAAAATATCTAATATCTAAGACTAAAAAAAGAATTATTAACTAGTTTAAAAAAAATATGAAACGTTATATAACTAATAAATCAGCTGTTACGCCTATAAGTAATCAGCTGTTTATGTGTCATCACTCAAATTATTAATTATTTTTTATTTATCATCGAATCAGGCCGTCTGGAATTTCATCTTCAGTATTAAGTGATGCACGCTTCTCTTATTGTCATTTCAATTGATTCGTGTCAGAAGATAATTATTTTATGACTTTAGGTTATAGCAAAGTTCAAAACTTTATTGGTGTCAAAACTATGTCCTATATTGTTTATTATTAAAGAATTTGTCAGTTCAGTGAGGGTTTTAGAATAATTTTGATAGACGAGTTGATAAATTTAATTTTAATCTAATATTTTAAGTTAGTAGTTTTGTGTTAACGTTTGAATATATCAATATTTAAACAATATATTTTTTTGGATTCGGAATTTAATTGAAGTACTTTATAGTTTATAAAATGTTATTAATTTTCCGTTTTCGAGGAAAATAACTCGTTAGGAATTATCCATTCCTTTTTATATCTTTTACGATTTTGTTTCGTGAAATTTTTCCTACATTTTGTTTATTTATGTAGCGGTTAAGTGTTTTTTATCGTTTTAACTCAAGGTTTAGAATAAATTAAAATGAAACTATTTTCTATTTATTTGTATACAAATTAGTAAAATATGAATGCATTAGAGCATCTATTTTTTGATATTTAACTGCCTTAAATATTTTTTTAAAAAAATCAATTAAAACGTTATGCTTATCAATCCAGGTTTTAATCGTTTTAACTGCAAAAAATTATAAGAATGTTTAAAAAATATACAATGCTCTCAAAAGTCTTTAAAAAATCTATTTGGGGTAGTATTACTGGTATTGCCGTTTTGAAATATTAATTTCGGTGGGTGGAATAAACCGGGACAAAATCGTGTTTAACTTCTATAATTTTTTTTTTATTTTTATGAAAACCGGTGGGCTACATAATTTAAAAAAAAATAACATTAGAATCATCATTTATTTTTATGTGCAAATTGTGTAATCTATAGACTAAAAATATTGTACATAAATTACTTTTTTCGAATATTGATAACGTGTTCAAAACCTACTTACAAAAGTTATCGGTTGTGTTAAATTAAAAAACTTTCCACCTTTTTTTTTTACATTTTGCTGCATCTAAATTACAGGTAGAAAATAATAATTCAAAATAATAGAACATCCTTTTTTTTTCAGTTACATATTGTAGGCTACTTTTTTCTAATACACATTTCAATACTTTACTTTAACACATTTATATTTTGTGTGTGTATTTTACTCCTTATTTTGTTGTATGAATAGAAATAGGGGTTCATTATATGAATAAATGTCTACTTTAATAAAATACAGGTATAGGACAACATTTTGATTTTTTGTTTTGTTTTTTAATATTCACATTTAATAAAAATGTTAACAGACATTTTTCCTAAATTCCAACTTCGTCTAGGAATGTTAGGATTTGGAAGTATGATTAATTTCCAACGACAAAGAGTAGAATCATGAAGAGAGAGAGAGAGAGTTAGTACTCGTTGAAGTATCATATTACAAGATGGAGTTGATAAAACATTTAGTGGTCTGGCTAGGACGGACGGAAATCTCAGCCGACACGGCGCTCTCTTAATTATGATGTATTCCTTTTATGAGAACAGATGCAGAGCACGACCACACACAGATACAAACTACATTATGTAACGCACAGATGAGAAAAACGCGGGACTGATAAGGTATTATCAAATTAAGTTCCCAACCTTTGCATTTTTATTTTAGATGTTGGGAAAACGAGAGTGAAATCTGACGTTATTTAAAAGTGTGCGTTTTAGTTGTAAATTAAAATAAATTTCTGGAATTTTTCGATTTATTAGTTAAAGCCAGTTTCAGTGTAAATAGACCGAGATAATACTAATTTACTTTGTATTTAAAAAAAATGCAATTTAGTTTGAAAATAAAAATGAAGAAAAAATAAACTATAAAAATGTTGGACAATTTACTAGTAAGTAATGAATTATTTAAAGTAATTTTTTACTTTTTTCATTAAAGAAAATAACTTTTTCAACCTAATAATGTAATTGTTGCCTAATAGAACCTTTCTTTAAAAAAAAATTATCTCGCTATTGAGCCTGGCAATTATTAAGTTTATGTACAAATTATAGTATAATAGTGAAGTATTTAATACAATTTCTTGTTTATTGAATGTCGGTGGACTAAATTTTTGGGTTTAATACTGTATAGAGAATCATTTTAAGCAATGGTTGTGGAAGTGTGAACGATCTGAATACTTTTAATGTTTTACAAATATCAAGTAAAACATATTCATGTTTAGTTGAAAGTTATATCAAGTTTTAAAGGAAATCAGAAGGAAAAGGGACATTGTAACTGTTAATGTAAATAATTCATTTTTTTTTTTTACATTTTTGCAAAACTAGGAAACTTGATTAGAAAGTTGATATAAGTTAAATGAAAACACCAACAAATTTTAAACCTTTTTTTTTTTAAACTTAATACGGGAAAATTATGTAAAACTTTAAACAAAATAATTCAATATTTTAGGGTTTTTTTTAATGACGGCTTATTCTAGCCAATATATTTAATTTAGGGGCGCTTTATAACCCAGTTTTAATTCCCGTGTTGATATTTTCGAACATTCTACTAACTATTTTCCGTGTCCTTCGTTTTAAATCGTAAAATGAAAACAGCCTTGAATATTGTTCCATTTATTTTCAAAGTTTTCAACAAATTCATAACCAATGATTGATACAATTTGACCGTAATTGTTAACAAACACATAAACAAATGTAAGGACAACACGTCAAACTATGATTCACTTCGCTCGATAATCTACCAAGGTCGAGTATTTTTACAAAATGTAGACTTTGCATTTTACTTTGAATTTAAATTTGAGAAATATAATTTCAATTGACCTACATTCGCCAATAAAGTGTATGTACAGTGCACAACCACTTAATTAATGCGTATATTTTATTGGTAAAAACTAGTAGCAAGGGTGTTATGATAATTTGGTTCTAAAAGGAATGACAATGAATTTTATACGGCAGGAAATATTTATTATTTATTTTTACGCTTGTATTGCACTAAATTTATAAAAACAATATGTGTTTTTTTTAAATTGGAGTACAATCATTTTAAAATTAGAAATTCGGTTATATAGGGTGTGCAGTAAGTCGTTGTAATATTTGTACTGGAAATCGGGTTTTGTTTGCAGGTCCTTATTCGTAAGTACGATTAAACTAAAACAGCTTATAACTTGAGAAGAGTGTTATTTTTATTTTATTTTTTTCCAAAAATAAATAACCTTATTGATAAATTGTTACTGAAACGTCTAAAATATAATTGGGGAATGTGAATTTCTTTTTATGTTTAACAAAAAATTGTATCAAAATTTGGGAAATAATATGTCTTATATGTAAAAAAAAAAAAACTACAATTCCCTTTAATGTTTAAATCTTTTAATTGATTAAAAGTATCTTGTCATCGATTGAATGAAGGTTAAATGATTAGAACTGATTTATAATAATGTTTTGTCCTCAAGAAATCATTTTAACTATAGCAACTTGATTTGCTCTAAATGGACACAATTTTTATTTTTTTTGTTAAACCAAGGTTTTCTGCCGATTTACATTATTCACCCAGTATGGTGTTATTTTTTCTCAATTATTTTCTTCAGTATTCGAATTTTTTTGGTTTGGTACAAAAAAAACTTTATTTTTTTATTGTCCTTTACATGTGATTACCGTATGTCACTCAATATCACCTGTCTGTCCATAAATAAATCGTACAGTTATAATTGCATGTCTTGCTATGCTTACCTTGGGCATGGTTAAATTTAATTTACAAACATTGTTTTTAATTTAAGTAAACGTTTACACCGCTTAGAGGCTTACTGTAAGTAAGAATGTGGGAATCTGCAGGTAGTTTAGTTGGATTTACACGTTTCTTTTGTTTTAGATTCCCTTATTTATTTTTTCTATCAGGTCCCTTTAGACCAAATTTTGTTCTCTTTCGACCCTACCGTTATTAAGAGGTTCGAGATCTTTTATCGGATATTTTAAAATTCTAGATCTCTGACCTTGAAGCGTTGTTACGAGCGAACGAAAAATAACGTAATAAGTGTTGTTTTATCTTGAACAATTACATAATTATTTATTTAACCGAACAAAAGAAATCGTAGTTTTTTCAAAACAAAAAAAGTTATTAAATTAAAATAAACAGTGCGAAAATATTGTAAAAACTTTCTCATTCTACCCCACCTATATATTTGTAATATGTTGGAAAACCAATTTTTCTTTCTTTTGGTGTTGTGGAAAGTT
Source organism: Aphrophora alni (assembly GCA_963513935.1). NCBI lineage: Eukaryota > Metazoa > Arthropoda > Insecta > Hemiptera > Aphrophoridae > Aphrophora > Aphrophora alni. The sequence continues at coordinate 12,851,502 of OY740777.1, read as the reverse complement.
AATATGTTACCAGCTCATAAGTATACTAGAGATATAAAAATCTCTTTTACAGCGATTGTTTACAGTGCAGTTGTGAACAGTATACTAAAAATTGGAATCTGTATGTGTGATATTTACACAGTTATTAATTTTTGTGCGAAGCGTTCTTAACTTTATTATTAATGACCTTGAAATTTTATTATCTCGAAAATAATTGTTGCAATTTCATTAGTCTGTATGTGCAGTGTTAGAATTTCAGAAAGAGGTATTTTTAAAACTGAATTATAATCTAAGTGAAAAAGCTGAGATGGTGCACCGTGTACAGTGGCGGAGGTACAGTCTGGGTCCTACTGCACACATTGCGGCGCGAGTCACGCCAGACAAAGTATAGTCAACTGCCAAATAAATTGTTCACTATAATAATGTGTAGACTTTTAAAAGTTTGAACTGTGACTTTAAACATTATTGTTTCGTAGACGAAATCTAGTTTACATTAAAAACGCCCTGTGAATAATACATTGAGATTAAACTGACCTTCGTGTCACATGGAAATGTTTGGTATTTGTGTAACATAATATTTCAAGTATCTGTTTATCAACACTGAATATTCGATCTTGCCGGTTTTGTTTGTAAAAACAATTGTGGAAAAACTGTGTCGAACTCTTTATAAAAACAGAAGACAGATTTGAACATGTGGTCGACATTGCAGTTATGCCCAAGAATGTCAATGAGTTAGACAAAGTAAGAGGGAAGACTTGAGTGATGGTGAAGGTGAGATGGATTAATTACATGTAGCTTCTAAAGAAAAGAAACCCACTCAAAGAGTCATGTACCCATTGTGAAAACTATCAGATATTGTTCCATTTATTTATATGATTTTCCTAATTAAATTAAAAACGTGATAATTCCATGAAATCTAAATAAATCTTATAACCTTTTTATGACATATAGGGTTAATGCCAATTTCATTTTGAAAGGCGCAGTCTACACTAACTGCAAAAATTCAACCGGACGCCGTGAGTACCCACTGTTGCTGGATCCAGACTGTACATACACAGCTCATAATGTTGTCATGTGTCATTTACATAATTCAATATTAAAATCAAATATCCAACATTTGCTTTCGTGCAATATTTATACTAGTAATATCATTCCAATTATCTGCATGTAAATACCATTTAATATTGATTAATATTATTACAAGTGGAATGAGCTGTATATTAGATTAAAAAATTAATAAGTCAGTATACAATCAAAATAAAGATTTGAAAATTGTCAGTTATATTCAGGATATTACAGATGACAGTCGTTGAAGAATAAAAATTTTGTACTTCTAATAAATACTTCTAAATAAAATAATTGTGTGAGTGGTAAATTTTTTAATTTCAACGATTGCAAAAATAATAGTATAGTTCATCACTAGGACCAAAAGTGAAGCTTTAAAATACGAACTTTGATAATGAGCGAGGATGGCAAAGCTTCTTTTGGTCCAAGTGATGAACTATATTTTTCGTTATACTGCAAATAATATAAGAAAACAATTTCAGAAAAACTGCATTGTTTAACCTATTTACCTTCAAATCGATGATAACAGCTGTTTTAATGGTTATTTACAATCGATAGTATCGGTTGATTTTATAGATGCTTTACAATCGTAAATTAATTTGTATAATCGAAGTAACAGCTGATGACCTCGACCTCAGCTGATGTTTTTGGTCCTAGGACTAAAAAGAACCACTTTCAGCGTTTCAATGGATGTATTTTAAACAGTTTTTAAAGCAGTTTGACGAAAACTGTTTTCTTAACATATTTCTCTAAAAAAAATGCTTACATAATACTTAAAAATCGTATACATGTAATTGTGCAAAACGAAACAACTAATATAACAGTGTAACTACTTAATGACATTATTTTTCGTTCACTCGCGATAATGCATCAAAGTCACAGGTCATGATAAAAACTGCAATAGGTGGGTAGGATTCTTTATTTTATGCTCTTTTTTTCTTCTGGTTTTTAAGCGAGGTTTTTCACCTAAACCACAAGAAAGGATGAACGTTTGCAGATGAATTTTCTAATTTTACCTCTAATCAAAAGTTCTAAATGAACAAAAATGTTAAAATATATCCTGTTCTGTAAGAACTTTCATCGGCTGTATGTTTGTTAATTTTTAATTGAATTTCACATGCGTTAACATAACAATCAATTATATAAATTGAATAACAGCTGATTCATAAAAATGATTCATTTAAATTTTAGATTTGAGTCAAATTTCTAATTGATCAGAATTTAGAAACCAGCTGACTTTCTTGACAGTTCTGACGATTCAACATTGCTATCACGACTAAAAAAATCAGAACAGCTGTTTCATTAGAACAAACACAAAATAATTTGAGGTTAGATTAACCAACAAGATTATCATCATAACAAATCACATACTGTTTAGTTTTTCCTCTTTTAAATTACAAAAGTAATTCAAAATCTTGATCACATAAATTTACACACAAATAAAAATATTACAAATAAGAATTGTAGATTAAATTTTTTTTATTATGATTTACGAATCTCTAACTATTTAAACACTTCACAACAGACAACCGCTAATGTAAAACCACTTCACAATTCACAGCCATGTGTGTCTCTTAATCTAATAGTGAAATGTGACATCTTTTCATAAACATTAACTTAGATTTTTAATTTGCATAACATAGACGTAGATGTAATTTTTTATTTTTATTTTATGGTTTAAATGGGAAAAACCTCTGGATCATCATCCCTTAAGAAAGATCCTTAGAATATCTCGAATATTCGAATAAAGTCAGGATCATAAATGAACAAAAGTTTGCCAAAAAAGACTTGAATGAAAGATGAATGATGAAAGAAAGAGGTCTAACCAGATACTAGAATACACGAAAAAAATGTGTAGATACAGCAAGTCCTCTCGGGATTGACAACCTTATACTAACCATTGCGAGCTCCTGAGGGTGGATACATACATGGAAATAGATGTTTTCAAATTACATCTGTTATAATTCTGTGAACTGCCATATTCTCTTCTTTTTGGAAACGTAAATGATCTGACTACTGTTTATTGTAAGATATAACTAAACTATATAAAGTTTTAGAGAAAATCTCAGGTAATACGAAAACAGGGGGTTTCTACAGTATAAATCAACCACATTTATAAAGCGATAAAATTAGAATATGAGAAACACTTTCATAGCCTAGGACGGGATTTAGTCTATACTTGCAAAACTTCCTTTATTAGATTTTTCAGAATCTACACAATATATGACAAAACTCCGATTAATATATGTTAGTAATATTTACAATCTGTCATTATCAAATAATTTTAAAACCAGAATATATTATAAGGTTTTAAATTGCCTAAATAAAAACGTTAGAGAAATAATAAATAATTCCTTTTTTTTCTTCTATACGATGGCCTCTTAAATAAAAATAATCCCTTTTGTACAAATGTTATTCGACCTATTGTAATCTTAAATTTCGTAAATTGCTAAACTTGTAACAAAAACACAAATAAACGTACAAAAGAAATCTTAAATAGCCAAGTTAAAACAGGATCATTGTTATTATTTATTTAAAGATTATTATTTCATCATTCTTTAACAGTTGTTCCTCTCAGTAAAATAGTTTATCACAGATATATATTGTTGTTGTTGTTTCCTTCATTTTCGGATTGTAAAGTTTGTTCTAATTTATCTTAATTTGGTACTTAAGTTTCTTCAACACTTGTAAAATATAAGACATAGTTTTGAAATATATTTGTCTGTAAGTAACACCTAAACAAATACAATAGATAGGGTTGTAGTCTAAATTTGTGACCATAGTCTAGAGAGAGTCTTATGGTGGGTTTAAAAAAATCGATAATTCAGTGAATAATAAATGAATTATTCCTAAGCTCCATTGTGAGCGGATGGACGACCGTTCATTGGATGATGTGTGGTCAGCACATCGAGTGTCCGTCAATGTAATTCATCAATTGTATCTCCACACTTTTATCTTGCGTTGCAGGGAAACAGTATATTTTTAAAGTACTGGATTCCAATTTGTAAACTTTGAGAAAATGCTGGCTACTAACAAAATTATTTGTGAATATAATAAAATTATAGTTAAAATAATAACAAAAATTGAATTGATATTAGGGTTGGTAAATTGAATAATAAGCCTTACGGAGGAAAACAGAATGAAAATAGAACGAAGAAAAAGAAAATAAACATTAAAAGTAGTTAATAAAAAAAATAATAATTTGAAATAAAAAGTGAAGTAAAACATAATAGGCTATGATACATTTAATTTTAGGTAGAATTATTTTTTTAAATAGCCTATTGATATCTACATCTTTTGGCAACAATGTGGTATCACACAGTTTGATAAAACGGATCAAAGTAGACCATTTTGATAGAATTGAAGGTGTTACTATTGTTTTTTTCTGATGGTCTTGATTTTCTCTTCCAAATTTGATAGACCATATTTTCCACATGACCGAAACAAACAAAATCTGAATTTGGAAATTCGTCCAATTTCTCTCTAATCTGATCAAAAATTTTAAAACTAGTTCTAATCTTATGCTTTTTCACAATTCTTAAAATTATTTTATCATTTCAATCGGTATTTTACGTTACGTTTCTGCATAGTAAAGATATCTTCTCCTTTTAAAAAGTTTTTAGAAGTTAATTACAATTAATAGACCAACTATTTATAGACGTACATATTTTATCTTTACAGCACTATTGATTATCATGCATTTATTACTGGTTTCTTTCTTGGGTGTTTTATTTATGCACAATTTTGAACCCTATGTACACAACATTGAAAAACAATACTTTTTTTTACCGAGAAGAATATTTCACTAGTTTAATTTTCTTTTTTAACTTGATTTTATGTTAAATGAGAAATTTATATGATTGGTCAAAAATAGATTTTCAGTTTTCTTCGGAATTATCAAATCTGACGTCACTTTAGACCAAAGGTTTTTTAATGAATTCTACAGTTTGTGTAGTTCTCTCTAGCTCAAATAAGTTAACAGATTTTGATATTTAATTTCGCGATGAAAATTAGTCGCATATTTAGTTTCTGTATTAAAACTATTTTCTACAAATATAATTTTAGCTGTCATTGGTAAAATGTCAAATTTTCCATTTTCACAAAATGTGCTGTATCTTTTTGTTAAGAACTAATCAGATTGAGTTTTTTAATGACTGAAACATTCTTTGATCGCTATTTTTTAAAATTTTATTATTATTATTTTTTTAATGTTTTTGGGAGTTATTGAGACCAAATATAGAAAATTCTCTAAAGCAGTTGTTAAAAATACAATTTCTCATAATCGGCACTACTGATTTTATCAAAATTTTGGTGAAATGTGTAGAACAGTTACTGCAACTAGTGACAATCCCAAGGAAAAAAAATCTTGATTGAGAGTTATAATAAAAATCTTCTAAAACAGTGTAAAAAAGAAATTTCTCATACCCGGCTCTTTGGATTTCGATGAAATTTTAATATCGTGAAGAACAAAGAACTGTTACTGCAACCAGTGTATCAAATTCTAGGTAAAAAAAAGAAGTTTTTGGTAGATATTCACACCAAACTATAAAAAAAAATTCTCTAAAACAGTTGTAAAAAACAAATGTCTCATAACAGGCAATACGGATGTTTTTTCGTTAACACATTTTGATGTTAAAGTGTTATAATAAAAACAATTCTAAAACAGTTCTTAAAAGAAATTTTTCATAAACTGTTCTACGGATTTCGTTAAAATTTTTGTGACATGTGAAGAACAGTGAGCAGTGCATCAAATCTCAAGTTAATATAAATGTTTGGGAATTATTGACAATAAAAGACCTCTAAAGCAGTTTTAAAATATATAATTTCTCATAATCGGCACTAAGGATTTTGTTAAAATTTTGGTAAAAAGTGAAGAACAGTGGCTGCTACTGGTACTAATTCCCAGTAAAAAAAAGTATTTGAGTTATAACAAAAATCCTCTTAAACAGTTCTAAAAACAAAATTGCTCATAGCCTACTCTATGGATATCGTTAAAATTTTGTGACCAGTGTATCAAATCTCAAGTAAAAAAAAAAAAAAAAAAAACGTGTTTAGGGATTCCTTTAAATCAGTTGTAAAATATAATAATATAAATTATATTATAATTTCTCATAATCGGCACTAAGGATTGAATTAAAACTTGGTGATATAGGCTATGTGAAGAATAGTGATTGAAACCAGTGTACAAAAATCAACAGTAAAAAAATAAATGATTTGGTTCAGGAATAATAAAAAAGAGCCTTGACTGCTGTTATTTAAGAACTTAATCCGAATCCAGTAGGATTAGGCCCCTAAGTCAAAGGTATTGAAAAAGAAAAGTGAGTTTAGGCTCCTTATAAATAACTTAGGCTCTTGAATAGTATTTTGTATAATACATCGATTACGGTCTCTGGTTTATTTTCACTTTTTAATGAATGACTATATTTTTATTAGTAATTTTTTTGTTGGGCGTGTAAGGAACTGCAATGTTTTGGACCGTTCATTTGGATTTTATTAAAATATAAATTAAAACAAACAAATTTGGAAATACATTTTGAACAGTCATTAAAAAAAGTTTTTAATATTTAACATAATTTGTTTTTATTGTATAATTTACGTAATCTGTATTTGAGAAAGTTATTGCATAGATTGTATACAATTTTGAATAAGACAATGTAACCTAATTCAACTGAATGCATCCTATTCAATTGTAACCTCTTGCAAGAGAGACGCCCAACAAATAGTTTGGAATTTTAAAATAATCTTCAATGATAATGCAAGATGGCCGACCAATGAATTGATTGGTTCCTGTCTGGGAGGCTGTTGCCTAGCAACGCTTATACATAAATTATGCAAATGTTTTACCCCGTTGCTATGGTTACTATGATGGCCGCTGTGTTTCTACCAATGGGTGAATATACGTCGAGCAGCCATAATGGTAGGGGTTGGGACACGGAATTCGGTTCTGTGTAGTTCGGAGTTTTTACACCAGAGGGTTTGTTGTCCAGGGATAGTTCTGTCTTTGTCCAACTTAAATATTGATTTAGTTTGTACCACATTGTAACACAGATATCAGGAAAAAGTATATTTAATATAATTATTAATTTAATTGAGGTGTGTGTAGGATTTAATAAGTGACAATTTGGGATCAGTGGGGTTAAATAAATATCGTAAAACATGCAAGAGACTCGATCACAAAACTAAAAATATCCGCAAATAATAATATATATATATATAAAAAAATCTTTATACTATTTATAGGTAATAAAGGGGATACAAACTGTGAAAATACATTGAACAAACTTTCTCACATAGTCATTTACAATCGTAATAAAAAATAAAAAGGAATTTGTTTAATAATCATTTACTTCCAATGTATTTTGTTATGGAAGGTAAGTTGTTATAAACAAAATTTTCCTAATTTCAACCCTTGCTGTTTAATGGCGAAAAACCTATCGGTGATCACTCCTTTATAAAAAATAAGAAAAATATATATTAAAATTTTCCAGCCCTTCGAATACTCTAATAGCGTCTGGGTCGTAAAGAACAAGAGTTGGTTAAGAGAGACCGAATAGGAAAGAGAGACATATCAAACACTAGATTATACTACATGAAAAAAGGTGTAAATCTAGCTAGGCCCACTCGGGATTGTTTAACCTGTACTCACTAAAGTTATCACTAAAAAACAGATATTTTTTAATTTAAATAAAGCTTAAGTAACTTCACTTGTAGAAGAAATGTACGGAGTTTTTTACGAAGACAATTGAGGGTCAAATTAGGTTTTTGCAATTATTCCCGAATGGTTGTTTTCTGACGCATAAGATGAAAATTTTACCGCAATCGGTTGAGACGATTTTGAGAAATTACGTCTTTTGTAACAGCTCTACGGTCATTTTTTGGTTTTGGTTTCGTACTGATTATTCTCGAAATGGTATTTTTCTGTAGATATCAACAAATATATTTTGTTTGGTTCTTTCAAGGCAAAATCTTTAGACCCAATTTTTTTAAAAATCGGAAATGTTTTATTGGTGTTGTATCAGCTATCCTCAAATTTAGAGTTATAGAACAATTGCAAAAGAAACGTAAAAAGAAATTGTGTATCGAAATGACCAAACATTGTGCATAATATATCGTACTCAATTTGATATTTTAATGTTTATCAAACTGATATTTCCTTTTACTTTCACAATGGTCTCATTATAGTGGATTTTTTGGTGCTTTTGTTAAAACAGTCAAAATGTGAAAATCACCATCGACTTTAATTTACTTTTAAACTCAATTTCTGCATAAACAAATCACAAACAATTTATTGATATTCATTGGTACTGTTTTGAGTTAGTAACCCTTTTAAAACGGTAGACTATTAATAATAATTATGATTTTTGATCTAAATTTCAGATTAGAAATTTTTTGTAAAAATTGTCAAAAATCAATATTTTTATTAACGACAGTCGAGGTTGAAATAATTAAAATTACACTCGAAAGTCAATATTTTTGGAGTTAGTATTTTTCATGTTTCACTAGTTTTATCAAAATTGGTATAGGCTAACCAATTTAGAAAAAAAAAATTAATCAACAATGCAATAAAATGTTTTTGTTTTTATCTCACGAACAGAATATTTCGTGTAGAAAATTATCCATACGATTTTGTTATCAATTTAAATTTACAAATAATTTTACATTTAATTAATCGTAACACAAAAGCGTATCTTATTCACTAAACGGGTGCACATTTTATTAAGCGTACAACGGCGTATGCCTGTAGTGATCATGCGCAAATGCATTGCTAAAGCTTCTATGAACGAACTTGCAAAACTAAATAAATACCATACTGACTTTAAAAAAAATCTTGTGTAGAATTAAATTCGCACAGGCGTAGGCTACTAATATCAAAAATTATTTGTAAATACTTATTATTTTTTAAGATATGTCATTCTCATTGCTCCTTTAATATTTGCTCATTTTCAAAATTTAAACCCAAACAATATTTCTTTTATATCATATTTGCATTTGTGTAAATTGATTAGATAATTAATAAATTTTAAAAAAAGAATACGCTACAATATTAATTTTAACAAGCGATTTCCTAAAAAATAAACTATAACTGTAGCCTATAATATAGAGGGATTTATTGGATAGTGATATTTTTACTCTTTTAAAAGTTATTTAAATCACGTGTTTACAATCCTAAATATGATTTTTTTGTTAATATCTGAAAGTATTTGTGTATTTTTTTAAATAAATATTACTAATTTTACAGCTCCTAAAGATAACACTTAATTTTCTTTGTACATGTCTTCGACCAGTCTAGCTGCTGAACGGTTTAACCTATTGAAATTAATTTTATACAGGTTTAATTATTATTAATTAAATTATTTTTACACTGGTTCGAGACAGAGATTTACGTTTTTGAAATACAATAATATTGAAACGATGAGTTAACAAAAAACTGCCATTTTGTTTTTAATTTTAAGAAGTAAAGTTGATGCCAAACACTTATAGGGACGTCGTGTCCGACCGTTTGCCCGTGTGATTCGAACAAGTTCCGCCTACAAAAACCATTGATGTTCGGACAGTACTATGGTGATTTAAAAAAGATATGATGCTAATTTTAGGTGACACAAATAATGAATCCACCCGTTATGTTAATAGATTTAACATGGATTTTTCAAGTCAACAAACATTTTGTTTAAATTTAAATTTCATTAATACACTCTTTCGAATTATTATTAGTGTTAAACCAAATAAACTAAACAGTTAAAAAAAAATACACAAAATTTTCAAGAACTCAAAACAAAAAATCAAAATCCGAAAGTAAGCAAATTATTTGTCAACATCCCAGTCGTGTAAAAATGATAGATGAAAATTGTCAAAAACACATAAGCGCCGACAAAAAAAAGGAAATTTCAAATCGGATAAAACGATTTCGAACTAATAATTAATGAAAGTTAACTAATCCATGCTGGTAATTATTAATTACAGTTTTTAAGGACACTGTTGTAGATTTAACATGGATTTTTCAAGTCAACAAACATTTTGTTTAAATTTAAATTTCATTAATACACTCTTTCGAATTATTATTAGTGTTAAACCAAATAAACTAAACAGTTAAAAAAAAATACACAAAATTTTCAAGAACTCAAAACAAAAAATCAAAATCCGAAAGTAAGCAAATTATTTGTCAACATCCCAGTCGTGTAAAAATGATAGATGAAAATTGTCAAAAACACATAAGCGCCGACAAAAAAAAGGAAATTTCAAATCGGATAAAACGATTTCGAACTAATAATTAATGAAAGTTAACTAATCCATGCTGGTAATTATTAATTACAGTTTTTAAGGACACTGTTGTAAGGATTCATTTGGATTAATTTCAATTTAAATAGAATATTGATTTTGATTATAGGATAAACCTGAAAACGTATACTTTTAAAATATAGATTTATGAAAATATTTTGAGATGTTAAACAAAGAGTTATCATTATTTCATTTAAGGCGTAATATTTGAATAAATCAATATCTAAAACCATAATTTCCGTACAAATATTTTGACGTTTCATTGACTCCAAATTTGTAATTAACACGAACGTACAAATGACTGATGATGACGGGTTAGTTACTGAAACGCGTTTTTTTTCAATGTTTTCTTCGTTTTGTTGAAACATTCCTCCATTATGTCTCTAAATATTAAGAGATTATTTATTGAACTTATTAGTTTTCTTTCATATTCTATAAATTTAATTACACAAACAATTAACATTGAATTATTTTCCAATAACATTTGCTCAAAACATAACCAAAACACCTTGGTACAATAATTTATCATTATGATGTCTATAATAAGTTGAAAGATGTACTGGAGTTGTCAACGAGTCCAGTGAGGGCGGAGATAGATAGTGATGAAGAGAACTTTTAGAAAGTAACGCTACTCAAGAGAAAAACTTGAAGACTTATTACGCTGGAATAAAATATACCCAGAGGAGTAAATAAATAAAAAAAGAAGTCAAATGGGAATAACGATATTAGAATGTATACATAAAATACAACGTTGTATATTTTATCTTATAAATAAAATATTTATAATAATATAATTACCGCTAAAGAAAGTAATTATTCTTAAAAATACTACTTATAATTCTGTCTTTACACCGTATTAATTTACCTTTAATTTAGACACGTAGGCCTATTAAATTAAATTTATAATTTTTTACTTAGCAGGAATTGAAAATCCTGCTAAGTAAAAAATCGTTATAAGCTGAAAAATAAATAAATAAAATTTAATAAATACATACGTAAGGGCTGATAAATGAGTAAAAATTAATTTCAATGTCGCATATGCGAGGTAATTAGTTTAGAATCTCAAAATTGCAGCAATAAACGTAAAAAGTGAAGTGAGAAATCTGCGCCCTGTGCTGGGAAGCGACTAGGATAGCTCAGTTGGTAGAGCATTGGCGCGTAAAGCCAAAGGTCCTGGGTTCGATTCCCAGTCTATGTCGTATATTTCTCACTTGAAATTTTATTGTATTAGACACGTATTTTTATAAAATTACTCTTCAATAGTATACAGGATGTCTTGAAAAATGTGGTCTGTTATACATTTCCTGATTAAATACATCAAAACGAACAAAAAAAAATCAAATAACATATAGTCGAATTTCGCTATATTATCCGTATATCTGCCATTTTGTTCTTTACAAAAAAACTTATAACTCCAGAAATAGATAAGATATTAAGTTCAGCTTTGGTATAAGCATTTTGTATGTTACGTTTTACAAATGTATCAAATACAAAGACTTTGTTTTTATTATTTTTAAAATAGCGGCTGTTGAAAACTTTCAACGTCAAATATCTCAAAACATAAAGTTTTGTAATGTTGTATTGTACACTCGGTATAAGCATTTTGTATTATAGGAAATATTATTTTCAGGCAATTAAACAGAGTACCTCTAAAATATATGTAGGCAATTTAGTAGTGAGTTTTTAACCAAAATTAAATAAAGTTTACTAAAAAAACATGTACATTTACGATTTGTTTACAGTTTGGCGGTCAGTTAGAAGTTTAGATAAGTTAAATAATGTTATAATGTCAGAAATGTCTAAAAATTTGATTAATTATTTGGTATACACGTTTTTAATACTGTATCAGAAAACAAGACTTCATTTTGGTAATTTAAAAAATGGTGGCTTTTTCAAAACAAAGAGTATCTAAAACCAATTTTACGATTCAGAAGAGTCAAAATATGTTACTATTTTACCTAAATTTAGTATTTTTATTCTATGTCAATGACAACCGAGTTATCCATAAATATATTTTAATTTCTTTGATATGGACCGAAAAAGAAAAGTCCAATTGTTTCACAAAATTTAAAAAAAAAGAAGAGATTTCATGAATTTTTAAATGTTGTAAATTATCAGGAACATAAACAGATTTTTGTTAATGATAATATAATTATCCTTTTACTAACAGAAAAAACAAAAATTCTGTTTGTTTTTGTCGTTAAAAGAGTAAAATATTTTGTGTCTTCTACATTTAAAAAAAAAGGTTAAATGGTTTTACAGATATTTGACATCAATCAATTTAAATGTTTTCGCTATTTTAAAAAGTAAATAATTTAAGGTTCAGTTTTTTGTATAATGGTAAAAAGGTTAGGCTATGTACAACATTCCTCTGCCAAATCTGTGATAAATATATAATATTTTTAGGAATTAAAATTTGTATAAAAAGAGAAGGACAGACAATTATCAAAACTCAATTTAAAAACAAATATGTTTTTTGCATAGTTTTCAGATGAAATAAAATAATGTAACAAAAATTTTAATAAATAAAATCCCCACCTTACTGTATATTTAAGTTATGTAACACTCAAAATAATCAGAACATATTACAAACATGTATTTCTTAAGTTCTACATTTTCGTTCCTTTACAAATTATCTTTTACAATACAATAAGAAAATATTTTTTAATGTTTTAAATATCTTATTTTAAAATAGAGTACAAAAAACACACACAGTGTATTGTGATACAGTTACAGTTAAATATTTTTTCCGTTTTAAACATATAGAGAGGGAACTGATCCAAAGGCTGGCAGAGGACAGTCCCATATTGACTGCCGATGGTACCACTAAGTCTCCCGTGTTCTGAAACAAAAAAAAATGTTACTTTGTATTTATACACATGCAATTCCATAATAATTAAAAATTCAGAATAATTCAATATTACACAATGAAAATTTGACACTAAGAAACGACTGTTTAAAACTTTTGAAGCTATTAAGGAATTATTTAAAACAATAAACGAATAAACAAACAAATAATTTATTTAAATAACATTTTGAAAATGATCAGGAACTTTTAAAATATAACAATAAATTAAATAATAAAAGACAATATATTATAATTATAGGATAGTATAAAATAGTAAACCATTTTGTATAAAATTCTTATAAATAATACAGTAGAATGTTAATTTTAAAGCAAAACTCAGTAGAACATTTCATTAGAACAATATTCAAAAATAATTGTTAATAATTTTTTTAAAGCAATGTAAAGAAAGAAATTAAATTCAACTTATTTTTAATAAAAACATCTTCCAAGTAGCCCTTCCTATAATCAAATGTTGACTTTTTCTACTTAAAACCAGATATAAACGATTTACACACTACTTGTTATTTTGATATTTGATTAACGTTCAAGCTACAGTCAAAATAATATTTTAAAATTGAATTGCTATTAATTTAGAAATTATTTGACTTTTTCTGTTTTATTCTCAACGGAAAATGGCTCAATAGTGATATCTATATAGGAGTAACATACAATAGAGTCAAATGAATAAGTAAATAAATGAATTTGTTAAACTAATGTTAATAAGAATACTCTAGCAAGCAATAAAAAAAATCATTTGAAATATTCGATTTATAATAAATCAATTGCTAAAATTTTGATGTTTTAACTATGAGCTACCAAATTTATTTACATCTAATTTGATTGATGTCAATGCATAGAAAGAAATCGTTATAGGCCTACATTTGTTTTAGTTATGACTAAATACAACGAAAAACATGCTAATATAACAAACAAACACGTTTAAAAATTCTTACCTTTAGCAATTTCCCTACCGAAATTTAATAGTTAATTTGATTATCTATGGCAAACACATATAAGCTATATATAGCTTTGTTTTGTTGTTTATATATATATATATATATATATATATATATATATATATATATATATATATATAAATTATTTTATTAGTCGGAGCAAAATAATATTACATTTGAAAATACAATTTACAAAGGTGAAATGAAGTTACCAATGTTACGCTTTTTTTTAGTAAGATTGAGATATAAATATTTTAAGGTTCTAAAGGGTAAAGTTCCTTTAAAAAAAAACAACAAAATCGGGTTCCAAAGTGTCAAAATCTGAAGAGGAAATAAATTGACACAGGAAGGGTGTGTCATATATATAAATTGACACATATCGCCTAGCTATATGGTTGTATTTGAACTGTAAATTAATCTGTTAACTATATTAATATTAAAAAATAGTACAAAGTCAAATGAGCTGGGAACCATTCATTAAAATTTACCTGACAAAGATATTTTAATTAACGGTTTCAATGTGTAAATAGTGTTTAAGTGTACAATAATTTTATCTGAGTATTTTTGTAGTCTATTACAAAGTGTTTTGAGTCAATTTTCGGTTCTGAAGATGCCTGACAAATAGGTGAAACAGATGTCAACAATTATTGATACAAGATAGCACAAGTAAGTTAAGAAATATATAATAATACAAGGTTATAGAACAAAGGTTTACAAATTATCAATTTTAAACCAAGTTTAAATCTTCAAACATTTTAGTACTGATGTTTTGGCAGATATTTGATATTATTGTACGGAAAAAAACACGTTAAAAAAAATCGGCAAATTATTTTGTTCACTATTAGTTCTAAGATATCCGATTTAAATTGCTTTTGTTTCAATTAAAATGAAATAACACATTTCATGAACAAATAAATATAAATAAACTTTTTTTAAATATAGGCTAGCACGATATTTTTTTACATAACCATATACAAAAAACCAAAAAATAATCCAACAAATTTGTCGCCAGACATGTTCCTTATTTGTTTGTCAGTCAAAAAGTTAAATTAATCATGAACACTATTTTAGATTTTATTGAAATATTTAAAAAAATAATATTTTAATAAACCATTAACTGTGCAATAAAGTCCTAACAGTAAATCATTTTAGAAATCAAGTGTAAATGAGCGCGGCTAAAAATTTTATTTTGAAAATTTTCTTTTACTAGTGATCTCACACAATAATTTTGGACATTAGTTTTCACATTTCACAAATAATTGAGAAATTGATTAAAATCATTTTGAGTGATTAGATATTTAAACAGATGGATGAACATTGTTTTCGTTATACAGCTAAGCATAAATGAACACATAAATCCAGATATGTCATTTTTGAACAATTGGAGTGCACTTTCAAGCAAAGTCTGAATGAAATCATCTTTAATTTGGGTAATTAATCTTTACCGTTATTCTAAATTTTATCTAAAGCTTTAGTACCTAATTTTTTTTCTACGTTAAGTCTCAAACTGATAATATTGCTGAGATGACGATCAAAAAGTTTAGTTTAGGGATCTTAAAGGCTACGTTTTATCAAACCAATTGTTTTAACTAAAAATTTCGAAATTTGTTTTTGTATAAGATATATCCCAATAAAAAACATAAAAATTGGAAAAAAGTGCTTAAACATAAAACGTGACAAAATCAGTCAACCTTTAGGTTGTACACTGTACATATGACGGACAGATATCATTCCTAAAACCATTTTTTAAATTCATAATACTTCAAAACGTTTAAATCTCATAATTTCTTCACCCATAAACTACTTTTTTTATTCTACATATACAAAACGTTCTTTCTTTAACGAAAATTCTCCTCAGAAATCAAGAAACTAATTTTGTAATGAAATGTATTATAAATTAACAAATCCCCCCCCCCCCCAACTCTCCACTCCCTACCTCCTTTCCGCCTTCTAACTATTCAAACGACATAGTTTATACTTTAATTTAGTTTTTTGTTGAATAAAATTACAATAAATATGAAATAAGTTATAATTTTTTTAACAAAAAAGTCATCAAGGTCACATATATAGCCGGTTTAAGTTACAACCAAGAAAGTGTGGATTCGAAAGAATAAACAGAACGTAATAAACAATGAACTTTGTTGGACTAGCGTGTATGTAATTATAGTAAAGTAGGACTCCAGATACATGTACACGAAGTGTCGTATTTTAGACTCATTTAAATATAAACGTGTTTCTATAAACCTGGAACTATTATATGGAGTTATTTATATGGAATAGTATATGTAAGGTTTAGATATTAGATTACTGTAGAGTCTTGCTTGAGTGTGAGTGATGGGGTTGTCTGATAATAAATAAAGAAAGTGTACTGCCTTTCTCTGAAATATACATTAATGAGAAATTTTAGTTAGGTAAAATCTAATTTAAAATATTTTGTTATAGTCAGCTTATTCTTTACAGTTAATAGCTTCCGTCGCTTTTTATTAGAAACGTAAACAATCAGACTAGTGTTTGTATTTTAGACTAAATCATTTTTATTTCTTTAAAGGTTAAAATCTGCCAGTCATCGCTTTAAAAAATTAACAAAAAATTAAAACTATTAACATAGAAATTTTAACTTCCCCAATTGGTATTGCAGATCAAAACCACTACGGTATAGTCCATTCAAGTCAAATTTGGAAGATGAAAAACGTACTTTACTCTCTATGACTCTGGATGTCTGCTTTAGTTATGTAGTGAAACATGGAGGTAGAAGGACAGTCAACCAGAGACGGGAATAGGCGTTCTTTTTCATCACTTTAACCTGGTTGTGTTCTGTTGACACACCGATTATATGTTATTTGTAACTCAATAGTTTCAGATCCGGAATGATGTAGAGAGACCTGATAGTAAAGAAGATAGTTTTATTTAACCCAATACTAGATAAACAGAGTTGTAAATTCAGCTAGATTACTTCCGGATTACAGCCTTACTCACTATAAGTAACTCCCTGAAGGAAAATTCAACAATACACACTCGCATGTCAAGTTTTGAAGGAATTCACAGAAGAAAATGTGTAAATCCAAACTGTAAATGTATTTAAATTGATTTTGACTTATGAGTTTTTTAAAAGATAACGTAAAAACAATTTCTCAAGTATTTTAAAGACAATACCGTCATCAGCGATGCATTAACTACAATAATTAAACTATAACTACAATCACTGAAGATGGCGACGTCGTCAAAACACGTTTGATTTATTAAAGACATTTCTGAGGAAGTGTGTTTATTTTTATTTTTCTTACTATCATTGGTAATTTTATAATAATAAAATTACTATTAGTTAATATTACTTAATAATATTTATATTTGAATAGTATGATAACACAATTTAAAGTTGAATTAATTGAACAGACAATATTCGTAAGGGTTTTCTGTTTTCTGTTAAAATATTAAATAAGGGTATTTTTTCTTCCAATAGTCTATATATATCATATGGCTAAAATAAACCTAACCTAACCTAACCTAACCTAACCTAACCTAACCTAACCTAACCTAACCTAACCTAACCTAACCTAACCCAACCTAACCTAACCTAACCCAACCTAACCTAACCTTAAGTCCTTGAAAGTGATTTTCTAAGATTTCAGGATCTACATCGTTCTACTGTTTTATTCCTAAAATCTTCACACTTTCCTTTCCAAGATTTGTTTTCTGCAATGAAAAAATTATAATTAGAACATAATTTAAAACCATGTAACTTTAAATAAAAATAAAGAAAATGTAAATTTTATTAACAAACTTTAAAATGGTACCAGTTTAAAACTATATTCCAATATTTTCTAATCAGTTTATAATCGTCAGTTTAGTGCTCTCGGTAGCAAACGAGAAGGAAGCTAAAGACGTTTTAACCTATCACGTCATCACAACAGAATTTAAAAATTGCATAATGGGTTTACATTTTTTTTATTGCTGTTTTTATTTATTCAACAATGTAAAGACCGTTTCAACAAATTTACATTCCACATTCTTATTAATTTATTAAACTTCAACATTAATTTACATTACACAAATACTTCCCATTAAAACTATTTTAATTACACTACATTGTTTATCTAGCGTGCATACATCACGATGTATTCTAAATATATTCTCATAATGGAATGCGGTCCAAGATTATATCTCTAAATAAATAGAACTAAATCCTTTGGATTCTTTAAGGACAGTATTTATTAAACGTGCCCGATGGGGAACTAATCAAGATTCTGAGTTGAAAATTATTTTCGTCCTTGGAGTGGAAGTGGTAAATTTATAGAGTAGTTCAGTGAGGGCTGTCCGTCTGTCTGAGGTGTAAAGTTAATGTATTGACAATTAAATTAAAATACGGCCTGGATATTTTGATTCGATAATGATTTAAAAAGTTGGTAATAAATTAATTAATTTTTGTGTAATAAATCTCTTTCAGCAAGATTTCTTTCGTTAAAACAAGATTTCACATCTTCTACAATAAAATAGGCATTGATCCTGTGCATTGGATACGTAGAATACTAACCGTCGATTTTTTCTTATGATAAGTATAAAACTAAAAATAATGTGAGTAACGTCATTGATCAGAAAATGTTCATGGCGACGAATATCTGGAGGATATTTCTCTTTTATTTTATTTTTTAATTTATAAATCAGAGGAAGTCTAAAAGTATAACCTATATATCCGGCGTTAACCGGAAGCCGATATTTATTTCGATTTTGTTAATAGTGATGTCAGTTTTCGGTACGCCACCAAAAAACCAAATTTAAATTTCCTTAATTTGTTTTAACCTAACAAAATATTTTTGAACAGCTGCCATTGATATATTTGTAAATATATATAACTTTTAAATTTTATAAATATATATTATATTAATATTATAAAATTCAATTAAATTATATTATATTATAAACTATTTTTATAAGAACTTGACATATATTTTCCAAAATTTTCGTATGTGTTAAAACCTAAGTTATGAAACTGAAAGAAATATACACTATATTTTAAAAAAACACAATTCCTGCTGTTTCTATATATTTCATCAGCGTTAAAAAAAATTAAAAAGATGTAGCCTATTTTTGTTTCGTAAGAAATTTCAAATTTAACAAATTTGATTTTAAAATAATACTTCAAAACAGCCACAATTTGTATTTAAACTATAAATTTGTATTTTAGTATGACATAAAAAAATGTGAAGTTAATAATATAATAATTTTGATCAAATTTTTAAATATCCTTATTGTTTAGCTTTTTCCCTATACTTTTATACAATTTAATTATGTCTATAATTGTTGTATGACTCGAGCGCAACGCATCCCGGTTTATGTAGGTTAGCTAAAAGTTACGTAAATTTATTATGTAAATCTAATCCAAGACAAGATAGTTTTAAATATTTAAAATTTAATTTTTCTCATCCTATCTTAAAGTTCGTACAAAAATCTACAATTTAAATTAAAAAGCCTATCTACTATATTTTGTCTCAAATCAGCGCAAAATCAACATGTTTTCAAGAATTAAATTTTTGCTTTTTATTACATTATTTAAAAACCAAATTTGATATCCGTATTTATATTAATGAAAAACATGTTTTTTTTCCAAAATAGCGTTATTAATTACGTATTAAAATCAGACTTATCAAAAATCAGTAATAACAGCGATATATATATAGTTAAGGAATTCGTTGGAATAAATCTGGTCTTCCCAATTTTATTAAGATATTCATTAGGTTCACTGTAACATATTTTTCGTTCCGATTTAGCGAAAAAATTGTTTTTAAAACTTAACTGGAAACACGAAAAAATTGTAAGTTAAAAAATATAGCTTTCAGTTACGCCAGATGTAAAATTTTAGACTCTCTTTAATTGTTAAAACATTTAATAAAATTTAAACACTCCCAAATCATGCCACTGTATTATTAGCTACAAAAATTAATTGCTTTAAAAAGGTACTTTAATATCTCTGCATTTATTTTGTACATTACAAAATATCGTCCTCTCCCCTCCTTAAAGTTCACACCTGTTAGAATAATAAAAACGAGGGAAAACGTAACGACATTTTTCTAAACGGACGTGAACGTGTGATATATGGATGGTTCACTAGTCCAAACTGTGCGCTCTCTTAACTGAGCTACGCCGCTCTTGCATTGTGTAATCTCAAATTAAAAGGAAAATGTAAATAGCTTAATCACTGACGTCATAGGATAAAATTTATTTTGCTCCTGTCAATTTCTTACATGTAGTTACGTAGAGAAAACTATGTGACGGGTTAAAAAAATCGATTCAAGTTTCTTCAATTTTTTCCATTATGAGATCCAATGAGTTCAAAAGTGATTTTCATAATTATATCTGTTGTCTGTTTGGGATCTAACTGTGGTATATGCTCTAAAGTTTAAAAGCGTAGACAGATTCTAGTCGAATTTGGTATGAGGACATATTTTGGCAATATCGCCTATACAAATTTATTGATTACCATTAGGCAAAAAACAAACTTACGATTTTATCAAAATCGGCTATATCGATTTTGATTATATTTTGCTCAAGAGTAGCTTCGAGGGCCTAAATAAAACGTATTTCTTGCTGATTCTCAAAAAATGCCAGTTCGTAATTTTTTTGTAATAAAACAATATTTCGGGAATAGTTGGAAAATAAAATAAAACTTGATCTCAATCCTAAAAAGCTAAAATTTAATTTAATCAAAATGACACGCTGATGAGTTATTAAAGCACAAGCAAAGCAATTTAAGCGTTCATTTAAATATATAATTATAATTTTCTTAGATGGTGTCCAATGTTTATTTTCCTTAAATTACCGAAATGACATTTAATGACGATTTATTTTAGTTCTTTTCTAATTGCTTTTTTAGAAGACTGAGTAGTAAAGTTTGTGCAGTGTTTTTCGTACTCATACCAAGTCCAATATATATAACTCACAAAAAACTACGCAAACATTTATTAATTGTTAAAAAAACAGTAAGATATTATTAGAAACGATATAATTTTCTTCAAATTTTTCAATAGTAAACTTAAAATTCCCCACAGTAAGTCGAAATTTAAATAAATAAATTACAAAACAGGATTTTCCAAATCCCTTTCCTATCGCCCCAAGCGCAATACTGAAGTTAGTTCGGAAGACTTGAAAATATAAGTAACTTGATCGAATTTGACAATGCCGACTGTAATCCTATTATGGGACAAACAATCTAACGAATGGGCTTAGCGCAATCCAATCTAGCAGAAAGTATGAGACAACCGATCTACGGATGCGCGCCCAAGGGGATTTAGGGTGGAAATTATTTTTCCTTTGAAAAATATCCTTTACTGATGGAAATGAAGATTAATGTCCTTCTTATTTTTTTAAAGTAATGTGTTTTGAATGAATTCGTGTTATTTAAATGTTGCTGGAATGCAATTGTGCAATATAATTTTTGGCATACATTTAAAGATGCAATATACAGTTAGTTGGAAAAAGTATTTGAACAAAATCTCTGTAAGTCCGCAAAATGTTGTTAATAAGGATTTTTTAGCTAAGTATTATGCACATAGTATTTAATCGACGAATATTAATTAATAGTAGTCTATCTGAAGTGAGAAAACAACGAAAATCGTATTAAAAAATCTGTTAGAAACAACTTTAATCAATTTTAAAAAAAATTAAAAGAAACTATCTTCAAAATAAACGATTATGTAATTATGTATAAAAAAAGTTTAAAATAACTGCACTAACTGTCTGAAATACCAACTACAAAACCAAAAATAATGTTCGTTGCTATCTCCCTCGAAAATGCCACTATTTGATTTAGAAATTAGAAAAACAATTAAAAACTGATTCTGATTGTTTCCCCATATAGAATGTAAATTTACATAGAGAGGTCATCATGTACCAACTTTTTTAAAACTATATTTTAAAATATGTTTATATATTTATGCAGAGTCTACCTGTCAGGGGCTCAATTATAGTGAATATGGTTGTAGCAATGCTAAGTTTTCTAACTGCATTTACAGCTTTTTCATTTAGTTTTGGGTTAGATAGCTTTATTTTATCTTACCTTTAAGATCTCTCTTGAATAACTTTCATTCGTTCTAACCTTGTCGGTATTAAAGTATTCTAAAACTAAGGGTTTTTATTATAATTTTTTCCTTCTAACTTTGTTTGTGTAAGGAGATTGTTACCAAAAAGTTTTTCAACTAAAAACTGCAAAGGGGGAAATAAGTATGGTTAATTTGTGCCATAATTTCGTCATAGTTTGAAATCATATTTTATGATATCACAGTATTTAGGTACCGGTAGTCAATATTAATTTTCTTCTGACCTATTTTACTGAACGATATTCTTTATTTGCTATTCAGTACAATGATTGTGGTTTTAGCCGACAACAACAATTTGAACAAAATCGGTACAGTTGATTTTGAAAAATTCAGTATTTTATAACACTACAATTATTTGTTTTTCCAAGCAATAAGTCAAAATTAGCTCTTTGGGACGTTTAGAGGTTTAGAGGCTACATTGTAGGAAAATTAAAAAAAAAAAACAATTATTTTCAAGTTTTGTCAGAACTGTAAATGGTACATTCAGGCTTACAAAACTTACAAAACAATATTTTTTGTGCTCAAGGTATGTCAAAACTAATACCCCTATAAACACAAATACGTATCCCATATTTTTGGCCATTTTAAGTTATGCAATATAAAGTGTATTTACATGTAAGTCTATAGTTGTTGTATCTCATGGTTTTCAGACATAAACTGCATTTGTTGTTATTTTTAAATATATTTTATTTTATTTATGAACGTTAACTTACGTGACAACCTTCGTGTCTGCAGGTACTGAACCGTGGTTGTGCGCTGGAGTTCCGTTCCTTGCCTCATCGATGGGCCGAGGTGGAGTGCGGATTCGGCGAATATCTCATCACCACTAAGACAATACACAAGGTAATTAGTAATAGTATTAAGAAAGACTTGAATTGATGTTTATATAATAGAACAAGGTTGTGATTGATAAATAAAATCGTTGAGTTTCTAGGAACAGACAGTTTTGCAAAGTGGTCTCCGTTTACAGTTGTGTAGTGTTCTATATAATAACCATTTTTGATTGTTAGTATTACCAACTATTTGTGACCATTTAATGTGTTGAACGTATAGATGAAATTTTTAATTTTCAAAAAATTGATTTGGTGTTCTTCCACATTACGCAAAAACTTTATTTTGTTTTTTACTTGCGTTTGGTAAGTTATTCTAGTTATAAATCTTCAATTTCAGTAGAATTTCGCCGAATTGAAAATAATATGTTATAACTGCGTCTACAGTTCCATTCCAAATTGTTTAACACAGTTGGGAGATATAGTTTGATATGATTAAAAATACTTTATTAGCCACATTTGAAGAAAATTATTCGAGATATAATAAATGATAAATTTAGTGTTTTTATACCGGTTTTCTCTTTAAATTTTGATCGGTATTTGGTTTGAAGTATGATTTTTGCAAATATTTACCAGATTTATTTAAGGATACAACAATAACTGCAACTGTTATGTCTTACCGTGTTCAAGATTCTGGGATGTTTTTAGACATGATTTTTAATTTTTTTAATCTAGTTTATAACGTTTTGTTTATGATTAAAAATTTCAGAGTGTTCATTGTACATTGAATATAAATACATTTAAAAATAAGCTTTAATATAAAATTAAATTGTTACTTCTATCTCATGTGTGTAGGTTCATATTGTTATTGGTCACTTATCTTTGTTTATTTTAGATGAATTTAACCTCTTCGCCAAAAAATAAAAATATTCATTCACTCTCATTTTAACTCAACCTACCTTACCCAACCAAACCTAACCTTAACCTAATTTAACTTAACCTCTAAACACATAAATTACAGTTAAATTTAAATATGCATTAATTGGATGTTTCATGATTAATCGTTGAGAAAGAAATTATTTCTGGACATTAAAATAGGCCTACCAATAAACATAAGGCAAAAAATATTCCATTATTCATTTTATTTGCTTTTTTTTTTTTTTTTTTTTTTTTTTAATAATAACTCCAGAAAGGGTTGAAATATCGATTCCTAATTTACAAGAATAATTCAGACTTTTAGATCAAAGTGCACTACAAAATCTGTAAATTATTTTACTTAAATGTTTCAAAATGACGTTTTTTTAAAGTATATTTATTTTATTTACCTCGAAAACTAATAAAATATTAAATAATTTGACACGATTTAGCCTTTTTTGACGATGAACCAAATGAAATCTTTATTTCCATTGTATGGTTTACGAATGACTGAAATATCGGTAAAAAAATTTTAAAAAACTAATCCTTGTTTAGAAAAATACAAGAGAGTTGTTGTTATTTGATTAATTGGTTATTTAATGATCAGCACTCAACCTAATAATTATTTTAAAAGTTGATTGCTAAATGAGAAAGAAAAGCTCTTGTGTGTTTTATTAAATTACTAGAATTCACCTTTTGTATTTTTTTAAATTTTTGTTTAAGGTTGTTCTTTAACAAACAACATAAATAAAGATACGCTAATTAAATTCAAATTTTGTATTTAATAAAAATGTATTTATTATCTGAGATACTGATATTAAACTCAAACGTTTTTCCTGGCGAATATTCTACCTCTGAAAACTTTTCTTTACCTTCCAAAGATTACAAGAATCAAAAACGTAAATTTTTCATTGTGATACTATTATTTTTGGTCCAAAAAACACGTGTAAATCAAACTACCGTCTCTATCTTGGAAGAAGAAGAAATGCTTTATTTTACAATAAAAATACCAAAATACAATATAACAATACCCCAAAACATACTATCCACTATTTATTGTGTGTGTTTGTTCCTATCAATTTATTAGTTCTTATAATTATCTGCATTTTTAAAGAAAGGTCGGTTAGACCGTCTTCGTGATTTGATGTTAATTTTATTTTCAACTCTTATGTATTTCTCTATTGTTTATATAATTAAACACAATAGTATAATCATTGTACACCAAATGAAATCATAAAACAGCGAAAATTGACCTTAAAAGTACTCGATTTTACTGTGTTTTAAGTTGACTGGTCAAACATTTTATTTATAATAAGTCAATTAACAAACTAGTAATTTATTTAATAAATTACTATATAAAAATTATTAAATTTTTATAATAAATAAAACTTCTAACCTTTTTTACATATGAAACAGTCACTAGTTTCATTTATTGTCAAAAAATTAAATGTGTATTATTCAAATTTGTATATTTATTTACTTATTTTCAGAAGGTAAACACACTGCACTTCACTTGTAGCTAACATGAAACAAAAACATAAATTTGCTGAAGTCATCAACTAACTACATAACAAACAAACAAAGTTCACTAGGCTGAATGTAAACTAATTTGTTACAACTCTTTTAATGTTACAAACACGGCCTTTAAACTTTCTCACAACATCAATAATAAAACCACAAACATTAGCGCTATCAAAACAGATGATTCTCTGCGGTCAAAGAACTTATAAATAAAAATTGACAGATAACTGTCAGAATGTATCAAGGTGACCCAATGACCTTGAGATATCCGTCAACAGCTGTTTATGACGTCATGACTTATCTGCACATAAACATTTATTGCCTGTCTAGCCTCATGCATGGGCCTTTAGTCGTAAAATGACGCTCCTCCCCTGCAATCAAAGAACAGTTTAGTTCCAAATGCTACCAACATTACAATAATGTAACTCACATAATGTATTGTTCCTTATAAATTCTGACTTTTTTTCGTATATTTTGAATAATTATTTCTCAATGATAATAGAGTATGGCATTGTAAACAATAGAAAGACGAAATTTAAATAGGATGAACTGAACAGGAATGTTTGTTAAACTTTATTGTTCCTGTCAAATTTACATTAAAATTGTGGAAAAACATTGCACAAACTCTCTCGCACGGAATTTATCAAAACAAAGAGTGTATCTATATTACTAATACACGAGAAAATGCTTTTAACACTGAATTTTCCTAAATGTATTGCTTACATGACATAACTTCTATTTATTTTCAATGCAAAGTTTAATTATTAAATTTAAATAGACCATAAGATTGCTGGGTTTGTGCTATTAAACACTTGTAAATAATGTAGTTCCTAAAACAATAACTTTTTTTTACCTTTATTTTATTTTTTTACCAAAATGTTTTGTTATAAATATTTGTTCAAATAATTATTTCATAAATTATATCAAAATCCGTAGAGCTAATTTTGAACAATTAGATCTTTTGTAACAGAGGTCCAAAACTATTTTGTTTTAATACCAATATCTTCCGAGTCGACATTTTAGGGGGATTTTGAAAATACCTTTTGTTTGGAAACTGGGAACTTATATTTTTAGCAACATTTAATCATAAACATTAGGGCCAATTTTGTTGAATTAGAATTTTGAGTTTAGTTATGGAAAAAAATCAAAGTTTTTTTCCTCAAGATAAGTTTCAATAAGTTACAAAAATATGTCTACATGACAAATAGGATCAAAATCGGTTTACCAATTTAGGTTGTAGAGAGCTGCAGTGGTGACGGAGAAACAAATAATCTTTCCCAAAACCACTTCTTTGGGCTCAAAACGGACATTAAGTTTAAACCACCTACTCGTGTTTTTGAGTCATAGCAAACCTACATTTTTTTTAAAATGACACGAAAAAATATAAACATCATGACATCTTACAAATGTGTTTTTATTTATCGACTTTGTTTTATGTTATTACAGTCACGGGAAGAAAATTGTAGTAAAGGCAACAGTGTACGAGATATTGTGTATATAAGAATTTGTTTTACTGAATTTGTATTATTATGAATTTTTAAATATCAAATTCCACTGCAATACCTATGTGTGAGGATTTTGGATTTCCTATTTTCTATTTATCAGTTTTGATAAAAGAAATATTTTAAAAAATTTAAAACTCTGTATTTAAATTCAATATTATCCTTGAACTTGCTACAACATACATTATAATCTACTTTTAAAATCCATTTCCCGCAACAGTTTTTTTTTTTTTTTTCAGTTTTCTTATCACAAAAATTTATTTCAATTTTGCGTGTAACGCGGCGCCTACATTTACATAGCAATGTCAGTAGATGCTGAATTTGCTAGACTCTCGCGTGTGAAGGGGGTTCGAACAAGATTACAAAATAGGGGATGATGATAAGTAGTGTTTCTCTCAAGGGGGATGACATTAGACTTGGGGTTGCGAAAGAATTATTTGCAAAAGAGAGACGGGGGATGTTTTGATGCGGAAGAATGTACAGAAATAACCCGACAATTCTTATTTCATCTTTGCTTTTCTAATGCAATTGTTCTAATCAAAAGGATGGTTAATTTATAGTAAATCAATTTATTATTTGCAAGCAAATTTCTTTTGTATCCAAGTTTTGAAATGGGTTTTCTCCACGAAAGCGTACATTTATTTTTAATGCGCATACACTGTAAATGTATCTGAATTTTATATTTACAGTTACATCCAAATTAAAAGACCTGTAAAAATAAATAATAAGCCATTTTGAAAATCTTTAATGTGGTCAAATATTGTCCCTATAACAATATAAAATTGATAGTTGTGAAGAATAAAATGGTAATCATTTATAGTATGATAGTACATGATAAATAGGAAGTAAATTTATGTGATGGGAAAAATAATAATGATATTTTTACACAGTAATTTTTGTCTTCAGGTGTACTGAGATATTAAGAAGATTTTTAATGTTGTCTGAGTTACGTTTGACTACGATCCAAGCGGTGATCAAAATCAATTTGTATTTAACTAAATAACAATACGTGGTTTTTTGTACCTGTTATTTTTTATATAAGTTGGTGATACCTGCGTTAATATCAAAATACAAAACACTATTTCCCCCGGAATGGGTAATTGATTTTGATGTTAAACTCGTTAAGTCTTAAACAAACTGTGTTCCTATTTCGTTAAAAATTTACATTCGGAGTTATAGGTCAAAAAGTGAGATATTACCACGCCGATTTTTGTAGCCTACCATGGAGTTTGGTGATCACATCGGTAGTGGACAATCCATCCCAATCGGTCTATCAGTCTCTTGACCTGAAGCAACTAATGAGGCCCCCAGCCAAGTATATATAATTAAATAAATTGATAAGAATTGTGAGCGGTTCCACCTAACACTATGGAGAATACGTCTGAAAAATCTAAGAACAACAGGTTTCACTTTTCACTGGACGATGCACGTATCCGGGGCAAAAAAACCCGGTGATGATTCTGATTGGGTAAAACTCCTAAGCTTTATAAAAGACAAAGGCATTGGTTTACCTAGCTAGTACGCCCTTGGGTGTACAATTAAGTTAGATTGACGTAAAGGATCTTGAATTCTAGTACCACAATTTTCTAATCTTATCAGAAAACCCCGATTTTTTTTTAATTTTGTCAATATATGAAGGTGTAAAGTAAAAAATATTATAAACCGAATTTGACCAAAGAGAAAAAAAAACGTTGGGATTCAACTTTACCAATTCCTTTTTACTTTTGGTTTGGCATTTCGATTTTTAGTATAAATGTTTTTATATTCTCATAATTTTATTGAAATAGTTTGAGTCTTTTTAGA
The DNA here is from genome assembly GCA_963513935.1 of Aphrophora alni. Classification (NCBI taxonomy): domain Eukaryota; kingdom Metazoa; phylum Arthropoda; class Insecta; order Hemiptera; family Aphrophoridae; genus Aphrophora; species Aphrophora alni. The sequence continues at coordinate 12,822,777 of OY740777.1, read as the reverse complement.
AATAAAACATCTTCTAATTAATTGAAATTCTCACTCCTTATCTATCTACTCGAAAACGATTTATTTTATAAAAACTCGTTGTTTCTTTTCTATCGGAAAAAATGTGCAGTATTTTTGAACACTGATAAAATATTTTCGTTTATTATCACTACATTTTATGAAAACAATTTGTAATATTTCATATAGATTACTACATAGGGTATTCTGGTTTATTTAAAATATCTTTTTTTTTCTAATAATTATAATTAAACGATACAAGTTTAAATGATTCTTTTCTAAGTTATAAAATATTTTATAATATTGTTCAATTAATATATCAACATCATTATTTAAATTTCTAGCTCAAAAATAGATGTTTTAATACGCTTGTTGTTAACATTCTGGAAATATTTTTAATTTAAAATTGGGATAACAAATTTTAAAATACTACGGTCATATCTCTGCTTTACAATACAAAAATAATTAAAGTCTAATTCAGTTACGTACGATAAAACAAAATACTGTTAAGTTACTCAAGTTATTAACTAACTTTTTAATTATTCCCACATATGAACCACAGTTAGTCAAAATTACAAAGTTGAGTCGGCTAACTAAAAGTTTATGAAATTCCCAGAGAATAGCATGAGATTGAACTGTACCATAACTCACTTCTAATTCCACTCATACCTGCAGACATACTGTTCTATCTTCACTATCTTGATGAAATCTCTCCAAACAAATCTGACGTATATTGTATCTGTAAGGAAAAGCAAAATTTTTCTAAGGTCTTAGATAGGGTAAGGAAATTAAAAATAGATTATGAATTGCTTTGGAAATATTTATGTACTGTATAAAAAGAATCAAAATTGATATCAAAATATATTTACGAATATTTATAAATTTTAAATATTTTATATAATAGGTGGATATAAAGTATTACCCATGTACACTTTTTGCTATATAGCTTTAGGATCAAATGATGTTTATATCTGATTCCTTGTACAATATTTCATCATGTTTAAACTTTTAATCCCCATATTTATATTGATTTAGTTTAATTTCCCTGTTATTTGACTTAAGTGATGTAAGGGATGAGTTTTTATTTTATAGCATTGAACTCCAGTGCTATCAATTGTAGTTTTACAATTTACCTCACGATGCTGGATTAACAACTGTTTGAGACCCCACGGAGACTAAATCTGGAAATAAATTGAACGCAAATATATTATTTTATTTCTATATTTCCCCCTTTTTTTAAAGCAAAAATCCTATTCGTTAATATCGTCTTATAAAAAAAATTATAATCAAACGAGTTCCTCCAGTTCTCGAATATTCTAATATTGTGAGAGTCGGAAAAAAAAGAGTTGGTCGAGAGAGACTTCCTAGAAATGATGAAAGAGAAGGTAGAACCCAAGAGTACATGATAATAGGTGGGGATCCAGCTAGGATCTCTAGGGATATCCAAGCCAGCACTCACTATAGACAGTCTTCAAATTTATGTTATTATTGAAGAAGATAGAGAAAATAATACAACAATTATGTATAGAGTAATAAAAATATATATTTATATTAAAAAATTCCTAATAAATATTTTATTACGAATAACCAAGTATTAAGACAATAAGTTAAGGAAATATATTCTTTTAAATTCGTTTGAAATGAGCAACGATTCTAGAAAATCGAAATACTAAATTAAAGAGAAACATAATGTTACATAACACTCAATTTATTTCAAACAAGAGGACGTTTCAATGACTATGTCGTCATCTTCAGTTATTACAAATATACAAACTTTGTAAACCTCAAAACTCAGGTGTCGCAAACGACTCTCTATTTGCACCAACTGAAGATGACTACTCTGTTAATGAAACCGTCTTGTTAGAAATAAATAAATAGCTGCCACTTTAAACGTGCTTTTTCATAACTCGTGTGTTGTTCAACTTACAACAATCTAAATTATATAAAAACTTGCACATTAAAAATCTGAATGTAATAGCACCAACCTAACAAAAATAATGTCAAAAAAAATGTAATTTATAACTCTGACTTCGAAAATGTATTTGAGATTTCGAAGGTTAGAGTTAGTTGCAAAATTATTTAATGCACTTCTACAATCATTCAAGCATTGTTAAGATCTCGCTAACGTCTAGACAGTAATGACAAGTTTTGAGCATGCTTTTAAAACCCCTTGATCTGTCAATACAATAACATGAAACCAAACATTACAGTTTAGTAGATCTGTTTCTATTACATTACATGGTGGGATTGGTTAACTCACATGATGGCTGTGACTTGTTTTTTTTTCTTTCTTTTTTTTTTTTTTTCATTTAGTTTTGAGATTGTTTTGTCGATACAAATTGTAGGATATCAACTACAATTTAAAAACTGTCTTTTTAACGCATGTCCGTTGTAAACCTACATTCACTCCCACAGATTACTAGATAATATCTAAACAATTTATCCCCTTTCTGAATTCAATAAATCGTGCATATTATTTGCATTTCAAAATGCGTTCAAAACACACTATCTAAGTGTCCTTAAATAACCCGTAAACCACACATTTTCTTCATAATATTAACACTTATATGCATAGTTCTACATGTAACAGATCCAAAGGTTTCCCATAAATAACGCTCGTTTTGAAAAGGACAGCCATTTTGCGAGACTACCGCTCCCCTCTCCCAAAGGACTAAACATTCCACATAAAAAGTCCAGTCTACGATATGTCACAGCTTTCTAAAAGCATTTCAAAATAAATTTCCCTCTCTTGAATCCTTATCGCTCCACCTTCCCAGTAAACTTTACTTTGTTATTGTTGTTACCATGGCACTATGTTACCTTTCTTTATGAACACCTGACATCTTGTCTTTCCAACAGCCACAACTTACCGATCCGATGTTTGCTGCAATTGATTCTCAACGTTTGTTTTGCATTTGTCTTGAAGAGGAAATGTTGCTGGTTTTGAAATGCCTTGAGACATACACGTGTAATTGAATACGTCATTGATTAGCATACAATATTACAGATTTAAATACTAAAATATTTATAGTAATGATGGAGTATGAAACAGTTGATTAAAAATAAATCGCTTATTGTCCTCTCAAAATCAGCTATATTTGATCAATATTTGCTCAATTATAGCCTCTACGAATGCAAACGAAAATGATCCCCATATCCCGTAAAATGTTTGAAAAAAAATTGGGCTGTTGTAAGATAATTCATTTCTAAAATCAACTCTACCGATTTCATTGAAATGTTAGTGTAATGTAAAAATTAACTACCCAATCTCGTGCATTAAGTTTCTAGATATCATACGATTGAGAAATAATTAAAAAAAAAAAAAATTGAACGTAAACAAAACGACGAGTTTACGACAAAAGTAAAACAAATTTAAACCCTGATTTAAATATAAATATTTCTTCAAAATGGTGACCTTGGTTTATGTTCACATTTTATTGACGCCCGATATATTTGTTAACTATAAATTTTAGTTCGTTTTTATTTAAACTAGGGGATAGGTGTAAACTAAATACAAACTTGGCAAAAAGGACTTGTGCAATCTCTCCTAGATATTACATTTTTTAAATCTTTTACCTGTTAAAAATATAAAATGAACCAGACGCCGATGTAGAAGGTTTTCTTTGCATACCTATTTAGAGAATTGTTTTGTTGAAAGTGGGGGGGGTTGACTAACAAATATGCCAACCTGCTTGTAATTTTGGTTACAAAAGTAGTTTGAAAAATATGCAAATTAATCCAACAGTGCCATAAATTGTAGTTATATTTTGTATGCTGTGGCATAGATATTCAATTTTTAAATATTGAAATTTTGTATTGACAAAATATACGGTCACAAAAGTTTGATCTAAATTGGTTTATCCACGTGGTATGTAGGATATTGCAGACGTCAAACTCTTGACGATGGACGGACAGCTTTGCATTACAATTTTTTTTTCTCAGGAGAATTAATAACGGATATTTCTACTGAAATTCATCACAACAATGTTACTACAGTACGTACATGTGTTACAATTAACGATGTTATCCTGCCTTAGTAGGTTAAAAACTGGTAGATTCTCCTGTTCAAACTCTATATTTTAGTATTATAATAACATTATAACGACTTATATACCATCTAATTTTCTTTAACGAGATCAGGTAAGGAGATCTAAATATCCAAAAAAACGTGTTTATGAAAAATGCAAATGTAAAACTCTAATGAAATTTTTTACCATAACAATGTACTGATGACAATCTAAATATAAATTAGGTAATTAGAACTGAACCTTAAAGTTCTTTTACAACTGGTTTGGAAATTTATTGAGATGTTTAAACTTCTCATTAGTTTCAATTTCTCACAAACCAATAGTCTAATTCAAATATAATTGGTCTATAGAACAATTTGATTTTTTTGACTGAGAATTTATTATTTTATGATTATTTAACATTTAATTAAACATTTATAGATTCTTTTATTATGGTAAGTATTTCCATAGTTGGTAAAATTGAAAATAAATTATAAATTAATAAATCGTAGAGTTTGAGCACTTAGAGACATATGTGTGCTATGAAAGGATTAACGGAAAGCTTGCTTATACATGTATAACAATAATTGTTTTTCACCGATTATTCCTCAATAGTTTTAAAATTTTCTATACGAGATGTGGAGATAGAAAGATGGGTAGATTTTCTTATAATGACAAATTCATCCTGAAATTCATTATAAAGACGGCTTGTAAATGTTTCATTATGCTTACAGCTGTTAAACTACTAAAAGAATTGAAACTATGTCAAATCGGTTTAATAGGTTATTTAAATTTTGAGTAATATCTTGTTTCATTATTGTAGGTATTGTTAATATTATATTTTGATAATTTATTATATATTTTTATTGTCCTTTTTTCTAAGTTTAATTTTGAGAATTATTTGCACTAATTAAAAGTCATGATTAATTGTAAAAATAAAATGCCAAAAATAACTAAAGGGTATAATTTTATTTTATTTTAAAATCAGTAGGCCTACAGTTTGATAATTATCAATGAATTTTTTTTAATGTTTTTACGAATAAAATCATGTAAGGATCCCCTATATTTCTGATGAAGGTCACTATAGTTTTGTCTGTAGAATTAAAAATGTAAATTTATTTAATTTGGAATATTTGGAATCCTTCCTTGTAAAATAAATATACATATATTTTTTTTTCATATTCGCAGAAATTTAACCCTTTGCTGTTTCACTGAATTTAGAATTGCTCATACGAGAATTTATAAAAATTAAAACAAATATTATTTTATTTTACAATTGTTCACAATAAAATTTTATTTTCAATCGCTAGCCATGTTTTGTTTTAAAATATTATTTCTTATTTCACTATTAGGCTACACATTACTCATCCTCATTTTGAAATTTGTAACTTTCTATGTCAAATTTTAACGATCATTATTATATGATTGTTTGATCTGAACATCTATTTCAACATATGGACCTCATTTCAGCAATATAGATCAAATTAAATTTGGTTTTTATTTCCTTTGTGGCAACTTGGTGAATCAAAATTCATCAAATTTTAGATTATAATGATGATATTTTGGATGTATTTAATACATCCAACGTGGTATATTTCTAATTTTTTTAATAAAGGATTTTTTTCTTCTAAAAACGTTTTATTTTTTCACCTTTTTTAAGAATTGTATATTATAATAGCTTATTTACATTAAATAAAGTCATGTACAAAAATGTATGCGAAACAAATTATTTGTAATATTAACGTTAAAAAGTTTTTTTTTTTAACAAGGTAATTGTAACCATTCCTACTAACATGTTACAATTCAAACTGCTGTTTGTTGTTGAGGGCCCTGCTTCCATTTTATCGCAGACGAAATATATCGTCTTGGATGAAAGAATTGCAGTTGTTATGGACGAGTTAAATGTGAATAAAAAAATTAACTATTAACTATAATAATGAATATTCTGTAAGTTGGAATATATCTGTATAAACAATTAGAAATTAATCACGTAATACGGATAGTCTTTCAAAGCCCATTGTTATAGCTAAAAATAAGGGTTACGCTTTAGCAATAATATTTTCCCCTTGATAAATCGAGTATTGATTGTTCTAAAACACAATTAAGATTTTGTGCTACATCTATGTAAATACTAACTCTTTGCCTCCTATTTATTTCAAGAAGGAAAAAATAATATAAGTTATATATACAGAATGATTAATTGTTTACATGAATAAAATTGTCTCACTCAATATTAATTTTAAAATTATGAAAGTTTACTTTAAATTTGTAACTTATAACGAATAGAATATTAGATATACAATTTAATTTTCATGAATGTTATACTTCCTCTTGGAATCAGGTTAACTCCGGAGTTGCAACTAAGTAAGTTGTGCATTGCTTGGCTCAGACAAAGGAAATTATTCATGCAAGAACTTTTCTAGTTTCCCAACTGAAGTTGTCGTCTGTCTGAGATTATCTTTAGTTATTTAAGCTTGGGGTCCAATGTCTTAATTTATAAAGTTTGTTGGATTTAATCAGGGAAACGTAGTTTTTTGTATTTAATTACAAAATAAGAAATTAAGTTAACTTATGAATTGTAATTATTTCTGTGATCTGTAAAATACAAATTTGAGAGCAATAGAGATTATAAATAAACTCAAACAATTTATAGAGTTATGTTTGTTCAGTACTGAAAAGAGATTCGTTATCTTTACACGAAATTTAGAAGATTCAAAATATTTTATCTTTTAACAATAAAGACAGTATCATTATTTTTGTTGAATCTTAAACAAGTTATCTATAACAATACCTTCATAATTGATTATAATCCCAGTAGGTTGATAAAACCAGTTTTCATTATTGGATGAATACATGATACACGTTAACAATAAGAAAAATAGTATTCAATTGTTACTAATTATATTTTATCAATAATTCTGTTATCTTTTTGACATTGCAAGACAAAGATTCCTTCCTGTTTATTGCTACAAGAGAATATTTTGTTTTCTCATAGATTTTGTGCAAAATTGACAGTTTTCTACATGTTTGAGACTTGAGATTTAATTGACCACCGTTTTGATTATAAACAAAATTATGTCTTTGATTTTCGTATACTATTAAACGTATTTTAGTATAGAAAATACGTACTCAAATCTCGACTTAATGTTACTTTCATTTTCAAAATTAATAATTTGTTTAGAAAAAAAATACATTATCAAACTTTATGTACTTAATTTTTAGATACCTAATTTCCTAAAAAATCTACAGCATTGGTGAAATTAGAGCAAAGAATAGAATAATTTATAATCGAATATGAAAATTATTAAAATTGCAAACTGTTGTATTAGGTAGATTAAACGATTTAAATTTTACACGTCTTTACAACAACAACACAACACAAAACACTTAAATAAGTGTAAGTTATTTAAGTGTTTTTTGTTGTTTTTAATTGTGACTATGTGAATAACTGTAAAAACGTTTGTAATTGACTTGATAATGGATGCATGATCTCAGATCGATAGTCCCTTCAAATAAGGACTACAGTACAAAGCACTTAAGATGGAAGTAATGTATGCTAACAAGTTTTTTATTAGTCTAAAACTAATGATTTTTACAGTTATTTAATTTTTTAAATTTCAAACGGGTAACAATTTTTACAATTTATAATATGAAGTGTTGATCCTTGATATACTGGAAATGCATAGTTTAAAAAACGTGTATACTAAATTTTAACTTTATAACTTAATAATTTCTAATGCTATCGTTATTTAAAAAAAAAAAAATAATAATAAATAAATAAAAATAAAATAAAAATAAATAAAAAAAAAAAACACAAAACACAAAATGACCAACACATGGTGAACGAAGTGTTTTCGGTCATATGTTTATAAAAACTTTTCCTTTATTTTGATATCTTGAATCACCTCTCGAAGTTAGAACATGCATTTTTGACACATCCTTTAAGAGAATATCTATTTAATAAATAAATAAAATAATGAGCACTTTAAAAAAAAATCTGAACAAATTACAAAATAATATACCAATAGACTTACAAATTAATTGTAACAAATCTACTTTAAAAATAATTATTTTCAATAGTATTATAATTAAACTGAAACGTACGTTTTTCGTATAAATACTTTAATACACTTAGTACAAATATATCATTCAAATGTAACATACAATAGAAAACTATACAAAAGGTAAATGAATTCTTCTCAACATTAGCACACAAAGACCGTCCTTTCACCCCCTTCATTCCTATCCTTAAGGGTTGATCTGGAGCAATGGTCATGTTTCTAAAAGAGTTTCTTTAATTTATCGTAGACGTAATCCAACCCCTTGGCAATCTCAGGACATTAGGATTCAAGACGCGTTGGTCACTCCACCCCTATTCTATCCACCCCTACGAGACGAAGAGGTCAACTGTGAAAGAAAGGTTTCTTATTGTTGATACATTCACTGGTATAATTCTTATTTATTGGTTTCTTTATTAAAAACAGTAGGGCGGGAAATGACGGATTGATTAAAAATTTATTTGTCTCTACATTTTTTTTTGTCACCAGATATTGAATTTATAAATATATTACGAGTTTAAGTTTAGTTCGTCAACAAATCGTCTTTAATCGTCTTATTTTTTAATTGATTTATTGTTTCGGTAGATCGGTGAATGCATAAATTCTAAAATAAATTATATAATATGTAATAATGTTTTAAAATCTGTTTGCTAGTTCAATACTATGACTGATAGTAAAATTATTAGAAAAATGACTTTTCTGCGTCCTTCACATATAATTGTATATTTAAACCTGCAATAAACCAAAGAACAAAAACTCTAATTCATCTAAATTACCTCTAAATAGTTTCGTAAAAATATTTGTAATCTCTAAGGTATTCAAACAAAACGTTATGGTTGTACATCCCTACAAAATGGCGGTTAATTTATCATCAGTAAAAAACAAAAAAATAACCCTTGGAGTAACGCCAAATTTCTCAAAACTGGCTTTGCAGATTTTTGTATGCGCAATTAATTTTGCAATATTGATATAGTTTGTATAAATTTTGGATTTCACTAACGTTTTCACGGTTTCAGTGTCAATTATAAAACTGACTTTTTCACTTTTTTCAGTATCAACAATAAAACTGACGTTTTCACTTTTTTTCACTGTCAATTATAAAACTGACGTTTTCACTTTTTTTCACTGTCAATTATAAAACTGACGTTTTCACTTTTTTTCAGTGTCATCTATAAAACTGACGTTTTCACTTTTTTCATTATCAACTATAAAACTGACTTTTTCACTTTTTTCAGCGTCAACTATAAAACTGTAGTTTTCACGTTTTATCAGCGTCAACTATAAAACTAAAATTTTCCCTTTTTATCAGTGTCAACTATAAAACTGACTTTTTCACTTTTTTCAGCGTCAACTATAAAACTGTAGTTTTCACGTTTTATCAGCGTCAACTATAAAACTAAAATTTTCCCTTTTTATCAGTGTCAACTATAAAACTGACGTTTTCACTTTTTTTCACTGTCAATTATAAAACTGACGTTTTCACTTTTTTCAGTGTCATCTATAAAACGGACGTTTTCACTTTTTCCAGTGCCTACTATAAAAGTGTAGTTTTTACTTTTTTCAGTATCAACTATAAAACTGACTTTTTCACTTTTTTCAGCGTCAACTATAAAACTGTATTTTTCACTTTTTTCAGTGTCAACTATAAAACTAGATTTCAATTTTTTTCAGTGTCGACTATAAAACTGTAGTTTTCACTTTTTATCAGTGTCAACTATAAAACTAAAATTTTCCCTTTTTTTCACTGTCAACTATAAAACTGATGTTTTCACTTTTTTTCACTGTCAATTATAAAACTGACATTTTCACTTTTTTCAGCGTCAATTATAAAACTGACGTTTTCACTTTTTTCACTGTCAATTATATAACTGACATTTTCACTTTTTCAGTATCAACTATAAAACTGATCTATTCAATTTTTCCAGTTTCAACTATAATAATGACGTTTTTACTTTTTCCAGTGTCAAATATAAAACTGATATTTTCAGTGATATGGTAGAGAATATATTATTATTATTATTATTATTATTATTTAATTTTATATTAGAGTGTGTGGCATAGTTTGGGCAATGTTTCTGCACAGTTTATTTAAGTAAATTTGTATTTTGGTTAAAATATTGTTATAAATCTGACTAAACAAACTGACTTACAGCTACTTCAAAACAAAATACATTAATGCTATAAATTATACGTGTAGGAAGCGATGTGTCATATTATAGATGGTTTGTTTATTAATTAACTAGGAGATAAGATTGTTTACCACAAGGAAGTTGTTGCGGATCAATTCACAATTTGTTTACCAATTAGTAAACAAATCTAATGTATCAATAAATTAAAATATCAGGTTTGTAACTGTGTAAACAATAAACAAGTCTTGATAAAACCAAGAAGGACAAACCAAACAATGTCCTTCGACAAGTATTGGAAGGAGTTGTTGATAAACTATAACAAGACAAAGTATATCTTTGCTTACTACTCCTACTGTGAGTTTTCATTCATCGCTTCAGATTTGTTTACTTTGGAAAGATACTTCCGTCCTAAAGAAACCATCTTTGTAATCTTTTAGAAAATGAAAGGACAAACTGGTTCTAGATTTTAAACTACTTGATTTCTGTACCTCATACTTACTTAGTACAACCTAAAGTAAGTTATAAGATAAGTGAAAAAACTCATGACGAGTATTTTATTGAAATTTCGTTTTGTGGTCCACTTAATAAAAGTTAATTACACTTTGGATTCGACCCCCATGGGGACTCAAGAAATATTCCTGTGTTACTTCAGAATCATGTGGTTAAGTGGGAAGCTATGTTTAGTAGCGAATCCTGGTAGCGAAAACTAGAATTAAAGCGACGGGAAACTACTGTGCTGATTACCACCACTCGAACCTGTCCTGCAGGCCTACGACTTTTTTATATATGTGTTTGAGTGGCTTATGGAATCTGTCGTCTGTGGAATGTTCTACAACAAAAAAAGTAAGAACCGATTTTTATAACATTTATTATAAGGCCAAATTTTATACCTTATTAAAGAACTTTTTCTTCATTTATTAGTAAAAAAATTCTTTAAAAAATATCAAAATGTTATAGGTTAAAATTGGCGCTGACATAAAAGGACAAATATTTCGAATTAACATAATCGTTTCGATCAAAATGTTGGAATGTTAATTTTGACCAAATTATAATCCAAACTAATACAGTGTTTACAGTTTACAATTGAATGTAAAACAAAGTTTTTTTCATAAGTTTAAAAATAACAAAATGAACCCTGATTGCCAATAGCTTCATTTTTTTTTTTTCAAAATTACTCGAAATCATTTTATTTTACATGATGTTTAGCAGATTGCATCAAGTCATAATAATTCAAGTTTCAAGGAAACTTTGATTGAAATAAATTACACTAATATTTATTAAAATACAAATAATACCGTGAATAATTATACAAAGTAACAATACAGTATAATTATAGTAAATCATACTGAATACACACAAGATATAATTTACGAATCGGCATATTTTGTGAATTATACTCAAATGGTTTTTAGTCTTTAGAAGCCATATTTTATAAAAATTTGATTGAAATTTTTTTATGTACTTTTAAAATTTTAAAATGATATCAACCTTTTGTTTCCTTATGTTTCATTTTTATTATACTATTGTGAGATCGTTTGAAACTTTTTACTTGTAAAAAGTACAACATTTTCAATTATAATCATTTATAAGATTTTCTAGACAATAAAAAAAAAAGAAATAAGTCTAAGTTTATATATATACACTAAGAATTCAACTACTACGATTTGATAAAAAAAAAACATATAAAAAACAAAAAACCCGGACGTCGGCTCCAAGATGTGGGCTTTGAACAAAATATGAGTTGTTTTACTATAATACCCTTGGGACGTGGTGCATTGCTTTTTCAATCCTTACAAAATATGACAAGGAAACACTTTTTGAAAACGACGACCAAGGGGTAACAAAAGTGCGATAGCTTCGTTCCATCACTTAGGTCTACCCAACTTTGCTTTTAAACATATTTTCCAAATGTGCAGCATATCCATTCTACCCTAGAAAGGAGGGGGATGGAATCGCATGCAGTGAGAAGCAAAAATTGAGAAGGGAAAAATACATACCAGTCGGGAGAAAAACAAATTAAAACTTTTGCAACGAGGGAATGTTTTGCTGCAAGAAAGTTACACAACTTTTGTTTTGAAATGTGAAAACTTCGAACCCTCTTTCCCTCTTGTTCCTCATAGCGAAATTGATGCCATTTTGTTTGTCTCTAACTCCCCCCCCCACCCTTTCAACAAAACTGACAAACAACTTGATATATTTTCCGACACCAAAAGCAATATTTTCACCCGTTTTTATGATGTGATGTTATATGCAAACTTATGATGAAATTTTCGCTATGCGTCTTGTTGCAAAAGTTTCAATGTTGAACTGTTAAACAAATTTTACAAATTTACCAAAACTTGTTCAGTTTCTTGACTAAATTAGGAGAGAGATATTTTACAAACAATGTTCTTTGTTTGTTTATAACTAATTGCAGTTCCGTGAGTTTCTACTTTTGGATTAGATTTTACCACTATAAATCATTTTGTGCAAATTAAAAATTAATAGTTTTGTACAGGGCAAGGTAAATCAGTTAAATTAAATCTGAAATCCAATTAAGGTCTTATTTTATGTTAGATTTTCATTGATAAAGGAGAACTTGTCATCGGGAAGGACTTAAATATTTATATGGCCCTCAGAGGATCACTATATTGAGTAAGGACATGTCAATCCCGAAACATCTAGCTGGATTTACACTTTTTCCACCATAATCTTGAGTTAGATGGAGAAAGTTGATTTATCCATCTATCAACTACCCCTATCGTTTATAAGTTTTTCTCAAAATTATCCAATTTTTGTTTCTTTGGCTTAAAAATTAATTTTAAGTATATTTGTCCGTGGTTCCTCATCAACAAGTGAAACAATTTTTCATTTTGTGGGCTTTTAAACACATATGGAGGAATAATTTTTGATATTTTAAGCTACTTTTTGTAAGACCAAAACACAAATTGATTTTATTTAAGTGATAACGATTCAGCCCAAAACCTATTACTTCCTAAATACCTTCCTAAGGGGTTGAGTATATCAAAATATTGATATATATATATATATATATATATATATATATATCGTGTCGTAAGACACTAGCAAATATAAATTATGATACGTTTAAAGGCACTTAAGATTCACAACTAAATCTGTGATTTTTTTTTAAACCAATAAGAGTCACGATTTATATCTTCATTTTTTTTTCTCAATCAAAACAATAAATATTTGCACGATTATTTTTCAAATACTCTTCAATTACGTGAATTGCCATCTCAGGTACTCTTTTTGTAACAAACGCAAGAGGTTTTTTAAAAGACATTTTTGCCATTTATTCCACGACAATTTAAACCACATGATTCAATTTCGAACATAATATTACTTACCAAAATTCGACCTTAAGTTAGAGGATTTAACGAGTTTTGATTAAAATTCATGTGCCATTAGTTAAGTTTTTGTTGTACAGATATATTTGTCTAAATTGTAGAATTCTGAAGTAACATGTAAAATCACAAAAGTACGAAAAACAGATTGTTTAAAAGGGCTTTTAATATCACCCCTCTCGTTCGTTTTCAAAAATTTAAAATAATTTTATTGTTTATGAACAAGTTATATTTACATCATGTAGATATTTGAACTTGTTTTACAAAAAATTACAAAGTAGATACAAATTTATATGAAAATAAGGTAAAAAGACCTCCAATGAGATCAATGTTAAATATACTAAGCTCTTTAGTTAGATTTATAAATATTAGGTACAATTATTATTTTATAAACAAATTGTAAATAAATTAAAAACAACAGATAATAATAATTATTATTAAATGAGAATAAAAAGGTTAAAAACATTTTTTAACATTCGCCTACACACAGAGCAAATAAAGTCTACTACCCTTACAAAATCCATCACCCTATTGTGACACGCTACCGTGAAACCAGTTTGCACGAAGAACGTCATTTTAAACGTGATTTTTTTACCTCCTATTAGATTTCTACTCTATAAAAAAAGCAGTAGATATTTTACTTCAATACTACCAGTTGAACTCCTGATTCTCTGTATATTAGCAGAGTGATGTTTTTTTCAAGCCCAAAAAGGAACATCCGGAGATTAAGTAAAAATGTATAAATATTACCTACGATGTCATTGTAGAATCACATTTTAGGGATACTTTATTATTGGTAATTAAAAAAAAAATACTAATAACGAAACTGTTATGGATATAGTCGTTCTCAAATGTTTTCTAAAACACAAAATTTAAATCCTAAACCCTTAGAATCAAAAATATAAACCTCTAGTTTTGAAATACTAAAATAGACTAAAATCTTTAAATAAAATCAATAATAATGGTTATAAAAATTTCAAAAATTGTAGCTCTAGATTAATTTATTTAATAGGTAAGGCAATTTTTATCATTATTATTATTTTTTTTTGTTTGGAAAGTTATTTCTGATTGTAAGAATTACATTAATAATATTAGGAAATCGCAAGAACCATTATTTTATAAAAAGTTGCAAATTTAAAATAATACCAATAATAATATAAATAATAATAATAAATTTAAAATATGTAATGATGTAAGTAACATACCGTAAAATATATTTTTAATTGATTTGTACAAGAAGAAAGTTTAGTTTATTTTTATCATAATATGTGTAAAAATTAAATCGTTGCTATCATTTTATAAAATTCTATATAATATGTTACTAAACGCTATACAGATTGCAATATTTGCTAACATCGTTCACTTTTGACATGTTTCTGATTTACAAACCATCGTACAAGTTCGTAATTTTTTAAATCGTGCATTTTCAATATGGCGGGTTAATTTTGAAATTTAAAAGATAATGTTTCACCATAGGACAATTTTTTCTATAAAATATGTATGAAATTTTACCCAAAACAGTTTTCTATTCTTAAATAATAGTTGTTAATTTATTTGTGTGCATTGTATATTAATGTTTTGTCATCTGATGATGGTATTGGTAATACCGAAACAGGTGAAATGACACATTAAATATCAACAACAACGACTGCTTGACAAAAGTACTACAATACAAATATTAGAAAGAGATTTAAAACGTGACAATGTGCCTGAAGATATTTCTTGTAGATGAAAATATCCAAACTAATAAGAACTATTATAGACATACTGTATAAAGGGTTATTCATAAAAAAAATCAGAACTTTTAAATGGAATAAAAAATAAACAATAACCGCTTTCCTCTTCTGATATTCCCACAAAGAAGTATAAAATCTAAATTTATAAACGTTATTAATAATAGAAAATAATTTAAAATGGCGCCCATATAAAATATTATCAGTAGATCATTCTTATTTTTAACTTATACGGACGAATACATAATTCGTGTTTTTGGAACTACTGATGTATTACCAAAGTCTAAGTTGGTAAACGAAGGTACATGAAAACATTTGCGTGGTGAAAAGATAATCTGCCAAACTTATTTTGTTTCTCAAATTACTGTCACAAATAAACCTCAAAACATTAAATCAATTTATTATCTTCATTGTTTTGCCTATTGTAGTTATAAATCTCACCCCCTTTCTTAAAAACTTTTCCATTTATCTAATTACCATTGTTAAAAAAGGATTCGCGTCGCTCTAGCTATGCTCTAATATTTCAACTCAAAAGACGTGCCTTTCATTGTTTGCTTTGAAAACCCTTTTCACTTTTTATTGACGAGTGAAAGTTAAAAGCTCATTGTGTTAAGGGTTGCACAACAGTGGAAGAATGTATAACAATAAAGCTCAGAGTTACGAGGGTAGTAACACGTTCACCTCTGGTTTTACTCCCTTGTAATTGTTGTCACAACTTCTGAGAAAACGTTTGTGAAATCAGTGTTTCTAAAATGTACAGATTTGTGTCAAGAAATAAGTTTATTGATACGACGATGTGATATGACACGGATTTCATTCGCTCGTTTACCGACCTCGATGTTCTCATCGATCACCAGTACAAAATAAATTATTAGATCTTTTATAAGATGAAACGTTAAAAATGTCAACATTTTGATATTGTAAGAACATTTTTTAGTAATGAATAGCAAAGAGGAAGTTTTGGTGCTGAATTTATATTATTCTTAAAATGATTGCTGAATTTATATAACCAGTATGGGACAAGTTTATAATCGTAAATATTTCTATATATATTTTATTCTCTTTTCATAACCACAGTTAAATGAAAAAAAATGATTTCCGACATGCCGTCCGTCCGTCGTCCGTATTAATCACGATAAACAAAGTAATGTATGAACGTTAAATTTAGTAAATATAAAACTTTAGCATGCAAATATAAAACCCTACTAAAATTCATATACATCGAATTGAAAATTTCCGCCATTTTATACGGTTTTTTATTCATATTTCATGTTGTATTCAACTGATAACATATTAAATTAGATACACAGTCAATTCTGCATTATCTCTACGATTACAACGAATTTATGATCCAAATGTAAATTCCAAATTTATCAATCCAAACAATTTTTTTTTAAAGAAAAGCTCTACAACTAAGATCCGTTTTGGTGTAACAAGTAGATGTAATCCCTAAATCATTGTTTTAAATAAAACTTAATTCATTTTTGGATACAGGAAACATTTGATAGAACAAAAATTAAACCGTTAAAAGAAAGATAATGAATTTTTCCACAATAAATAGTTTATTTGTTAAAAACGATGTTTCAACATGTAAATGTTCATATTCAGTTGTTACATGTACCTACAGCGACAAGTTCCTCCTTGAAAATTAATTACAACTAACAGTTCAGTAAAATGTTAGATTGTAGCTGAAGATGACCTAGTCATTGAAACCTCGCGTGTGATTTCTTTCATTTGGTAATTGAAATTTGAACAAGTGTGTCTCATTTCAAGTGAAAAATGAAAACGTTTAATTAATCATAACAACTACAGCTCAATACCATTGGATGTGTGTGTCTATTATTAAACTTTTTTACGCTCTCCATGTACTTAAAGGGTGTCCAATTTAGGAACGCGGTAGAGTTCCACCCTACCCAGTATCGAAATACAGAAATTTCAGAAAATATGCGCGCCTTTTGTTACATCTTATCTAAAAGAAAAGAAACTAGTCTTTGTCGTAGTTTTATTTTTTGTATTTTTATAATTTAGTTTAACTTTATCATTTTTATAATCTAACCTCAAACACCATTTCTTGATCTTGTTTGTTAAATTCTCCCCTGAGGTAAAATGGGATTTAATTTATCTCCCCAACACAACTAGACACCTTCACTAACGTCAACTGTTTGTATATACATTGGGTTATTATAATAATTGAAGTCGTACTTGTTCTGCCAACGAGAGTGAATGTGGCTACAAATTAGGTTCAACTTCTTCCAGAAACAAGAGACATTCGCAGTCCCCCCCCGCACCCGGTACATCACTCCCCTTCAGTTTTACTTTAATCGCGAGTCTACAAAGTTTAACAATTCTGTATTTGTTCAAGAAAATAAGACGCGAAGAATTTCTGGGATTAAAGTCAAGAGTTCAGAACTGCTTTGAAGGGTTTGAAATTAAAATTGAAATATTGGGGAGGATTTTCTATTACAGATACAAAAATCAAAATCTAAATAACGAACAACGCCGTTTCGGATTTATCGATTTAAAAAAGTTGAAATCAAACGACGGAAATATCTCGTAATTGGCCCAATCAATTATGATCAATTTTAATCCAAACATATGTTACTACCCAGACATAAAAGGCAGTTACTATCTAAGAGAAAATTAGAGAAACGCAGTATATACCCATTGGTAGTCAGGGTTTATTATTATTTTTTTTTATTCTTTAGACGATAACTGTCGATTTTTTTTTTTTTGCCAGTAGATGCCAAAGTTGTATTTGTTGTGTCCGTTGAATATTAATAACTCAGAGAGTTTTAAAAAAATTGTGAAATTAAAAAAAAAAATTATTGAAAATGAAATTCCGTCACAACCCATTAACGAAAAATGACTAGAATCATGTCTCAGTTTGAGTGCAGTTTAATCTCATTTTTTCAATATTTAGTCTTACGAATTTCTCGTAAAGGTAATGGTGATTTTAAAATCACTGTGATAGAATCACAATTCAGTGAAACACCAATCATCACACTTTGATTTGACCTTGAGGATCTTGTATTAAAGATGGCTACAAATGCATTCATTCTTGTCGGTGACTTGTCTCTGACCAGTTTCGTAGTTATTCATAGAATGTTTGAATTAAATATTTTCCAATAAAAATAAAAGAATATTTTAAATTGCTTATGTTTACTTATTATAATGAAAATAAAATTATACTTGCTTATTACAAACATAAAATGAATAACCATTTTCTGAATTGTCTAAACGCTGCGTAATTGTACAGTATAATTTCTAAAGTAACACATCTATTGTATATGATTTCAAATGTGATTTTTAACAGAACTATCTCAAATAAATATTTAAATAAGAGTTCTTTCTTATCTAACTATACAAGTAGAAAGTGAAATGAAATAAACTTCTTGCAACAATTAATTTTACGTAACAAATAGTCAAAGAACATGCATGTTATGGTAAGCTCATATATTTGAGGCCCACTACTGGTAACATATAGGTAAGGATTATCCTACTCCTACACTAGCGCAAAACATAGGTCCATTTTTTTGTACAAAATACGTAATATTTTTTACAGTAAAAAAGATATTGAGCTCAAACTTTCTATACCTATTTGTTGCGTAACCGTTTAACACTCTACTATAAAGCAGAACGTTCTTTTGAATCATTTCAAAATGGCGGCCGTTTAAACCTTTTAATGTTAAATATCTCAAAAACCGCAAAGTTTACAAAAATCAATACAGGAAACCAAAAACTTTACTTTGTTAATGATAAACAAAACAGTTTTTTTTCTCTATATCTCAACGACACCCATAATTATAATAATTTATACAAATTATTATTTTTCAAAGACGCCATCCAAGGTTCATTATCATTTTTTGATTCAAAACGACCTAATGATCAGTGATAATCTTATTTTTATTAAAGGTGGGAGATTTTGAGATATATGAGTGGAATGTTCGTAGATGTTTTAGGACATTTATTTTTAAAGTGTACCCTTTTGAAGAAAATTTATTTCTATTCCAAAACTGAGTAAATTTGATTATTCGTTTTTTATATAGAACTATCTATATAACAAACCGAATTTATATTAATCAAAATATGTTTAATAGTTTTTGAGGTATATGACAAATGTTTACAATACTAACATACTGTACAAAAATTCATTTTCGTCATACAGCTGTTTTGAATATACTTATGCATTTAGATGCTGAAGTTGTTCTTTTTATCCTAGGGCTTAAAAGTATCAGGTAAGGTCGATGTCACCAGCTGTTACTTGGCTTATGCGAATTAATTAACGATTGTAAAGAATCTATAAAAACAACCGATACTCTCGATTGTTAACAGATAAAACAGCTATTACCATCGATTTTATAAATAAGTATCACTAACACAAACTAAACAGCTGTAATAGGTGCAAACTTGTGTAACTTGTCCAAACTTTTGAAGGTAAATAGGTTATAACATTTTCGTATTTGTAAAATTGTTTTCTTATTTTGTTTTCAGTATAACGGAAAATACAGTTCATCACTTTTACCAAAAGAAGCTTTTCGAACCTCGCTCATTTACCGGCCTTGGCTAAGCGTCGACCGTTAAATTTGAGCTTGTATCGAAAAGCTTCAACTTTGGTCCTAGTGATGAAATAATATACTATATTACAGTTTACTATTCACCTGAAATTTTATTTAGATGCTGCTAGCTTTGATGGTTTGGGATATAAACAATCACATTTCACAAAAATTTGATCGAAATTGCGTTGGCTGCTTTTGAGATAATCAACATTCTACGAGGGAGTTCATTGTTATACAGTGTGTTACAAAAAACCATATTTTCGAATTATCCACACCAAAAGGGACAAACAATATTTTCTAAAACACTTTTTTAGTCGCTTTTCGGCTTTTTTTATTTTATCAAAATAGATCTAATTTTGGAACTAGATAAGCTATTAAGTTCATTTTTTTCTATAATCACTTTAAATTTACTACAAAAGTAAAAACAGAATATTTTTTCATATTTCCAAAATGGCGGCAGTTTGAAATGTTTAAAGTCAAATATTTCGAGATATGTTAATTTTTCACAAAAATAAAAAAAAACATTTTTTTTTTCTTCTTTTAACGACAAACGAAACAAGTTTTTTTTTTCGCAACCGAGTTATTGACAAAAACACTGAAAAACATTATTTCTTTGTGATCGTCTCCAACATTCATGATTTACCTAAAAGTAAAATGTTCAACCCTGTTAATAACTGAGAGAATAGATAAGCCAAGCGAGTCGCTTTATACGATCTTAAAATGGACGCCGTACTATTGGTACGCCCGTTTCGCGTCTACAACACGGTTTAAAGTCACTAGCGATATCTATCTTATAAGATAATTATCGTATATCGCTTACGTCCTTAAGATATGTATCGTATCGCATCCTGTGTGTAGACGTCCTAGAAATAACACAAGTAGTTTACATTCATTTTTAACGTCCAAACAGCTTTGTTGAGAAATAGTTTGGGAGCTAGTTTAGAACGTGCGGCTATATTAAGCGAGTATTTGGTTTAATTATTTGAATTAAGAAATTGGTTATTTATAAACTAGAATTACAAAAATGTTCGCTGTGTTAAGTTTCATTGCGACAAAGAGACACGTTACAAATACAACCCCCTTTAGAAACCACGTGATCACGATGTAAAAATGCATTTCCAAGTTATCTTTAACAAAAGCATTGCGTTGCCTATCAGATGATGATGTGGTAAGGAGCTCTTCCAAAATCGTAAATCTCCCCCCTCCCTTCACCACCCAATGCGTAGTTCCCATGCCTTCTTCTCGACATATTTTTTATTCATCTCTACGCTCTTCCATGCACGTGATAACTAACGGAAAAATAAAGATAATCCTGACAAATGGTATTTTAGTATTAACATAATCCTGAGATTTTTTTTTCGAGCTTTAGGGTTGGAATACTACATCGTATTGTTACCAGATGTACAAACTTTTACACGTAGCTTATTTTATGAAGGTCAATAGGTGGAGTTAAATTAGACTGAAAAAATGTTCGGCAAATCAATTTTTGTCACAGCGTGAATTGCTTAAAACTACTAAAATTTAAACATTACATTTTTTAGAGTCATTAAAATTATATTTCCGATTCTTATCATCGAACGAAAATGTAATTTTTGTTTGTAATTATATTGTGAACAAAACTACACTAAAAATATACCCATATATGTTTTGTTACAGAAATAAAAATAGCTAAAAGGGTAATTTGTTTATAAAATTCAGTGCCTTTTGAAATTATTATTATTCTACCTATTGCCAAACTGTATTTTTAGTTTGTAGGTATTAAATACTTCGTGATGGTTATTTATTCTGAAAATAAAGTTAAAAAAATTATGAGTTTTATTTCGACAACTGGATTTTCGATCAACTTTTTTTAAATTACTCTTTTGATATGAAAACCTTAATAAGAAACTGGTTATTAAAAAGTTCTCATTTGTAACAAAGAAAGAGGTAATATTTACAAATTTTGTTATTACAAAAAATCTTTTCATGAAATTCTAAATGTTAAATTAATAACACTAAACTATTTATTACTTTTCTCCATTGAAAATTGACAACTTAAACTAATAATAACGCAATAATTCCTTTATAATTAATTGTGTAATTCCATTTCCTCGTGGATCTTTCGTCGTCCTGCGACCCTTTGTAAAAGATGAAGACGATCAAAATTAATTTTTGTTTTTAGGCACTAATCCAAAACAAAAAAAAAACTTTTACTTGCCATTTTGAAAACTTATTTGGATTACTAATCATCGAAATTCATCAAAATTGGTAAAACCTATTTAAGAATAAAATCTTTTAACACCTTTATTGAATAAAATTTAGGTCTTTTAAATAATAATTCCCAAACCAATATTTTGAGAATAATGTAATCCTGAGAAATATACAGTGAAATTTCAAAATTGACCTGATTTTGAGAATATCGGCGTATTGGTCTTACGGTAGCTGCCCACAGATTTTTAGTTATTAAAAAAATACCCCTTCATATATCCAAAATACGTTGTTATACTAAATTTGTGAAAAAATGTCCTTTTATCTCGCTGCAAGTACTGCAAAATGTCTATAGGAAAATTGTTATTGATATTATTCCATCTCTCATAGGTGAGTAACAAATAAAAACGAGGATTAATGCCCTAACTTCACCCATCACAAGTCCCTATAACCACATCTAAGAAAACTAATATTATAAAACATTCTGCCAGAAACAAAAGGTATTGATTTAAAAAAATCAAAACTAGAACACAAATTCTCAC
The DNA here is from genome assembly GCA_963513935.1 of Aphrophora alni. Taxonomy (NCBI): domain Eukaryota; kingdom Metazoa; phylum Arthropoda; class Insecta; order Hemiptera; family Aphrophoridae; genus Aphrophora; species Aphrophora alni. The sequence continues at coordinate 12,800,221 of OY740777.1, read as the reverse complement.
AAGTAGTTTGTTTATTTATTTAAACGCGTTTCAACAACATAGTAGCCATCTTCAGTGATGCACAATAACTCAAGTATTCCATTTCATAAGTAAAGTTAAAAATATATTCATTAATTAACATATTAAGGTTAATGTTGTACTAATCGCCTTGACCCCTAATTGTATAATTTTGTAACGCCATTGGTTTCAGACATCAAGGTGAGTACAAAACTTATTTACTATATCAAAGGACATTTTATGAGGTAAATCGTATATTTTTTTTTAATATGTTAATATAATGTAATGACAATTTCCCCAACTTTGAAACGGAAGCGATGCAATTCCATCGAACTACGTCCGTGTGAAATCAACTTTTGTTTTTCCATTTTTCAATTTCTCCTTTACAAAATTGCCTACATATACTAATATATTTGAATAAAAATATATATCTTTCATATCTTTATATAGTGTTGCATATATTTTGAAAATAAGCAATAGAAGGGGTGCACAGCTGTGTTCACTCCATATTTCACATCTGCATAGCTTCTCTCGTTATGGGGAGAATATTTTCACCCTCTCTCTCTCCTCCCCCATTTCCTCTTCTACTCATTTCTTTCAAACCGTCCTTGAGAATCCAGCTACCAAACTCAATCTCGACCGTTGAATTATTTAATAAGGGGGTAAAGGGGGTGGGTTTAAGGAAGACTTATGATTATTTACACACTAAGATGGGGTGGTTTTTAATTCGGCTCCCATGTTTTTTGTAACAGATGATCCGTCTTTCTTCATTCCAGTTAGTATCCTGATCCTTAAATATGGACCGCTTGCATAACAGAGGGAAGCATTTTGTTGCAGGTGGTTTTTATTAAAGAATGTTCACCATTTTGTTTTTTGTGATAAGTAGGCCTATTTATTTTTAATTTGATTACATACATGTGATATATATATATATATATATATATATATATATATAAGTAATTTTGGTTCAGTTAAATAATCGATGAAGAATTTTTATACATTTTGAAATCCCATGAGTTTAAATAAGTGATTTTTGGGTGTCCGTCTATCGTCTATGGTCTATGGTATATAGTCTATGGTCTATGGTGTATAGTCTATGGCCTATGCAGTACAGCCCAAGTACGTGACGGGATTATAATTAAATTATATATTTTTGAGAATTTCGTTACTTTTTTCGATTGGTCAATAACCCTACATTTCGGGGTGGGGGGGGTAACTGCTATATATTTAAACACCTAACAATTAAATTAAAACTTGCTAAAGGTTAACCACAAATGGCCTAAATAAAACGAGTGGCCAGTTCTCCAAAAAAGCTGTATCGTGAGTTTTCAGGAAAAAACAAATAATCTTCCATAGAACTGTTATGACAAACGTAATGTCTAATAATCGGCTCTACCGATTTCGTTCAAATTTTACGTAAATATACAAATTTAATAAACAAAATTGCGTACAAAAATAATATATGCTCTATCTGTTTAAATAACTAGGCTGTTTTTTTAAAAGCCGGCGTCCATTTTTCATTTTCGCTTTTTAATTCACAACTGTTAAACACATTTTTTGAGGAATAGTTTTGGTTATTTTTTTTATTCTATGAGTGCGTGGGAAAGTTTGTTTAATGAAGTTTCATCTAATTTTATTTCATTTTAACACTTCACAACCGGATCCATCTCTGGAGGTGTAAAACCCCCGATTTTATTGTTTTTTCTTGAAAACTGCCAATATTTGTATACAATAATCAAGTGTAAAGATTTTTAGATCGTTTTAATCCAGAAACAGTGATAACAAATAAATTAATTTGGACATTTTCGTAATTTTTTCGTACGATTAAAAATTAGTGCTCATTAGGTTAAAATAAAAAAAATGATTTAACATATATTGTCCAAATTATAACCTAAACAATAAAAGGGGGGGGGGAACACATTTTTTCCTACAATAATTTTATTTTCCGATAAATTGTCAAATTTTGTTAATGTTTAACAAAATGGACTCTTTAAAAGAGAGGCATATTATATGACCATATTCTCTACTAGAGGAAATAATATAACATTATTTCTATAGGATTTCTATAACCTCATAATATATTGATTATTTCATTAGTATTTAGGTAATTAGTCGTTTTACTGTATATTCCAACAATAGATTTGAAATTGAATATTATTTGTTAAAACTATTTTCGTTTGGTAGTAGTTTCAACTGAATTTTATTATAAGTAAAAAGAATTGCCCATTTGTTTGATCCAACATTTTTATGTTGCCTACCTTAATATTATTGATTTCGGGCAATAGGTTCTATTTCGGTTTATTGCAGAACATAACAGCTTCGTATCAAGAAACACTTTAGGCTTGATTAATTTTGCAAAATTTGTTCAAAACTTTTTTTTTTTAAATCGTTATTAACGAAATTACAAACTTACAGTCAGATTTTTACAGGATGTCCCACGATAAAAATGATAAACGTTCAGGACATATTTTACTGATTTTTTTAAAAATTTGAAATGAACATACTCCCTAAAATTTTTAGCTGTCTATCTACCCACCATTTTGTGCTTTGAATAAACAAATTTATATCTTTTGAACGAAAAATAATACAGTGTTGAAATTTGACATGCTACTTATTAAAAAACAATTTGAGAATAATTTCCAACCAATTTCCTTTATTAATTTCAAAATAGCTGCAATTTAAATTGTTTAACATCAATACCTCGAAAAGTTAATTTTACAAAAAAATATACAAAATAAAAAGGTTTTCCCTTTTAACAACAGATAAAATTAATTTTCTTTATTTTTTCAGTACTTCTAAAAATAGTAGAGTTATCGGACAATAACTGAAAACATAATTTCTAGTAGTTTCCTAAAATACCCAAGGTTAGCTTAGAGTAACATCAATCTATTTAAAATTAAATACATAATAGTAGAACTCACAGAAAATGTTTATTCTAAGGTAATATGGGTATTATAAACAACTACAAAGAAATTATGTTTTAAGTTTTTTTGTCGATAACTTGATTATCCTTTGACGTAGAGGAAACACGTAAAGAAACATGTAATTTGACGTTAAAAAAATTTTTGTTTCATGTACGTTTTTAAAAAAGTAACGGTTTTAGAGATATTCGATGTTAAACAATTTAAATGACAGCTATTTTAAAAGGAGTAAGGGAAATCGATTAATATTTTTTCTCAAATTATATCTTTATATCGTGAAACAGAATCAAAGATTTTAATTCTGTAACGTTTTACGTTTAAAAGATATGATTTGTTTTGTTCAAAACAGAATGTAGGCTAAATATACAACTAACCATGAATATTAAACTACGTTTACTTGAATTTTATTTTCACCAGTAGAATATGTCCTGAAAGTTTCTTCGTGAAGCATCCTTTACAAATACATTAAAATACTTCGTTAGACTGAAAGTTAGACATAAAGTATTTTCTAAAAGAACGGCTATTTTCACCACTAGAACAATGCTATATCTGCATATATATATATATATATATAGAGAGAGAGAGAGAGAGAGAGAGAGAGAGAGAGAGAGAGAGAGAGAGAGAGAGAGAGAGAGAGAGAGAGAGAGAGAGAGAGAGAGAGAGAGAGAGAGAGAGAGAGAGAGAGAGAGAGAGAGAGAGAGAGAGAGAGAGAGAGAGAGAGAGAGAGAGAGAGAGAGAGAGAGAGAGAGAGAGAGAGAGAGAGAGAGAGAGAGAGAGAGAGAGAGAGAGAGAGAGAGAGAGAGAGAGAGAGAGAGAGAGAGAGAGAGAGAGAGAGAGAGAGAGAGAGAGAGAGAGAGAGAGAGAGAGAGAGAGAGAGAGATGAGAGAGAGAGAGGGTTGGGAGAGAGGGGGGGGAGAGAGAGTATTTCATTAGGAAAGACAAATTATTTGAGAGGTGATAGGAGAATCAAAAAAAGTAAAAAATTACAAGTGACCTTGACTGAGAAAACCGTCCTTTCCTGCTTGTATGTGTTTTACACAAAATGTAGTTTGCAACTTTTAATTTATGCATATGCCTGTAATTAATGTACAAAACACTATAACACGACACTTTAGAGATGGCGATTGTTTAAAATTTATAATTTCAATTTTTAAAAAAACCTAACCATCTATATTTGGGGGGAAATTGGTTTTGGAATAAACAAATTGATCTATTTTAAAATTACTATAATTTGACGTTAAATAATTGAATCAGCCGCCATTTTGAAAAAAACTTAACGAAATATAATAGTGATTTATGTATAGTAAAATATTATACACACACTTATATACAAAGTTTGAAATGTGATTCTTAAATGGTTTTTGAGATACAGTGGATTTTGTAACAACACATTCAGATGGATAAACGAAAAACAAAAATGTCCAAACAATATTTACATGATACTTTTTACTTATTTTGAAGTTCCTTTACGCAATCTATTTTTATTTTTTTTTACTTTTTACAATCTATTTTTCTTCCAAACGCTCTTTATGTATTGATAGTCTAATGTAAAATGTTTTATCCAAACATTCCGAACTAAATTGACAAAGAAATAAAGAAACGCTGTATCACAAAATCTATTCGACCGATTGTTACGGACTTTTTGCACTGTACCGAAGTCAGATTTTTAATTTTAATTCTGAGTTCGGTTTAAATTGTAAGAATTTTACAAATTGGTTGTTCTTGAAACTTTTATAGTTTGAAATATCACTAGTTACGTTTTCAATAAATTTGTCTCCATACCAGTATGTCATTTAATGAAGTGGATTTTAATAAATCGTGTGAAAATATTGCACAAACTTTCTCAATTTCTCACTCATACATTAAACCAAATAAAATTAAAACTAAATCAATTGTGACTTAAAATGTTTGTTTCATATTTGTCAAAAAAGTTAAAATGAACGATAAAAAAAAAAAAAAAAACATTAAAAAATTGTCATAAATACGTCTTACAGGGGTTGTATCTTAACAACGAATCAAGATTAATTTTTGTTTTTGTTAGTGATTCCTAAACCTTAATATTTTTTCACTTACTTAACTATGAAATAATCTTCAAATTTCTCTAAAATTTGAACAAAATCTGTATAATCGTTTTAGAAAAATTACGTATTTTTATCAATCCATGTTAGATTTTGTCGGCTGTTTTACCAGTAGGGCCTAACTGAAGAAAAAACATTTTTGGAGAGATGTTTTATCTCCTTTAAGGATACATTTGAGTAAAATTGTATCAAAATATGTTTTGTCGACTTTGAAAAAATTAATTTTATTGTTTTTTTTTAGGGTAGCTACCACTAATAATTTAAGTTATAACAAAATGAAATAATTCTCTATATGAAGAAAGTATATCTTCAAACTAAATTTGATTTAAATCTGCTCTTTCGAGACACACGGCGGTCATAACTTTAAAAAAACACTTTGGACTCACGTATATAAGAGCAAATAATGTTTAACTCTTTACATAAATTTCTCTCTATATAAAAGTAAAACGCGAAAACGATATTCGACTTAGTTCGTTTATAACATCTGTACTTATTCCAACAACAACTTTACCTCCCTTATTACTTTGTTTCAAAGTAACCCCCAGTGCTAGTATTAATCACATGTTTCTGTAAGTCTAAAGGGAGTCTATAACTACTAATCTACCGAACTCACTGTCAGAGTCGTCAATGGCGACGGCCTGGTCAAGAGCTCCCGTGGTGATCATCGACCCCTCCCCTCACCCCACTGGTCAGTTAACCATCTCATTTCCTAGACTTGCTTCTTAGTTTCTCTTTGTTATAGACTCCAATCTCCTTCTTAGGGACACTTTAGGGGGGTCACTTTCTTGATGAACTTTAGAAACATTGAAGATTTTATTACTTTCAGTACAACGTCTACCAACACGTATTAGATACGATTTGTTTATTTTAAATCGTGCACTAACTTTCTGAAATATAGGCTACAAAACTAAAAAAAAATACTCTATGCTAGGAAATAGGTTAACTTTAAGTACAAGAAAAAAAATTCTTTATTTTAAATATTTCAGGAAAGATTAACATAATTATGTTCAGCAAAATTTTTAATTATACAGTATAACAAACAAACAGAACACAATTCTCATAAAAAATACGCCTAAGTATCAGACGCGTTTCAACGACAAGGTCGTCCTCTTCAGTGATACACCAGCGTCTGATACGTAGGCGTATTTTTTTATGAGAATTGTGTTCTGTGTGTTTGTTATACTGTATAGTTTTTCTCATAAGTCGAGCTCAACATTTAATATAAAATTTTTATTTCTTCCTAAACTTGTTATTTATTTATCTATTTGACGCCTACCCCCATCTTTAAAAACTAGGAAAATTATATAATTAGTTTTTGAAAGATAGCGATATTCCGAAACGCGTCAATTAGTAAAGGTTGCAATAAAAACTTTCCTAATTGGAAAAACCTAAATGATGAAATAGCCCTATAATCAGATAAATCCAATTAGAAGTGTGTAAAATGTTATTTCTTAAGTCGGAATCTGAACCTAAAAAAAAATCATGTTAAAAACTGTCAACTGAATGAATTACAATTTGTCTGATAGTTTTATTTATACATTAGTTTTTATTAGAAACTTCATTTTGTGTGACAACGATTCTGTATTATCTGTAACTTTTACGAGCCATTCTAAACATTTTTTTATTTTAAAAATAATAACTTATTTGTTTTATAATTTGTTCGGAATAAAAAATATAAATTTTCAATTTAAACAAATTTTACTTGCACTTCCTGCGGTTAAAAAATCATGTTAAAATACATGTTTGGACGAATAAATAGTAAAAATAAGGCAAGTTAGGCTCTATTTAAATATATAAATACTGCTAAAAAAATCTAAAAAAAAAAACCTATCTCACGTAAAAAGTGCATTAAAATGAATAATTGAGTTATTTTTGTAGAGTTTCAAAGAATGTTTTTTTTTTTTTGGTTTTGACACTAACCTTTTGAGAAAGTTATTGCATGATTCTTAAACTGTTTATTTACATATCAAGAACAGGGAATTGTGACAATAGTATTGATCAATAAAAGAATAGGAATATAACAAACCGCTATTTTAAAATAGGTATTTTAGTCTTATCAAAGAAAATTACGAAATTGTATAAAATATTTGTTATTTAAAATCATACCCCTTGCTAAATTTTAAAGGGTTAAAAATAATCTAGTGATCACCGACATATCGTTACACTCTGTATATCAACCCCGTATTAAAGTAAATCATGTTTCTCATCCCCTAAAGAACAATATTTTACTGAAGGAATCCAGTAGAAAAAAAACAAGAAATAAGATAAAGCCTTAAATTGGCGGTCGTTTATTTGCAAGGTACCGTAGTTCACTGCAGGCCTAAAACAATAAAGAAAATGAAATGGAGCAGAAGGGAGCAAAACACACCGGCCATTTTGGTTGTTCAGGGGTAAATCCTCCCTTTAAAAGGAGAAACATTATCCTTAACTGTGGCAGGAGGGGTGTGGGTGGCGTGTACTTTAGTCATTACTATCATCCCTTGATCGTTTGTCTGCTCGCATGGAAATGAGGGAGGTTTTACCTTAAGGGATGCTTGCGGTTAGAAGGTTTTGAGGCAAGCGGTGCCAAGACTCCGAGTAGCGTGTTTGCAGATTTATCACAGGGACACGAAGGACAACGTGATTCAGGACCGTTTGTCTTGTAAATGAATATAAATTCTAAAGGTTGACATACAATTTGTTTTGCTTTTTATTTATCCTTACTGGTGTATGTTATGACAATTTACGTGACCCTGACATGCCAAAGATCAACGTAAGGAGAGATTTTATTTGTAATTTATATAAATGTCATGTGTTTAAGTGTGTTTTGAATTAAATATACAAGGCGATAGGAATCACGTTTATTTTCCAATACGATGAGTCAATAACATATGGTTTTCCTTAAAAAGATTTTGTAGTAGTGCTGATCCTGATTTTTATTTCTTTTTCGTGTTATTTTAATGTGAAACGTGTTTGTTCCACTAACTTTTTCATACACGAATCTATAAAACCAAATACGAAATAAAAATAAGTCGACAAAACACTAAGTGATTCCTACATGCCAAAAGTCAACTCAATTTATTTAACTTAAGTCATATATTTTTAAAGGTACGTTTAGTTAAACATATATGTTAGCCTCATTTTTTAAACTATTTCAAATTAGAGGATGTCATTTATAGTTGACTTGATTTTTAATTTTAATTTATACTTCCTTTCATCTTATTTTACAAAAATCAACCCTTTTTTCACTAACTTTCTTACACTCATCCAGAAAATCAAATATTAAACAAATATAGTTGTCACTATTTTGTGACAAAACATTTAAACTACGTAACAAAACTTTAATGTAACAGCAGATATTTCTTGTTGAAACTCCATATCCAAGGATAAAATAAAGCAAAAGCTTAAAGTTACAAATATTTTAATAATATAAATGAACTACAATTGTTTCGCCTTGCGGCATTATCGGGCAATATTTGAAACTTAAGCTTTTGCTTTATTTTATCCTTGGGTACGTAAGAAAATATCAAATTTTGGGAGACAAACTGGTATTGAAAAATTGGTTGCAATTTAAACAAAAATAATATTTAAATATATTTATTTGTCTTTTCTTGTACTATATGCTCTTTCTAAGTGTAATGAGACAAATGGAGTTTTTTTCTAAATGGTGCTCAAAGGTAATGTTCGTTTTGCCCCAATTATTAGTAATTTCTTTTTACTTACAATTTCGCATAGTGGGTAGAGTCAATAACTTTCTCTTGTTACTAAATTAAATAAATTTATTTTAAGAAATTATTTTCGTAATACACTAAAAACGACATTTTACCGAGATGGTGAACTATGCCTATTGTCACCATCTTCGTACATTAAAGATACACTAAACCAAAATCTTCGAAATAATCTTGTATTTTGATATTTCAAAGAAAAAATTAGAAACATACAATTTGGCAAAGTGGGTTGGGTTAAAAAGCCTCTTGTTTCACCTTAGTAAATACACTAATATGTATAAGTAAATGAATTACCTTATCGGTACGTCAACTAATCCTTCCGTTGATTTACAGATTACTAGAGTTTCGGGCTTCGTGAGTCCATGTTTAGATCGTATAAAGTATTTAGTTTATATTAATACGTTATACTTTCTACGAAAATACTGTATACGATCTGAATATGGACTCACGAAGCCCGAAACTGCAGTAATCTTTAAATCAACGGAAGGATTAGTTGACGTACCGATAAGGTAATTCATTTACTTATTCATAAATTTACTAATCCGTTGGCTGCAATGTTAAATTTGACACTAATATGTTTTACACCGTGGATAATATTAACATTTCACTAAATTTTATCAAAATTGGTAGAGCCGATGACTCAAAAGGTTTTGTTTTTAGCATTAAAATTTCACATGTCCAAAATATGATCAAAATCGTTGTAGATGTTTTTAAGTAAATCGTAATTTTGCCGGGTTCCCCCCTTATTTTTCCCGCCAAAATTTGAGCGAACGAAACAATTGAAAAACACTGCACATAGGACAGACAGACAACAGATTTAAAAAAACAAATTTTTTTGAGTTTAGGCGACCTCAAAACCGATACATGCAAGGAAATATTTCGAAATCAATATTTTGACCCTCCACAAAACTTTCACTAATTGCGAAAAATGGCTAAACATATAAAACAATTATTTAAAATTTAAATAATTAAACCTCTAAGTTCTAACATTTGATATATTATCTATATTTTAAAAATCGTAATTTATTTGTACTTCGACGTCATACAATTATTGTTTTATAAAAAACAAAATGTTTATTTATTACTACTAAAACATCCCCTTGATACAAGATCGTAAAACCGTTGCAACCTCACCTTAGTGATTAACGCCTGGAAGATTTCCAAACCACTAAAGACTGTTTTGATAAAAATCAGGTCGCAAATTAAATCTTGATAGGTCGTGTTACACACGTAATCGATTAGTCTCAGATAGAAAGGAACAAAACATAAATAGGGGAGGGAGGAAATGCGACAGTCACACATTTTATATAGTTTATTAACAATGACAAAGCCAGTTGGTAAAGTAATGCGAAACGTCGGGAATGAGCGAAAGAATTACTAATAAATTGTTCTTTAAATGGATCGTATGTGTTGTCTTCTCCATAGGGAGGTGAAAACAAAATGGAGTATCACAAGGCCTTTTATATTTGAGGTCGTTTGGATAATTTGTACAAAGGTGACACTGTTTCATTATTTATTTACACGTTCTTCCATCGATGATTTTAATACCAGCATGTACTAAACATGTATTAAATATTTTAGTTTCAGTTGATAATTTAAAACTTAATAATCTCAATAACTTTCCATACGATTTTGACCTAATTTTGATTGTGATATTTATAATCAAACCTTCTGTGAACGAAAACTTGGTTTTTGTATTTATGAAATACCACAATGAACCTTAAGTAATTTAAGGCTCATTTAATTTCCCCCAAAATATTGATGGACCTTTTTTTATTATCAGTTTAACAAATTGATTCCGGTTGGAAATGTTTTACATTTCATCATAACAAGATTGAAATCACTTAAAATGACTTTGATATATTGCCGAGACCATTTTATTGATAATTCCTAAACACACATCGGTGGAAGAATGGCGGGCAGTACGTTATATTTTGGCTCTTAGAGTCCTTTTTTAGGACAGTTTAGACGTTAAAGATTTTAAGAAAATTGATGATGGCATTTCTCTAAACTTTAGAGTTATTTGAAATGTACCATTCAATTAGAAAATACGTTCAACGGTTTCCCATACCAAATTTTATTAAAATTTATTTGTGTTTTAAGTCACTGAAAGGTCTATGTACAGATAGGTTTTTAAAACTTTTTTTAGAAATAGTAAATAGTTAAACGTATATTTCTATGAAAAGCACAACATAAATTTTTTTTAATTTCTAAAAACATTTTTATTTTATAAATACTTGAGAAATTAAAACTTTCCATTTTAACCGATTCATTGAATTATTATATTTAATCTACAGAATATACTCAGACATTCCTCATTCTTTAAATAATTCATGAGAGTAGAGATTTGAACGTAAGAATAAAAATGAAGTTATTGTGAAAAATATTATAATTGACTATTGTAGTGGGTAAAACAATATTGTTTAATGTTATTGAAATACTTATGCTTTAAAACTAACTTTAGTTGCGACTCAGCGAAAACGCCTTTCAATGTACTACACTATAAAATGATAAGCTCTTGCTTACACTTGCTTTAATACCTTTAAAAGTTGCATTGCTTCAATTTTTACAAAAATAAATTTCCATGGTAAAATTAATTAGTTATTTTTTTTTTAATGTATGATAAACCCTCACGTTCTACATTGAACAATACCAACTGCCTAATACACAACAAACAAGCTGTTGAGATTTTTGACATTCCTCATTCCAAACTTCTCGATAATTCAGGAGCTAATGGTTGTCGCACCCTAATTATTGGGCGGCCTGATTGACATTGATTGTAGAAGTTATTTCTGAAATCTTGTAAATAACGGCTGGACCAGTTCGTTAGCGAAACATGTCAATTTTGATAAATCATTTCTGTTAATGATCAAAAGAACGAAGAAACGTTCTAAATGAAGTGAAATTCACGCCTTTCATCGTGTTAAGCGAACGCTCCACTTTCATAAATTTGCTTTATCGTTGACTTAAATCTGTTAATTAGGATGTAGTACGCTTTCAAAATGATTGATTGGTTTTGAGTAAACAGAAATTTTGCTCTATTCATTTTGCAAGTTTGATTACTCTTTTGTGATTTTTATTAATAAATTCCATTATTTCGAAGTAAGAGAGTATTTATTTATTGAAAGCAAAAACAATTACTTACTGAGATGAGAATATAAGAATTAATTTCTCCCATTTTGTTTTAGCCTATACGTTCGTTAACCGATTTTCACCTTTAAAAGTATATCGTAATATGAACTAAATTTAGTTAAGTAAGTTTTCAACGGATGTCATTTTGAAATTGTGTATTCAATTATTATCGGTTAAATTTAATTTACATGTATTGATCTAAAAGTGATTTGATAACCAAACTTCGACCACACACAATGTATTGTAAGTCATAATACATAACAAAACAAATATACACAAAAACATAAAAAACAGTGTACTAAAACACCATGGAAAAAACAGTATATTAAATTTAACCTAATGTAATCACAATGTCTGACAAAGGACAATATTAAATTATATAAAAGATAAATCAAATGAATAAAAACATGAGCAACAAAAACAGCAACCCTCAGAAGCTCACTATAGTAAATATTAATCCCAATGGTTCCTAACTGGATCTACACATTTGTTCATGTAGTCTTGGGTTCGATCTCTCTTTCATCTTTGTCAACAGTTCTCAGTCGACCATCTCTGGTTCTCTTCCAACCCTTATGGTATTACAGGGATAGGAGTCTACTTTATTATACTTTCCTCTTTAATTATAAGACGATAGAGATTTCATTATTAAGCAACAAACGAGGGAAACGGACTGTACTCAGTGAAATGGAACTTCAGATATTACCCCATACGTCTATTGAAGTCTCTCACAGAGTTGGACTTGGACAATAAAAGGTACGATCAGCTGTTTTAAGTTAAAATTTCCTCTACTGATTATAAATTCTGAAAGTTTTCACTAAGTACAATCTAAGTTGTATTTTAAACCAAATAAAGAACAAGTAACATTTTAGAAATACGGGTAAATTAAATGTCCAGAACTTGATAAAGTATCTAGGAGTTGTACCATCTTTTATTAAGGACACGAGTTTGCCACTTATCTGCCGCCATTAACACGTCGTATATTGTGACTTTTAGATAAGGAATGAGTTATTGCCCCCAGTGCGAACACACAGACCTAGAGACAGACAGGTGGCACGTGGTTTGCACACAGTCTGCATTCAAATGCAATCTTTTAAATGCAACACAGTGAACATTAAATTTCTATGATGCATTGCACATGGACGTGATGGAATCCTGGAGAATAAATTATGTTTTATTACTATGATGTCACCACCTTGCTCCTTTGATACATGAAAAGAATGGTTTAATGTCATAAGGTTGGATTCTTTAATACATTAACCTTTTGTTTTAGTTTTTAAGACATGATGGACTAATTTTTGCATGTGGTTAAATATTTTGATTTTCAGTTTTTCATGGAAATATAAGTTTAGAAACTCCATCAAGTTTTGTAATAACTCTGTCGTTTGTGCAGTTTCAAAAGTGAAACAATTTTGTTCACATTTAGTATATCTTGAGGATTTGTGTTTTGTTCAATTTACCGAAATAACATTTATGAAGCTCATTTTTTATTCGTTTGAAATTGGTCTTGGAAATGATTGAGTGAGAAAATTTGTGCAATTTTTTGCGAAATTTATTATCATTTTTATTTATTACTATTTGTTTTTACTCAAGTAATTTATTTTTTGTTTTGAGGTTAATTGGAAAAGAAATTTAAGTATGATAAAAACTTTACTCTTTAAAGTTTATTTGTTTGTTCGGGAGTTAAGAAAAATCATCCATATGGCTGTTAGATGAGTTACCGAATTTATCAAAATAGGCTGTATAGATTTTGTTCAGATTTTGACGTAAAGCGAAAATGACAGACCTTTAATTTTTTAAATTCTACAAACAACTGTAAGAATCGTTCTAAGTGTAAAAAATACCTTAAGAATTAATACTAAAATCGTAAGTAAAAGAATTGTTGTTAAAAAATAATTGGTGAAAATACAAAATTAAATTATTGTTTAAAATCACAGAGATTTTCATCTCTCAATACGATTTACTTCAAAGACAAATTATGGCAGAAGCGGTGCAAGCTTAGTTATTATTTGAATGTATCATTCAAAATATACTTGAAAATCTCTAAAAATTGATAAAGAAGGATCCAATAAAGGAAATTCACGCGAAAAACTTCAGTAATTGTATAGAAAAATTATTGGCAAGATAGGAACAAATAGACATTGTATTTCCAAAATGATATTGGCTGTATGGAACAATTATTAGGTATACATGTTTTGAGGGTTACCATTAGTTGCCCTTTAATTAAAAAAAAAAACAGGTGAAATATACTACAAAATATTACATTAGTGCAGAAATAAAGGTTTGTAAAATATGCAATAAAAATTTGAGCATTTTCAAAAAATACATAATCGCTTAATTATTAGTCTACGTTATTTTCAAATAAATAGGATACAAGCTTTATACATAATATGTGTGTAAATTACCTTAAGCTCTAGAACAAATAAAATAATAAAAAATAGGTATTGAAATAACCAACGATTCAACTTCAATTAGTCCGAGTTTTAAATAACTTTTAAACAGAAAATTTATTTAATTTTAAAATGAATAATTCTTTATATATAAGATTTTATAAAACTTGTTATATTTGGGATTAAAATTTATATAAATAACAGAGTATTTAAAAGAATAATACAATTTATATGTATAATTTCATTAATCATTAAAATTGTTACTAACAATAATCTTACAAAAGAAAATTTTAAATCAAACTAAAATACCAAATTCCGTATCATAGAATCTCTGAAGACACCATTTTCACTGGTTTCTAAACTACTGGAGAAACCAGATCCCGCCTTTTTCCCCTACTAAATTATTACACCCGTTAAATCATTATTTTTCTAAATTATGTTATCCACCAAAGGTAGCACACCGTGCTTCTACAAGTTTTTGAATACCTAATGTCTCTTTCCAAGCAGCAACTTGTGTCAGCTGTGACCAAGGGCGACATAACTTGTACTTCATTATTGTTCCAATCTCCTTTTTTTTAAACACAGAAATGTAGAAATGTCATCGTAACTCCTGAGGAGGTTTCGAAATCTTAGTAATTTTGTTGGAGAAACTAAAGAACGCAGGTTGGGTTCTGGAGATGTTTAGAGGATTCATGATCTTTTTTTTTTTGCTGTTATTTGTATTTATTATAATTTTGGAATGTGTAAAGTTTTAGAAACCCAGACTAGTATGTTTCTTTACGGCCGTAAAGTTTATTTAAATGTTTTAAAAATAAATATCTTAATTAGAATTTTCTATTTTTTATAAAGTTCTCTTTGCTCCCTGCAAAAATTGTTCTTACACTTGTAAAACTTTTTCTTTTACTTACTCCGTTTCGGTAAAACTCTTCAAGGACCTCAGTCTTCCTGTTTATTTTCCTTCACTCTCTTACTGTACAGTTTCTTACTGTAATTTCCTTTGAATAACTTGAACTTCCGTTTTCTTACCGTGATCTTCCGTCACATATTTTCCTTTAGAGCTCACCATTTGTCAGTCCTCTTTCATACTCTCCATGTTCTCCAGTTATTGTAGTTTCTTCTCATAACTTCTCTTACCCACGCAGCACATATCAACTTATCTTTTAATATCTTCTTAGCACATATATTTTTCTCAGGATCTTTGTTTCCTAGATTCTCAGTTTATGTTCTTCTTTTTACGTTAGTGTCCACATTTTTGTTCCATACACAACAATTGACATTATCTTTATGTAGTGGATTTATACTTTTAATTTTGAAGTTACAAGAAAAAGTCTTCTCTAGCGTTATCTTATAAATAACGCCCTCAGGGGCTCATTATAGTGGGTACGAAGTTGGCAATCTCGAAAATCCTAACTGGATCTTCACCTTATTCACCTAGACTTCAATTTGATCCCTCTCTTTTATCTTTCCCGTTTGATCTCTCTTGACCTACTCTTGTTGTCTTTCGACCCAAACGCTATTTGAAGGACTTTATTTTATATTATATTTCTTTTATAAAACGATGAATGTAGAAAGGTTTTTCACCTACAAACTAGAAAGCTTTATTCGTTTCAGGTATATCGAATCTTCATAAGCATAAGCGTGACATTACCCCTTGCTATATTTCTATGAAAAACACAACATTAAAATTTTTATATTTCTAAAAACTTTTTATTTTATGAATACTTGAGAAATTTAAACTTTCCATTTAAACCGATTCATTGAATTATTATATTTAATCCACAGAATATTTTCCGACATTCGTCATTCTTTAAATAATTCAAGATAGTAGAGAATTGAACGTAAGAATAAATATGAAGTTATTGTGAAAAATATTATAATTGACTATTGTAGCGAGTAAAACAATATTGTTTAATATTATTGAAATACTTATACTTTAAAACTAACTTTAGTTGCGACTCAGCGAAAGCGCCTTTCAATGTACTACACTATAAAATGATAAGCTCTTGCTTACACTTGCTTTAATACTTCTAAAAGTTGCATTGCTTCAATTTTTACAAAAATAAATTTCCATGGTAAAATTAATTAGTTAATTTTTTTTTAATGTATGATAAACCCTCACGTTCTACATTGAACAATACCAACTGCCTAATACACAACAAACAAGCTGTTGAGATTTTTGACATTCCTCATTCCAAACTTCTCGATAATTCAGGAGCTAATGGTTGTCGCACCCTAATTATTGGGCGGCCTGATTGACATTGATTGTAGAAGTTATTTCTGAAATCTTGTAAATAACGGCTGGACCAGTTCGTTAGCGAAACATGTCAATTTTGATAAATCATTTCTGTTAATGATCAAAAGAACGAAGAAACGTTCTAAATGAAGTGAAATTCACGCCTTTCATCGTGTTAAGCGAACGCTCCACTTTCATAAATTTGCTTTATCGTTGACTTAAATCTGTTAATTAGGATGTAGTACGCTTTTAAAATGGTTGATTGGTTTTGAGTAAACAGAATTTTTGCTCTATTTATTTTGCAAGTTTGATTACTCTTTTGTGATTTTTATTAATAAATTCCATTATTTCGAAGTAAGAGAGTATTTATTTATTGAAAGCAAAAACAATTACTTACTGAGATGAGAATATAAGAAATAATTTCTCCCATTTTGTTTTAGCCTATACGTTCGTTAACCGATTTTCACCTTTAAAAGTATATCGTAATATGAACTAAATTTAGTTAAGTAAGTTTTCAACGGATGTCATTTTGAAATTGTGTATTCAATTATTATCGGTTAAATTTAATTTACATGTATTGATCTAAAAGTGATTTGATAACCAAACTTCGACCACACACAATGTATTGTAAGTCATAATACATAACAAAACAAATATACACAAAAACATAAAAAACAGTGTACTAAAACACCAGGGAAAAAACAGTATATTAAATTTAACCTAATGTAATCACAATGTCTGACAAAGGACAATATTAAATTATATAAAAGATAAATCAAATGAATAAAAACATGAGCAACAAAAACAGCAACCCTCAGAAGCTCACTATAGTAAATATTAATCCCAATGGTTCCTAACTGGATCTACACATTTGTTCATGTAGTCTTGGGTTCGATCTCTCTTTCATCTTTGTCAACAGTTCTCAGTCGACCATCTCTGGTTCTCTTCCAACCCTTATGGTATTACAGGGATAGGAGTCTACTTTATTATACTTTCCTCTTTAATTATAAGACGATAGAGATTTCATTATTAAGCAACAAACGAGGGAAACGGACTGTACTCAGTGAAATGGAACTTCAGATATTACCCCATACGTCTATTGAAGTCTCTCACAGAGTTGGACTTGGACAATAAAAGGTACGATCAGCTGTTTTAAGTTAAAATTTCCTCTACTGATTATAAATTCTGAAAGTTTTCACTAAGTACAATCTAAGTTGTATTTTAAACCAAATAAAGAACAAGTAACATTTTAGAAATACGGGTAAATTAAATGTCCAGAACTTGATAAAGTATCTAGGAGTTGTACCATCTTTTATTAAGGACACGAGTTTGCCACTTATCTGCCGCCATTAACACGTCGTATATTGTGACTTTTAGATAAGGAATGAGTTATTGCACCCAGTGCGAACACACAGACCTAGAGACAGACAGGTGGCACGTGGTTTGCACACAGTCTGCATTCAAATGCAATCTTTTAAATGCAACACAGTGAACATTAAATTTCTATGATGCATTGCACATGGACGTGATGGAATCCTGGAGAATAAATTATGTTTTATGACTATGATGTCACCACCTTGCTCCTTTCCTACATGAAAAGAATGGTTTAAAGTCATAAGGTTGGATTCTTTAATACATTAACCTTCTGTTTTTTTTTGAGTTTTTAAGTCATGGTAGAGTAATTTTTGTAGTTTAGAAACTCCAACAAGTTTTGTAATAACTCTGTCGTTTGTGCAGTAAAAACAGTTTAACAATTTTGGTCAAATTTAGTATATCTTGAGGATTTGTGTTTTGTTCAATTTACCGAAATAACATTTATGAAGCTCATATTTTATTCGTTTGAAATTGGTCTTGGAAATGATTGAGTGAGAAAATTTGTGCAATGTTTTTGCGAAATTTATTATCATTTTTATTTATTACTATTTGTTTTTACTCAAGTAATTTATTTTTTTGTTTTGAGGTTAATTGGAAAAGAAATTTAAGTATGATAAAAACTTTACTCTTTAAAGTTTATTTGTTTGTTCGGGAGTTAAGAAAAATCATCCATATGGCTGTTAGATGAGTTACCGAATTTATCACAATAGGCTGTATAGATTTTGTTCAGATTTTGACGTAAAGCGAAAATGACAGACCTTTAATTTTTTAAATTCTACAAACAACTGTAAGAATCGTTCTAAGTGTAAAAAATACCTTAAGAATTAATACTAAAATCGTAAGTAAAAGAATTGTGGTTAAAAAATAATTGGTGAAAATACAAAATTAAATTATTGTTTAAAATCACAGAGATTTTCATCTCTCAATACGATTTACTTCAAAGACAAATTATGGCAGAAGCGGTGCAAGCTTAGTTATTATTTAAATGTATCATTCAAAATATACTTGTAAATCTCTAAAAATTGATAAAGAAGGATCCAATAAAGGAAATTCACGCGAAAAACTTCAGTAATTGTATAGAAAAATTATTGGCAAGATAGGAACAAATACACATTGTATTTCCAAAATGATATTGGCTGTATGGAACAATTATTAGGTATACATGATTTGAGGGTTACCATTAGTTGCCCTTTAATTAAAAAAAAAACAGGTGAAATATACTACAAAATATTACATTAGTGCAGAAATAAAGGTGCGTAAAATATGCAATAAAAATTTGAGCATTTTCAAAAAATACATAATCGCTTAATTATTAGTCTACGTTATTTTCAAATAAATAGGATACGAGCTTTATACATAATATGTGTGTAAATTACCTTAAGCTCTAGAACAAATAAAATAATAGAAAATAGGTATTGAAATAACCAACGATTCAACTTCAATTATTCCGAGTTTTAAATAACTTTTAAACAGAAAATTTATTTAATTTTAAAATGAATAATTCTTTATATATAAGATTTTATAAAACTTGTTATATTTGGGATTAAAATTTATATAAATAACAGAGTATTTAAAAGAATAATACAATTTATATGTATAATTTCATTAATCATTAAAATTGTTACTAACAATAATCTTACAAAATAAATTTAAAATCAAACTAAAATACCAAATTCCGTATCATAGAATCTCTGAAGACACCATTTTCACTGGTTTCTAAACTACTGGAGAAACCAGATCCCGCCTTTTTTCCCTACTAAATTATTACACCCGTTAAATCATTATTTTTCTAAATTATGTTATCCACCAAAGGTAGCACACCGTGCTTCTACAAGTTTTTGAATACCTAATGTCTCTTTCCAAGCAGCAACTTGTGTCAGCTGTGACCAAGGGCGACATAACTTGTACTTCATTATTGTTCCAATCTCCTTTTTTTTTAAACACAGAAATGTAGAAATGTCATCGTAACTCCTGAGGAGGTTTCGAAATCTTAGTAATTTTGTTGGAGAAACTAAAGAACGCAGGTTGGGTTCTGGAGATGTTTAGAGGATTCATGATCGTTTTTGTTTTTTGCTGTTATTTGTATTTATTATAATTTTGGAATGTGTAAAGTTTTAGAAACCCAGATTAGTATGTTTCTTTACCGCCGTAAAGTTTATTTAAATATTTTAAAAATATCTTAATTAGAATTTTCTATTTTTTATAAAGTTCTCTTTGCTCCCTGCAAGGATTGTTCTTACACTTGTAAAACTTTTTCTTTTACTTACTCCGTTTCGGTAAAACTCTTCAAGGACCTCAGTCTTCCTGTTTATTTTCCTTCACTCTCTTACTGTACAGTTTCTTACTGTAATTTCCTTTGAATAACTTGAACTTCCGTTTTCTTAACGTGATCTTCCGTCACATATTTTCCTTTAGAGCTCACCATTTGTCAGTCCTCTTTCATACTCTTCATGATCTCCAGTTATTGTAGTTTCTTCTCATGACTTCTGTTAATCAGGCAGCACATATCTTCTTATCTTTTAATATCTTCTTACCACATATATTTTTCTCAGGATCTTTGTTTCCTAGATTCTCAGTTTATGTTCTTTTTACGTTATTGTCCATACTTTTGTTCCATACACAACAATTGACATTATCTTTATGTAGTGAATTTATACTTTTAATTTTGAAGTTACAAGAAAAGTCTTCTCTAGCGTTGTCTTATAAACAACGCCCTCAGGGGCTCATTATAGTGGGTACGAAGTTGGCAATCCCGAAAATCCTAACTGGATCTTCACCTTATTCAAATAGACTTCAATTTGATCCCTCTCTTTTATCTTTCCCGTTTGATCTCTCTTGACCTATTCTTGTTGTCTTCCGACCCAAACGCTATTTAAAGGACTTTATTTTATATTATATTTCTTTTATAAAACGATGAATGTAGAAAGGTTTTTCACCTACAAACTAGAAAGCTTTATTCGTTTCAGGTATATCGAATCTTCATAAGCATAAGCGTGACATTACCCCTTGCTACTCTTTTCTACCCACAATTTTATCTAAAGAATAATGTCACACTCTACCAAATCTTGCAAGTCCTCAACATCCAACATTTCTACTTCTAACTTTTCAGATTTCATTCTACTATTTATCGGGGACTATGAAACCGCCCCGACGTATTGGATACTTTTGAAACGATGAAACTGCTCCGCTCATTAAAAAGGGTCGCCTCGCAAGACTAGAAATGCTGAAATTGCCACGAGCACAATTTCGGTTGTATATGTTTAAATTTAAACTCAATCAAGCATATAAGCCTGTAAGGTTAGGTTAGGTCCTGTAGCTTAACATGTAAAATAAAATTTTTCAATAGGCTATTATTTGGGCGCTCGGGACAATTTCAGAATATCTAGTCTTGCGCGACCCTTCCTAATCCTCTTCAATGAGCGGGGCAGTTTCATCGTTTCAAAAGTACCCAAAATGTTGGGGCAGTTTCATTAGGCCCCTATATATCTTACCTTATACAAGCATCTACATCCCCGGAAACTTAGGGGCAATGGACTTCAGATGAATGTCAGAACAAACTGGCTAATTTTATTTTGTATATAGGACAAGAGTCAATCAGATAGAATAACTTAATAAATAACACATTTAAAGAATAACTTTTGCCACGTCGTTTCTCGAATTAAAAAAAAAAGTAGATTTTCAAATATTTCAAGTTGTCATACAGTTAATTAAGTGTTTAGGTGCACTGAAGACAACCAACCTACAAGAAACAAATACTCGGAGAAACTTTACATGATAGAGTTTTTCAGAAAATACTTCTATCCTTATCAACTAGGGTTTCAAATCTAGGGTGACTAAATATATTTTATCCTGGTTTGAAGTAGTTAGATAGATTCTTCAATTATTAAAGTTTTTTCCGACATTCGATGTCATTTCTGTACATGACAACTAGAACGGCGTTTTAAGGGCATGAATAAACTTCAGTTTCAAGTGACGAACTAAGAAAATGAGAAATAATTCCAGTTTGTTTTAAGTTCCTTTCTTATATTGCTAGTTTTGTTGTTCCTTTTTCATGTTGCTAGTTTTGTTCTGGGTTCCTTTCTTATTTTGCTAGTTTTGTTTTGAGTTCATTTAGCGTCTTTCTAATTTTGTTTTGGGTTCCATTCTTATGTTGCTAATTTTTTTTTAGGTTCCGTTCATAATTATGTTGCTAGTTTTGTTTCTCCTTTCTTATGTTGCTGGTTTTGTTTTTCCTTTCTTATGTTGCTGGTTTTGTTTTTCCTTTCTTATGTTGCTGGTTTTGTTTTTCCTTTCTTATGTTGCTAGTTTTGTTTCTTCTTTCTTATGTTGCTAGTTTTGTTTTTCCTTTCTTATGTTGCTTGTCTTAATTTTATTATCCAACATGTCCCTCCAATCTACTCAGCATGGTGATTCTTTTTATATTTCGAATGTTCTATAGCCTTAGGTACTTTGTTTGCTCAGGCCTATCTCTACACATTTTCCTTTATTATATTATTATTTTTATTTTAAATATTAGTAGTTAAACTACTAGGTTATCTTAGCTCTGGATATTTATCATGTTCTGAGATGTATCACTTGATACCGAAAGTTGGCTCATATTTTCGAAATAATCTCTTTATGAGAAAATCAGATAACAAATTAAATAATTAAAGCAAACACTTTTTAATTTTTAATATAAACACAACTTTATAAACTCATATAAATTTGTGTTTTGTACTAAAAAGTGTTTGTTTTAATTATTAAAATGGAATACTACTAAGCCCCTATGGTCTTTAGCATAAATAGTTTATAACAAAGGGATAATCGCTTTACAGAGGGATGGATATAAATTATTTCAACAACTGTTTTGCCACTTTATAATATATTACAATAATTAATTTTTAAAGTATTCTACTCTAAATGGGTTTGTTGATATCAGGTACCAACAATTTAAAATACTTCACAAAAGACGATTTTCACAACCAAGTCTGAGTAGACAAAAGGGACCAATGCAATTTCTTTGTACGAGTTGTTCAGTTGGAGCCCTCTTGTTTGGCTACAAATTGTCTCAACCATTTATATGTAAATACCTCACCATCTTGTGTGGGACATTTTACGCTGCCTGTCTTCTAGTTTTACTTCTTCTTTTCTTTCTTCATTAGAACGAGTTTTGGGGAGGTGAGTTCAGTGTGGGGAACACCTTGTCAGCAGCAAAATGGCGGCAGGATCAAATCTTATCGTTTCAAATGATCTTTGTTATTTTTGTGTTTGAACAACAGTTGTTGTTATCTCGTATCTTGTATTAAGTTAGTTTATATTAGGGTAAACGTTCGTATAAAATGGAATTGTAGACACAATTTGCCTGAAATACTAAATTTAAACTTTATTAGACAAATCTAATATTAGTGGAAATTTGTTAAACACATTTTTCATGCTACATTTTTTATCAACAATCAAACTTTATCTTATAAATTGTCGAAATTGTGACTAAGATGTTTAATGCTGTTTTAACTTGACGCATTAAACTTCAAAATGTAAAAACCGTTCCCATTTTCAACACTTATTAGATTACATTTTGATTCATGATACATTAATAAACCATTGCATAATAAGGGTTAGATCACTCTCTTTCATTTACCCTCTGGTCTCTCTTTACCAACACTTGTTCTTTTCTGATCCTGCTTGTAGAGTATTCGATGGTTAAGGGTCTTTATTTTATATTCTTATCAGTAAGTCCATCTGCGAATGACTTCTGTCATATATGTAGTAATACTTTGTCTAAACGTAAAGAATTTTAATCAAATTTGTTGTTTGGTTATGTTGGTTTTAATTTTGAAAACAAAACATTTGGGGAAAGTTACGATTTTATCACGTTTTGCTCAAGTGTATCCTCTAAGCACCTAAGAAAATGTGTTGGTCGAAATATCGGCTATGACGCTGTTAAAAAATACGTACATTTTCAAAATCTTCTCTACCGATTTCGGTGAAATTTTAGTGAGAATAATGGTCGTGTAAAATCGTAATTAAAAAATACAGTTCATGAAATAATTATCTAAAAATTAAATGTCACTTATCGCCGTCATTAAGAATCAATTCGTCAAATACGCTGGACGTCTTTACAGCTCAAGCGAAGCACGCCAAAATAAGCATATATAACAATTTTTAGAAACGGCATTCTTGATTCATTTTCACTTTTTAATTAATAAACACCAAAGTGATATTCTTGATCCGTTTTCATTTGTTTATAAAGTTGGGTAAGTGAGAAAGTTTGTGCGATATTTTTGAACCGCTTATTTTATTCTAAGAGTGTGATAGTCAAAATGACAATCGCACAGTCAAAAAGAAAACAAAGATTCCTAAACACAAACGTACGTAAAATATCGTTAAATTTTCGGCGTTTGTCAATTATTTCACAGGTAAACCCGAGAAGCCACGAGATAACACGAAGACGAAATCGTATCGTGTCCAAAGAACATTTCAATGTTTGTTTTATTACCATGACGTCATCAAGTTGTGAATGAAGATCACGTGACCATAGATTTAATAGCGTACAAGGAGGTAAAGCAATAAAAACTATATTGCTTCTAGTAACCTCTCTAGTAGAGTTAACATGAATGGCTGTTATTGACATGACATTTTTCACTTTCTATAAATAGTTTGAAACGATTGATTTGTATATTTAATATCATTCGCGTACTTATATGTTTTATGACAGCTTTTATTTTATATCCATTGATAATCAATTGACACACAGAAACTGTTTATGGAAATAGATTTTAATGTTTGAATAATTGGAAAAG
Organism: Aphrophora alni; assembly: GCA_963513935.1. Lineage (NCBI taxonomy): Eukaryota > Metazoa > Arthropoda > Insecta > Hemiptera > Aphrophoridae > Aphrophora > Aphrophora alni. Next base: position 12,775,613 of record OY740777.1, on the reverse strand, counting down.
AGAGATATTTTTTTATATATTTGTTTTCAAATTGTTTTTAATACATTCACACGTATATTTCATATTGATAAATAAGTGATAGGATAATCATAATGGATTTACAGGGTGTATTTTATCACGGTTAGAGTTAAAATATTAAATCTATGGAAAACTTTAAATGTTAGTTATTTTTTGTGAAATATAAAATCGCTTTTTCCAATCTTTGAATTTACACCCATTTTCTATATGGCATGTATTTAAATATCTTTCGGAAAGATCTATTTTTATCTTACTTTCCTGTTAAACAAATTGATTAGACTTTATAGATTAAAAGCGCTTTAACTTTCAAAATTTGAAGTTTTGTGTAATTTTGGGAGGCAATTTTCCGTGCTACCCATTGTTGCGTGAAGTTAAGACTTTAATTAGGCATATTCTAGAAAGGGTAAATACCAATTTAAAACAAAACTTACAATTAATTTGTAGAAGGGATAAAAACTAGCTCAAATTTACTGCAATTATAAATAGATTTTGTCACTCCTAAAAAATGTTTATTATCATTTTAGTCCAGCATTGTTATATAAAACTTCCTAGTCCATGGATAATTTAATTTAAACTTGATTCATCAATATGAGGTACAGAAAATCGCCTTGCAAAAAGTCGAACAACCACGACATTTTAAAGTTCAAGGTCATTTAAATCCAAAACTAGTGGGATTCCACACAAAAATATCCAAGAATAAAATTGTCTTCAAATTAGGTGTAAAATCCGACAAATATGATAAAAAATAGGGTTTCCACGAATAATTTTAATATTTTGTGAATTTTAACGGGTAAGTTATTTACAAAACATGCAAAACGAGTTTTTAAATTTCACACATAAGTATTGAAAAGAAATATACATTTAAAGTCTTTCATTAAGATCTATAGTTTACGGGATAATAACTCTATTCATACAGGGTGAATTAAAGAGATGTGACAGCTGTTTGAAGTACAAAAGTTGCAAAGTAACTTCAAAAACTAACTTTCCAGGAATTTTTGACCTAAAACTAAAGATTTTACCAAATTTTTCATAATATCTGCCATTTTTACAATATGCTGGGAAGTTCGTAATTTTCTAATACAAGCCATCATTATTTTAAAACTTTTTTATTCTTGAATATTTTTCTACTTACCGTTTTGGAGCTACAGGCTATTAAATATTTTATAAATTCGCATGGATGTTCTAGACAATTACTTGAAAAATATTTTTTAACGTTAACTCTGTTATTCCCCAGCCTACATAACAAATAAAAATAACAGTAGTGTTACATTACACCTTTTACTTTAGCTGTTTTTTAAATTTCACCTGAATTTGACTAATGAATCATCTCTGAAAATGCTTGAATTTGCCAATTTTTGAAACATTTAAGTCTCAGTAACATCTAAAAGGTTGGATATTTAGAAAATACAAAACAAAAGTCTTAAAATAATTCGTTATATTTAAAATCGCTATAAAAATGGTGGTTCTTATTCAAAAATTACAAACTGGTCACCATATTGGAAAATGGCGGATAATATAAACAATTTAGTTAAAGATTACCTCTAGTTTTAACTGATAAATCTTCGGAGAGTTACGTTTAAACATTTCATTTTATGTATTGTATTTATGAAATAAAACATTGTCACATTTCTTTTTAATCACTTTTTATAAATTTAGAATTGTGCTTTAACTCAAATTTGTACGTCTTAAAAGTACACTACAGTTCGTTATCTCCCAAACATATACTAACTCTTTCCCTATCCTATTTTGCTGAGCAACACAATTTCAAAATATAAAAACTGGCTAAAAAAAGTAGTTTTTTTGTAAAAAAAAATAAAAATGGTTACCTTTGTACTTTGGAGTCAAATTCTTAACAGCAAAGCCGCCCGTAAAACTAATTCCTAAAAACTAACGTGAAATTTGACAGTTTAGTTTAAAAAATATTTTCATCACATAACGGTCGGTTTCGTTTTTATTTGACACACCATAAGTTCACAGTTGTATACAACCTTAAAATATTTAATGTTTGGTGCTCGATTTTTCATTCCCTTCTTTTGCATTTAAACGCCTTTTCAAAAGGTATTTACAAGAGCAAATTATATATTAAAATTTTGTTAATTTTTATTAAAGAGTCTAAAAAACATTTTTTCGTCATACTGCTTCAAAAACAGCTGTTTTCAATACATGCATTGAAATGCTAAAGTTGTTCTTTTTAGTCCTAGGACCTAACAAACATCAGCTGAAGTCGAAGTCATCAGCTGTTACTTCGTTTATACGAATTAATTAACGATTGTAATGCATCTAAAATAACTCTCGATTGTAAATTACCGTTAAAACAGCTGTTACCATGTTATGTAGGTTATAACATATTAGTTTTTGTGAAATTGTTTTCTTATATTGTTTGCAGTATAAAGACAAATATAGTTCATCAATTGGACCAAAAGTAGCTTTTCGATCCTCGTTCATTTTTCGGCCTTGGCTCCGCCTCGGCCGTTAAACTTGAGCTTCTATTGAAAAGCTTCACTTTTGGTCCTAGTGATGAAATATACTATTTTAAAACAATTGTTGACATTTTTAAAAATTCTACAATGAATAACTTTATTCTATTCAAATTTTTATCAAAAATATATTAAAAATAGTTGAAGTAAAAAAAGGAACCAAACCTTGTTTTTTCAATTTTAAAAGTCGTACCTAAAAACGATGTATTTTGTACATTATAAACTTTGACAAAACCTGCGAAATGACATTTTAGATGATCAATTCTAGTAATCTTTAGACGAGTGGATGGGAATGTTAGTGGAATGTTTATCAGAGTTAATTTTTCAAATCACAATATTTGTACTTTATGAAACCACCATGTTCATGCCATTCACCGGCTGTATTGCCAACATTACAAATATGAAAATTAAAGCATTATCAAACGGTTAAAGAATCCATTTTGAACTCGTCATTATTGTTTTGATATTTTCCCACGAATAAGAGCGTGAAACAATTTGACACGGGCGTAAAAACAATTGTACAAGTAATCCGTTATCCCCTCCAGATGATTTCAAACAGTTCTCACATGACTCTGCAATATTTAACGACTTTGTGACGAAGAGAGCGGAGCGACACGACCTGCCTCAAGGTCGACCTCAAGTCATAACTTACTTTACGAGTACATCAAACCCCCATCACAGTAATATTGACGTTGTCTTAGTGCTCGACTTGTAAGCGATGGTCCTTGAATGGTATTCTGGTTTTACACTCCCACGTCCATTTGGGCGTTGTCGTTTTGTCGTAATCAAATAACACAGTCTTGCGTTCAATATATTCTGTTTAAGGAATATAAAATCAGACTGTTTCTGTAGTGAATGTAAGGAGCAACCGTGTATCTAAATATATATTTACAACGCCGTGTTAAAGTTTTCAAAATTATAATATATGTAGAAGTAATCAATAAACTAACGCTTAAAAAATAACCTTTTTAATCGACCAAAAAAAAAAATTATTCACCACCAAATATGTCAGTTGGGTAGTTGTAAAATAAGTTAAAATGAACATTGGACATCACCTTTGAAAAAAAAATTATATATTTAAACTATCTACGCTTACAAAAAACACTACTTCAACGAAATTGTATTTAATTAAAATCCAGCTTCCAATGATGGCTAACAAAATTCGATTTTTAAAATTATTCCTGATCTGTAATATTTTGATATTAATTGCAATTTTCTGCAGGAGTTTCAAAGAACTATTTCAACACGAAGACAAATTTCAAGAATGTTAATAAGAGTCCATTTTTTATTGCGATTCGCGACACCTGTTTATAATTTCATAAATAGAGGAATTTTTCAACTCCACTCATGAGAAATTTAAGAAACGTACAGCTCCAGCATACATCTAGACAGCTTGATACGTTGAATTATCGTACGATATTAGTCTTAGAGATAGCACGGAACGTGTTGTTTAATACATACCTTACGATATATGTCGTTATCGTACTGGTGTAGGCTACTAATAACACGGTTTAAACGCGCAGTAGTGATAATTATCGCGTATCGTTTACGACCTTATCGTATCGTATTGCTCTAACGTACAGGCGGCCTTACAATGTAGAATACGTATTTTTATTTTTGCAGCAAGCAATTACTAGATTGAGAATTAAAATTGAAATTTAACAAACGCTATATCTCAAAATAATTTTAATATATCCTCACGATTTTTCATCTGTGGCCTGCATCAGAAGTGCTGACACAAGTTTCTTGAAAGTTTAAATTATGTCAACATTCGTTATGACTACAAACAATTTAAAATAAATATATATATTAAAATTCGGTTTCTCCTTAACCATGTGTTGTTAAAATCTGTCTATATTAGTTACCATAAAATTATTCAGGGTGAACTTTTCTCAATTGACAAAGAATCTCCACATGGGCGATATTTAAAATTACAAAAACTAAGTAACAATTTTTGAAATTTTATTTTCTTAATATTGTTTAAGGTGTATTCAAAATATTAGGGGAAATTATTGTTTTAAATTCGGTGCTCAATTCATTACAGAAATATGAGTCGTAAAAAAATTTATTATTAAAAAAAAAAAATCCATTTTTTTTTTTACAAGGAAAACAGAGAACCAAGTCTCACGTTTTCCAATCCCTAAGGGGCTCGTATCAAATTCGGAAAAGAAAAAGAAGTAAAAAAATAGGGACTCAATAAGGGAGGGAACTGTATGCACCCCTTATTGTCCGGTGAGAATAGGTTTTATACGTGCTCTGTAAGGCTTAGCCCCTATGTTTGTAAATGGACTAATATGGTTATGCAATAAAGACAGAAGGAGAGTTCAATGATTGAACAAGAGGGTAGTCAATGCGCTCAGTTTTTGCTTCTTGAAGCGGAAAATCGTACTTTGAATGTGGGGTGCAGTCCATGGCTGCGAATTCGTACAAATTGCTTGCAATATCTCTTGAACTGTTTCTTCTTCTTCTTCTTTATAACAATCGTGTTCCTTGAACGAGTTCTTGTATTACCAAGGCGTATAAATGTATATTACGTAATTTTAAATAAAGGTTTTAAAATGAAAATACGACTAAACTGTCGTTTTCACAGCTTGGTTAAACTTCCACTTTAGTATCTATATGTAAGGTACTGAGCATTTCTATAAACGAAATGGGCATTTTCACCAGTATTACGTTCATACAGCTTTTCACTCCTTTCAGGTTACATATTTTCAATCAATTATAACTAGTTTTTTCCTTCAATTATCCTATTCATAAACACCTCCTAAACTATAGGCATGTAATGACTTACGAGATTAATTTTAACAAAATAACTTTTTCCTCATTTAAAAAATGTTCACGGCTACTCAATTCAGACGAAATCAAGGCTTTGGTTTTTAAAGTTTTAATTAAGTCTAAGCATAATTTAAACTGACATATTTTTTCTACAACTAAATTAAGCAAACTATTCTTTACCTTGGTATTTAAAGGGGAAAACCTTTCGGTCATTAACGTTTTAGAAAAAAAGAAATGAACATAAAATAAAGTTCTCAGCCCTCGACTTCTGTAATACCGTCAGAGTTGAAAAGAACAAGAGTTTGTCAAGAGGGACCTGATAGCAAAGATGAAAGAAATGTATTTATCTAAAAAGTGCGTGAATAAAGATGTAAGTTCAGCTAGATACCTTAGGGATTGCCAAGCCCATACTCACTATTGTGAACTTCTGAGACCAGGAGGCAATATCCCACAACGAAATTTGATTAAGATCGTTTCACGAGTTTCAGCTCTAGAGACATCATCAAAAATCACTTTTTTCAAAATCGCAAAACGTAGGCCTAGTTGTCTGGAAAAAAATCCGATTTTTGACTCATCATATAAATTTCTATGTACAACGTATAAATTAGGAATTAAAAAGGCGAACGCAAAACAGTTTCCCCATGATTCAACACAAAATGGATAATTGGTATAGGTAAAGGAGAAAGTGTGTGCAATGTTTTTATACAACTTATTTAAACTCCAATTTCTTACTAAAATGGGGGAAGATAAGACTTAACACCCATACGTGAATAAACTATAATAATTATATCGTTACATTTATTTTCATACAAAATGTTTCTATTTCCATTTCTAAGCAAACTATGCCCCTTCTATCAATTAATATGGAAGGGAAGGTAGAGTTATCGAACGTTATGCACTGTTAATTCAAATACAAATTATTTCTAAACAAACCAAAAACATGGATACCTGAGATTGAACGTGTCTGATAAGGGATAATCTGTCAAACATTCAAACCCAGCGACCATATCATGAGGGCGCTCTAATCTGCTGAGACTGCTAAAAAACCAGGTTGTTACCCCCTTCCACACTACCAACCCCATCATTTTGTCATTTTGCAAAATATCTACCGAGCACGAAGTCATCATATTTGCAAGTCCATTATGCAAAGCCTGTGAAAGGATGGACTGATGTATTAACTGATAAGGAGAGTATGGTTGGATAATAGGTGGAATATTTATACTAGGGTTCTGATAAAATTGAGTGGGGGAAAGCGGTGAATCGAGGACAAGTTCTACTTTAGAAAGAGAAAGAATTCAGTTGGTGAACAAATTTGTTGTTTAGATTTTAGAGAATATACCTGCAAATAAATTTTAAGTTATTGTACCTCGTACATCACTGAAGATGGCGACGTTGTCGTTGAAACGCGTTTTAATAAATAAACGTACTATTTGTGAGAATTTTTGTTCAAGTATTCTATGAAGAATATACTTAACAATTATAAAATAGATGTGCAGGATAATAAACACACAGAACACAATTCTCACACAAAATACGCCTAAGTATCAGACGCGTTTCAACGACAAGGTCGTCCTCTTCAGTGATACATGAGCTACACTAACCAAACTATAACTGGAGTTAAAGTTTTATTAGTGTAGCTCGTGTATCACTGAAGAGGACGACCTTGTCGTTGAAACGCGTCTGATACTTAGGCGTATTTTTTGTGAGAATTGTGTTTACGTTTGTTTATTATCCTGTATAATTTTTCTCATAAGTCAAGCTCAACATTTAATAAATATAGATATGTTTTAATTATTAAGATCATTTTCATGTATAATGTAAGGGGCACCAAGTAGCCTAAATTTGGAAACTAATAATTTTTGGGCAATTTTGGTACAAGAAACTCACATTGGATACAAAGCAGCGTGGATGAAGTTATTACTAATTAACTATCAATTAATTAATATAGTCCTAATTAATTATTGCGTAGTTACCTGTCCCAAATAATTAAGGGGCATTAATCGCGTTGATTTACAGTCGGCCAGCAATTAACCACCAAAGTACCCCAGAATATTGATGATTAATTAACCAACTACAATAGATAAACACCGAGTAACATAAGAGGTAAACTGGCTATTGATTTTCGGATTTAGGCCTATACATCAAAACTAGCAAAAAATTCCAAATAACATATAGTCGAATTCCGTTTCACTATCCACCATTATGTTCTTTAATAAAAAAATTAATAAAAAAATAAAATAAAAAAATAACTCCACAAATAAATAATATATGGAGTTCAGTTTTGGTATACACATTTTGTATGTTACTTTTCTACAGTATACAAATAAAAATATTTTATATTTATGATTTTCAAAATGGTGACTGTTAAAATTTTTTGAGAAATTAGATGTTAAAAGTTGTGAAAATTTTAAAAATGAAAGTCTTTACATTTGGTGCACTTATAAAACGTAACATACAAAATCTTGTACTAATCGGAATTCAATATCTTAACTATTTATGGAGTTATAATATTTTTCGTAGAAAAACAAAATGGAGAGTAAACTAATAATAAAACAAAATTCGATTATATATTTTTTGTCTTTTTTTTTTTTTTTCGTTTTCATGTGTATAATCCGAAAAAAAATAGCCAGTTTAACTTTTTCAAAGCATCCTGTATATATTCGATAAACTGAAATATATGTACCCACCAAACACAAGATATCTGTTGGTTGGGAGATTACACACAGTGTGGTGTCTCTGATCAGCTGTTTGCAATTCCGATCAGTGTCCTTAACTTCGTGTTTCTTAGCCACTCTTACAAGAACCGAAGAAACCTGAAAGGTTTCGAGCTCTCCAACTACAGTGAAGTCTCAAGATTTCACACATAGAAACACCGACTTTTGAAGTCTATGAAATGTTCACCGATCCTACCTTTTGAAATAATTTAACACCTACTTTACATATTACTTTATTGTATCTACGTATTACAAAGATTCTACGCAATGAGTAAAAGAAAAACAGACCATAATTTTTTTTGCAGAATTATCAATTTTGAGGTTAAGTTCAACAAATTATTTTGGGAATGTGTTAAGTTTGTGCAGTTCTCTATCAGTAGAAATATTTTAATAGAAATTGACATGTTTTTGCAATATGAAGGACTTTTTCTGATTGTAAATTTGAGGCTAACAAAATTTAGAGATAAAAGTATTTTTTTTCTAAAAAACCTCTACATCGATTTTGCTCAAATTTTGTTAAAAAATGTAGCATATAAGGGTCTATTTCTTCAAAAATTGCCGGATCATATCTGTAAAAACCCAAAGAGTCGAGATGTTGTTTCAAAATCGACTTTACCGATTTTGTTGAAATTTTAAAGAAATGTGAAGAGTAAAGATTAAGAAGCAGTGTTGCAAGTAACATAAATAATTACCGTTTGGACTAACTCCCAAAATCCTAACCCTAACCAATTGAATAGATATAAGCTAGTTAGGAATATAAGAAGTAGGCCAACACAGTAAGTCTTAAAGGCTAAAGTGTCTAGGGAGTAAAACCCACTTCTATTTATAATAATATACTTCCAAAGTTCAATGACGAACTGTACCTGATCTTGTAATAGTTAAGATTTAAAACAAGACAATGACAAGTGTAATAAGTCAGACGATATATAGGCCTACTGTAAGTATTGATTAAAATAAAATTTTAAAAGTGCCCACATACAAAATTTCCTTAAAATCTATTAAATTTTTTGGGTTGTAAAGAAATGCACAGATGCAGGACGAAATATTTTCTTGAATCACGTGATTTCGAAACAGATTTTCAGCACCAGTTTTTACTCATTACGCCACTTTATTTAAACTAATTAAGAGAAAGCAAAAAATGGGTAAAAAAAAACAAAAGTTTGAATTCTCTAAAACCTCCTCTAAGAATTATAAATTAATTATTTATGAAGTTCATTAATTTGTACGCGTGTGAAAAAGTTACATCTCAAAGTTCCTTCTTTTATTAACAATTAAGAAGGAATTGACGTCATTTACAAGACTACAAATAATCCATCAATCTAAAATTATTTGAACAATAAAAACCCCCCACTTAGAGACACAAATTGATCATAAATAAAAACAAGCATAAACATAATTGTATTTAATTGTAAAAGTTTTATATTTTTATTTACCAACATCAGTTTTTTCCCCAGTAATAACAAACATCTGTTCAACAGTTTAGTTCTGTCAAAGAATGTACAATTAACAATCAGTTGTTTTGTGTGTTTACAGATCGTGGAGTGCGCGGAGTGTAGTGCTATTGCGAGTGTGCGTACATGCGAGTGCGTGACGTTACAATGTGGATTACAGGAGATCAGGAAAACGCTAACAAGGTGAGTTGTAGCAGTCAAATTTCTTTGCCTTGTGAAAGGAAATCTATTCGTAAGATAAAGAACTATTATTTCTAAATAAATATTGCGAGATAATATTAGATAGATTAAAACTCAAACAGAAGATCTCACAGACATTACGTAAACTACAAAAACTAAACTACTTAAAACTAAACTATAACTGTTATAGTTTAGTAATTGTAGCTCATGTATCACCGAGGTAGGCGACTTTGTCATTGAAACGCGATTAAGTCAACGTAGTTTTTGTGAGATCTTGTGTTCGAGTCAATCTAACTAATATTTCAACAAGAATATGTTTGGGGACATTTTAATACTTACCCAGCTCTGAATTGTAAATTACACCTAACGTTACGCACTATCACTGTGCAATGTGCAAGAATATTGCATAAACTTTCTTACTCATTCGTCCATCCTAAAAACCAAAATATTCGTTAGCAAAAATGTAATTTCGGTTAAAAAGTGGAAATTAACTACGGACACCGAACCTAAACTGGGTTCGCTTAAAACCATAAACGCTTTGTCAGCTAGTTTGTTTGAAATCAAGCTTTTAGTGTGGATATAGGTTTATATTTGTTTTTATTAAAAATGATTGAATTATATTATCCTTTTTATTTGTGATTTACTAAGATTACTTCATTATTTTCAAATTTTATTAAACTTTGAACGAAATCGGTTACGCCATTTTTAGGAAATTAGGCTACGTCTTTTATTGCGGATTTGGTCTTTTACCGATAACTCAAAAACCGCGATTTAAAAAAAAAAAATTAATGTCAATTAATGCGTTTTATTCAAGTCCTTATAGGCTACACTCGATATCAAAATTTCATTAAAACCGTTCCATCCGATTTTGAGAAAAACTTAATGGTTTGAATTCTTCCTATGACTGGCGCCCGCAAATTTTCAGTTAGAAAAAAATTTAAATACATGCACGTACACAAAATTTTATTAAAATCAGTCGAAACGTTTGGGCCGTAAAGCTCCACACAGATAATATTTCCATTTTATTATCTTTAGATTTCTATGAGAAAGCAGTAAAATTACAAAGTCATTTTCATCCTGGTAATCCATAGCTAAATGGTTTTATGCAATGATAATAGACTATAAGATGAAATCAAGTTCGAAAAAGACAGCATTCAAGGTTTCTTTTAACTTTTTGAAATTACTCCTCTACAGTAATTTTCTATTATTTGCAAAATTTCAAAAGGGTTTGAATCAATAACCTTTATATTCCTACAAAATTTGTACAACAGATATTTTATTTTTATTTTTTAATAAACATTCGTTTAAATCAATGACTGACTTTTCAAAACCACAGAGTGTCAAAGTGTTTACTCATAAGAAAATAATCCCTTACAATATATTCCTCTTGGATATTTTTGTATTTTATATTTAACCTCACTACATTTTTCAGTATATACAGTGACGATTCCAATGAAATTAGGATAATCAATAACAGTGTCATTTACTAATCTACTTGTTACATTTAATAGTTGCACTAGGCTATTATTTTACCTTTCAATAAGGTCTATGATTCTGTAATGTTAAGAAATATAAGCTTACAATATATATATATATATATATTTCCACAATATGAAACAAAAATCATTTAAAAGTTGCTTTTTACATAGGCCTATTATATAAGAGGAAGTTATTAAAATCGATGTTAAATTATTTTGGGGAAGTTTGGAATTCCGTACCAAATAAATAGTTTTGAATGGATCAGTTAAGTATAAAAAAAAAAATGGATTGTGGGTCTAAAAGATGGTTTGAGTCTAAAAGATGTCTTTTAACTTGATCCAAAAATTAAAATTTTTGGTAGCTCAAGAAAAGACACAAAATTACTATTTCACAAATATTTTGATAAATTTAAGTCAAGTGTAGCCTCTAAGAGACTTAAATGAAACGTTTCTACGCCATTTATAAAAACTTCGTGAGTTATAGGTAAAAACAACACTACATGGTATCCCTAAATGAAGTTGGTTCGCTAAATCGTCTTCGTTAAAATGTTAGTGAAATGCAATTAAATCCATGTACAAAATTGCGAGTAAATTTAATTTTAGAAATTGATTCACAACTAAAATGGAAACAAATGTTGTTGTTGTTTTTCTGTTTTGGGAATTCGATTGAGAAAGATTTTGTAATAAGAAAGTAAATTAAATTTTGAACAGATATTTTTGATCGCACTCCCTTCACACAATTTATCTCTTGCGTAAAACTAACCACAGCCAAGTCAAATACAAAATAAATTCCACAATTTTTCCACACCCTGTACATTTATTCTCAATGGAGATGTTTCAAAACTCTAAATATTAACATAATTTTCAATTCTTCAAAATTATATAAAATATTATAAAACTAGCCTAATTATACTAACTGAAAATTATTTTGGGTTATAATTTATAGTTTCACTCGGTAAAGTCTTAATAGCCTACAATATAGTTTTATTTTATATTTAAAGCAATAATAGGTATATTCAGAAGATACAGCCTATATTTTGAAATAACTTGTTTTAACAGCTTAAATTTACGTTAAATCCACAAAAATCTCCATACTAATTTTTTTTTAATCGGTTCTTCTTGTATAAAATAACCCATTACAACATTTCAATTAATTTAAAAAAAAAAAAAACAAATCTTCTTAAAATTCAGAGCTCACTCTTTGGTGAAGTATGAAAGAATGGTTGCACAGCAATGTTGCAAGATGGCCGCCTGTCACCCTTGCACAAAATATTGCTGTTTCTCCCCTCCCTTCTCTCCCCTCGGTTTCTATAGTAACCGTACAATATGCATTTTTGTCCCCCCCCCCAACCAATAGGAACCACGTTATGCAACCGGCCATGTTGGCTTGTCTGACCTCCGTACATTGTGTCCTCACAAGTTTTTCAAGAATCAATAATTTCCGAACAAAGTTCTCCTAGCTCACGTCGAGTCTAGTCGAGGGTTGATTCTGGACTTCCAGTATTTAGAGAGAACTGTTTAAAATCTAGTTTTGAATTACTATCAGAGACAAATTAGTAATTGTTAACTTCAATGGTTTTATAATTTTAACAAATTAAAAAAAAAACTAAAAAAGCATCAAATTTCTAAATAACTAGTTTTTATGAATTACCAAAACGTAAAAACGAATTTATTTAAAAATAATATTAAATTTAATATAAAATATAAATATATTAAAGAATATTATACCTACAGAAATATAGGCTATATGGGCTCAATTTATTTACTATAGAGTTTTCTTTATTTAAAGTATAAAATCTCTAAGGGCTCATTTCCTCTAGAGCGTATGGATTTAGTAATCCCAAGAAACATGAGCTGGGTCTACACTTTTATTTTACATATCCTTGGTTTAGATCCTTCGTTTCATATTTTGCTAGCAAGTTTCACTTGACCAACTCTTGTTCTTTTCTGACCCTGACAGTAATAGACTAAGGGTATTTAAACGAAGTCTAAGGGTATTTATTTTACGTTTCTTTTTGAGGCTATTAGAGAATTTTTCCCTTCTAACTAATAATAAATCAAATTAAATAAAAATAAAAATTAACATATCACGTTTTTAAAACGGACTAAAAAGTTTAAATTAATTTTTTATGACCCTTCTAGAATTTTGAGGGAGGATTGTTAGTGGCTATGGATATATTTGAAATACTTGGAGAGAAAAAACGTGGGGCGCAGGCAATCAATCTATGATAGTTAAGGAGGAGTAAATAATTTAAATTACAGTGAATCTCATTTCCGATTCACTGTAATTAGCGGTGAATTCATCCGGATTGTCTACTTGTATTATTTACTGACTGCGCCCCACGTTTTCTCTCCTAGTATTCCAAATATATCCATAGCCGCTAACAATCCTCCCTCAAAATTGTAGAAGGGTCATGAAAAATAATTTTTATACTTTTTAGTACTTTTCAATATTCCGGTTAACATTCAACATTCAAAAGCGATAACGCAGTTAAGCGGTAACGCGGTTAAGCGGTAACGCGGTTAAGCGGTAACGCGGTTAAGCTGTGACAGTTAAAAAAATCTACATCTCATTGGCATATTTTTATTTGTTTAAATAACTATTGTTTAAACAAATGTAGAGAGAAGAAACCAACTGAATATTGTATTGCCATCCAATTCTGACCTATGTTTAAAATTTCAGGTCTCTAGCTTATCGGGAAGTTAGTTTAAACTAGATTGCAAAATTCCACCCGGACAGACTGACAGATAAGTTATGACGGAAACCGAACCAATAAAACGTGGTATAATATCTTCTTCTTCTTCTTTTTTGTTCATACATAAAAATAGATAGAAATCGCTGACAAAACCAACTCCGATTTATAGATTTTTTTTTTGTTTTTGTTTTTTGCTTCTACTTTTTCAAAACCTTTGATAAAATCCAATAAACTGTCTGTAATACATCGTCCGACTGTCCAATCAATGACCAATCAGACATACAGACATAAAAAAAGTTTGGGATCCTCTCTACCTACTAGTCATCACCTTCATTTGGGGTTAACTCTAAGGCCTCCCTTACGTATTTTGGGTTGAAAAATAATAAATTGTAACTGATATGGCGAAATATCTATTGCTATACAATACCCGGCGAAAGATCGACTTTCTATTAAGTTATTTGTTACTTATATCTGTTGTTTTTTTAAGAAAGAAAATAGATATATACAGTGAGTCAACAGTTATATGCATAAAATTAAATTAAACAAACAATACATATATGAATATTAGGTTATACGTTCATCATACGTAGCGTAGAAGTTAGACAAGTGAGATCGGAAAAATAGAATACACAGCTTCTGTTAAAAAACCTTATCCACCTAACACACACTCATCAACAACAACAAAAAACACAAGTAGCCTATTTGTATCACTAATAACTAAATATCAACGTGTACCTATATATCAACATAAAAAAATGAATTAATATTAATTGTTATCTGTATCCAAGTCACCCTTAATAAGTAATATAATCGTGGATAATTTCGTCCATGTTAAATTATTTCTTATATACTTACTATGACGCGTTTTGGAACTCTATTCCATCATCAGAAAATTGCTCTATAGAGGTAGTTTTCACAATAAGAAATTACAAAAAAAAATAAAAAATCACAAATGTACTTTACAAAAGTTACAAGTTAAAACACACAAATCACGGTTTACGCTTTTCTAAATTCGCGACGTGAGCACATCTGAATTTATATTTTTAAAATCTTTTAAATATTGCTACAGCCGATAGTAGGTACTATGTTCCAATATTTGTAATTTGTATGATTAACGAAAACGTTCACAACCTTTTAAATTCCAGTACAAAATTTTGTGAAAATCGCTGACAAATTATGAACTCTAGAAACGACAGTCAACAAAACTCAGCTGAAATAATACGATTTACTTATAATTTGTTTGGGTAAGGAACTTGTGAAAACCCTCCAAGAAAGAACTTCAACTAGAGAAACCTTACACCTAGACCTATATACCATTTGTTATATAAGTATAGTATATATGAATTTTAAAAATTCCCAAACTTGTTATAGAAGTCACGTCATTGGTGCAAAGTTCACTGTATCTGACTGTCTATATCACGTGACTAGACTCTTTTCGATAACGCCAAATTATCGATTTTTTTCCAACGAAAAATTATAAAAATATATTTTGATGAAAAAATCAATTATTAGAACACATTAGAGCTTTTGGTCTGCCTCTACTTACCAGCAGTCTAGCATTGAATTTATTTTAAGAGGAAGTCCCATGCGAGGGTTCAATATAATGTGGGTCAATCATTTGTAGTTTTGTGGGTTCAGTTCAGAATGCGCTAGCGTTAGAAGAGTTGAGCAACAATGAATCTAGTTCGCAAAATATAAATATGACACATAAAAATAAACACATTCAGCATAGGATGAAATGTTTTGTATATTTAAATTTTAGTTTAAAATCCATTATGTTTAAATATTGGAAATGGAACCATTTTAATGAACGCTATTTTGAAGATTTATATCTTGTATAAAAAAAAATTATAAATGACAGATAACGACGCATTTTTAGACGTACCATTATAGGAATTTTTTTCTTTATTTTGTCAAACTGATTTTAAAACACTCTGTATTTCTATATTCAGATTGTCAGACAACAGACTTCATTCGAATTGTTTTTGACTGTAAATAACTTCACCCATTTCCCATCACATAACTTTCTCTACATTAAATTAAATAAGACCCTGGAAATATGTAAAATGTACAAAATATTATTTGCAAACAATTAATTAATAAGAAAATATTTTAGTATGGAATGAAAACTTAATTATTTTTATACTTATGAGATTAAAATCCAAGATCGAACCAGAGTATGCCGGATTTAAATGGCAGATTAGAAAACCTGTTTGGCCGGTAGGACTCTAGGCCGGATATATTAATGTCGTAAAAGATGCACGATAATATCTTATAAGATATTTATCGCTAGTGCGCCTTAAAAACCGTAAACAGGTGTTCACCATTACGATAACGATATCTATCGTATACGCGTTGCGACACTCGAGATATCGCTTAGCCCAGTATCGTATGATAATTCAACGCAAAAGTGTCGTCATTTCTTGCATCGACAGTGCTGAAAAATACCCCTGTTTTGGAGATATAAACTGAAAGACTACAATGCAAATGTGTGGTCTAGACATTTTCAGTCGAATTAAAGAAACAAGGGATATTTCAGAGCACATCTTATAAGATTCAGTTCGTAGGGGTTGTTATCTTGCAACTACACCCGTAATGTGTAACGTTATATTCTTCGACTGTCCCATACTTCGAGTTAAGATTTTCAAATATACAAAACGATAAGTCATCTTTACTAGAATTTTGTGTGCAGCAAAATAATCTGAAGATAAAAGTTGCGCGTCGTAATGATCGTACGATAAACTTCTTATCGGTATGCAGCCCGTTAGTTAAATATATAAATACAAAAAATAGAAGGAGATACACTGATAGTGTAGAGAGAGAAAGTTGAATTAGTTAGTTTATTTTGTATCACGTACAGGTAAAACTTGGGGAAATTAAACAGTGCTACAACATTGTAAAACATCCCCAAAACCAAAAAAAAACATGAACCAAAACTAAACGTGAAAATTAACCAGGGACGCCCTCTTTAATAGCATATTTATAGATTTGATAGTAACAAAATTTACTTCACTTGTACAATAACAGGATCTCAGTGTCAATTTATAAAAACAAAGCTTTTATGACGTCATTTAAAGTTAATTTTTCACGTTTTGAAAATTATTCCAGGACCGTGTTTAACTTTTAGATTTGACAAATTAGTAGAAAATTAGTACACCAATATATTCCTTGGTATTGAAATATCAAGAAAATTGAAAATTTGGTATTTTGTAACAGCTTTCATTGCAGATTTTTAAAATGTTAACAACTCTCGAACCTTTTGAAGAAATGGCGACAATACATTTTATTGTATCATTAGAGGTTAAACTTACACGATATTAAATCCTTAGGCTACTGTTAGAACCTAGAACCTATTTCGATAAATTTCAATATTTTTTACATCGCAGATACTCGCAAATATTGAAATAAAAAACTAAATAAATTTCTGAAATATGTACAAAATTTCATTAAAATCAGTTTTCCCCTTTTGTACTGTAGAGCGCTGCACAGATGATATAGCCTACCGTAACATTATTAACTCCGCCAACACTCGATGTCATTACCCTAAAAGATAAATTTGTCTGTTTATATTGTAATTTAAATTTCCAGGGTTACTGACACTTAACGACACATAACAAACATTTGTAGATTGGATTAAAAAGAGAAAGAAAGTGATCTATAGAAACGTAACAAGAGAAAGATAAATGAAATTAATTTATCCAAGAGAAAAAAGACAAACAAAATGTATTTACATAAGTTTAAATATCGGCAAAACTCAAAGAATAAAAACAGGACATGCACTCAGTATAGGTAAATACTTTAAGTAAATTACAACTACCCGCTGATTTATCCTGTTGAGATAATGTAATTTACGATCCTTAATGGTTTGTTTGTTGAATAGTTAGTGTAGATTGTGCAGTAAGAGAGGTTAATGATATCCGGTTTGTGAGAAATGATGTTCATTATAATGAATACAGGCGATTATAGTAATTGAACTACTTACTCTACCTCACACGGGTCTCCGCTCTGACGTCATAAGCGAGAAGCCTTTAGTTTCGCTTTCGTAGATCAAATATAAATGCAAAAATTTTGTTAATTTTTAGACGAAATTCTGAAAAAGCTTACCTGAATCTATCTAATTAAAGCATGAGTCAGAGTTCCAGTTATATGAGGTATTTGTTTTGAAGAGTTTAAAACAATTAGGCCTAAATGAAGTCAATTATTCATTCATTCATGTTAGGAAGTGGAGGAGGGGGAAATTATATCAGATTTGTATTGTTGTTTCAATGCGAAATTTCCCTCTCTCATCAACGTATTAAAAAAAGAAAAACATAAAATAAGGACCTCCAGTCTTCGAATACTAAAGTAGCGCCAAGATGGATTAGACAGAAGAAAACAAGAGTTGGTCAAGAGAAACCTGATAGGAAAGATAAAAGAGAGGATCTGTAATCCAAGGTCACGTGAATAAAGGAGTATATCCTGCTAGAATATATCGTGAGTGCTGGAAACCTCTCTTATTGAGAAGAGAACAAGAGTTGGTCAAGAGAAACCTGATAGGATATATAAAAGAGAGGGTTCTGTAATCCAAGGTCACGTGAATAAAGGAGTATATCCTGCTAGAATATATCGTGAGTGCTGGAAACCTCTCTTATTGAGAAGAGAACAAGAGTTGGTCAAGAGAAACCTGATAGGATATATAAAAGAGAGGGTTCTGTAATCCAAGGTCACGTGAATAAAGGAGTATATCCTGCTAGAATATATCGGGAGTGCTGGATACCTCACTTACTGAAAAGAGAACAGGAGTTGGTCAAGAGAAATCTGATAGGAAAGATAAAAGAGAGGGTTCTGTAATCCAAGGTCACGTGAATAAAGGAGTATATCCTGCTAGAATATATCGTGAGTGCTGGAAACCTCTCTTATTGAGAAGAGAACAAGAGTTGGTCAAGAGAAACCTGATAGGATATATAAAAGAGAGGGTTCTGTAATCCAAGGTCACGTGAATAAAGGAGTATATCCTGCTAGAATATATCGTGAGTGCTGGATACCTCACTTACTGAAAAGAGAACAGGAGTTGGTCAAGAGAAATCTGATAGGAAAGATAAAAGAGAGGGTTCTGTAATCCAAGGTCACGTGAATAAAGGAGTATATCCTGCTAGAATATATCGTGAGTGCTGGAAACCTCTCTTATTGAGAAGAGAACAAGAGTTGGTCAAGAGAAACCTGATAGGATATATAAAAGAGAGGGTTCTGTAATCCAAGGTCACGTGAATAAAGGAGTATATCCTGCTAGAATATATCGTGAGTGCTGGAAACCTCTCTTATTGAGAAGAGAACAAGAGTTGGTCAAGAGAAACCTGATAGGATATATAAAAGAGAGGGTTCTGTAATCCAAGGTCACGTGAATAAAGGAGTATATCCTGCTAGAATATATCGTGAGTGCTGGAAACCTCTCTTATTGAGAAGAGAACAAGAGTTGGTCAAGAGAAATCTGATAGGATATATAAAAGAGAGGGTTCTGTAATCCAAGGTCACGTGAATAAAGGAGTATATCCTGCTAGAATATATCAGAAGTGCTGGATACCTCACTTATTGAGAAGACAATAAGAGTTGGTCTTCTAAATTAATTTCTAAATATTTTGCTCCTAAAAAAGAAAAAATAATAATGATATAACTGTCTTTAACAAAAAACAATAATAGGCTTTAACATTATGATACTCTTTTCCAGTTCGTGTTGGTTTATTTAACCACAAATAAATGTATGATTATTCTATTATTTATTTAATCTGTACAATTTTTTGTTACAACAAATATTGATATTGTTTTAACTTTCAAGAAACAAACAGCTGATTTGTAAATTCTTCGAAGCAACAATTGAAAATAATTGGTTAACCATAAATTAATTTCAAATAAGACCACAATTATTTTAAATCCAACATCATTACATGCAACATTTTGTCACGTTCAAATTTACTCACACAAAACGTGAAATAGTTTACAGAATTCAGTGTTTACTTTGACTACAGCCTTCTATCAAGAGAACTCGAATCCAAAAAAGATTAGCCTCTGAAAATAATCAGCTATTTATTCTGGGTATTCTGTACTAAAATGAATAACAAAAACAAATTAAGTGGAACTTTTTCTATTTTAAACTTTATAATTGACCATCTGGCAATGTTAGTTATAATATATAACTCTTCCAAAACCAGATATTAAAATAATAATTTCTAGTCTGTTACTCTAACCTTACAATCTAACTTTCTCCAATTAAATACACTCTGTTATACAGAGATTTTAAATTTACCGCCTACCTTATTTAGAAATATTGATTGTTAACTGACAGAAAGCAAGTAGTACACCATATTTCACGTAGGAGCGCGCCACGGTCGTCCGTATCTTGAGTGAGTTCAGCATATTTCCGCCAGACAGCAGTATAAACGATCACGGAATGTGACGTAATACGATCGTTTTTAAAAGAAATAATAATGTAGGATTTACTAATTGTATAAAAATAATATTGTACTAAAATTGAGAACGTGTAATAATTTCTTTTATTGAATCCATGTGAAAATTAAAGCTGCCGAAAGGTATACTCATATCTATTATAGACCAGAAAATGTGCACATATCATGTATCATATTGACTACAAGTCACAGTTTTCCTTTGATTTTTTTTATCTAACTTTGATATAAACTTTTTTAAGAAAGATGGCTGTAACAATTACACTGAACAATATTTGCTTACCTGATTTTTATGTATAACCTTGTCATTTCAGGTTGTAAGGATATCTTTTTGTTTTGTTTGTAGAAGAGGCTCCACTAGCCGGCCGGTGCTGTCTGCCGCCCATGAGACTAATGCAATAGAATAATACCCATAAATTTCTTGTTTTTAAAGATATAAATATAAATGAGGTATCAATAGAAAGGTATTGTACAGCTGAATGTGTTTTGTTGAACCAAATTTAAAATATCTTTTTCTGTTTTACATGAAAACCAAAATAACATTTTTTTACCTTAGCAATTTTTTAAGAAAGTACCTTTAAATATAGGAAGGATTTTTCTCGCAGTTAACATAAAGCAGTTTGTTCTCTTCAATAAAAAAAAAAATCAACGAAATCGGACGAAGAATGAAGGAAAAATATGGGTATCAACGAGAGTACTGTATTGCATTAGTCTTATGGGCGGCAGACGGCATTTTTGTTATATGGAACACGAAATTCTTTTTATTATCACCTTATTAAAAAAAGAAGGTAAACTAGTCACACCCTGTATTTTACTATTTTTTAAAAATCAATTGAACGGTACTAAAAAATTTATATTATTGCAATTCCTAGCAATGAATAATCATATTATTTTTTGAAATTATAATAAATTCAGCTACGCCAATGTTTTAATTACCACTATCACAACTGAGCTCTCAATAGAATACAAAATAAATAATTAAATAAATACAAAAACTTAATAAAACTATAAATTTAATGCACTATGTATACAAAGAAATGTTTAAATCGTACAAAAAACAATTAAAACTTTTATTGACCACAAAACGTTAGTTATTATTAAAATCTAAACTACAAGTCAATCGTTACCTACTTGTTCTCAAGTACCAATTCCACATAAAACCAACATTTATGCACCACTCTAAACTGAAAACTATTCCTAAGATGTTTACTCTGAACTTTCTGTCCTTCTGGAATAAAATTGAATCTTTGTAAGTTCTTTTCTCTCTCACAACGACTACAGATAACGAGTTCATTAGCATCAAACAAAGTAATAAATAAATGATAAGTCTCTAGACCAAGGAAATTATCGAGTAGTCTAAGATAACGACGAGACTAGACTATGTTTGGAGTTGTATGGTGGAAGAAATATTTAATTAGTAAATAAATATATATACAGAGTGTTCCAGGATTAGAGTTTTATTTATACTTTGTTGGGATCGCTTCGTTTTCCATCAGTATGTCCGTGTTAGAAAAAAATATTATAAAATAAAACTCATTCGACATTTATAATCCAGATGCACTTAATAATTGTGTACCAAATAAAGTTAATGATTTTGTATGCTATTTTTCAGTATATTTTGTTTGATTTAATAAAAGTTTATTAGAAAACCAGGTTTTATTATGTATAAGAAAATGTGGAATGTTTGAAAATCGGATTTCAAATCAAAGAAATATATTCATTTATATGTATTAGAACACGATTCTTGAAATATTTACCACATTGCTGTTAGAACAATCAATGCGATTGCAGTAGCAACTGTTTTACGTTGGACTGTTCTTATGTTAGCTCAATTTGTATGTAAACTATATAAGGGAGATTTTTTTTAAATTGTGAAGCAGTGTACCACAATAATTGATAATTTTCGTTTACCTTTACCTTCTCAAAAAGGAGATCGAGTAAAATTTGTAGGGTAGGGCCTACCGTTGATTGTATAAACTGTTGGACGATTCAGAATATTTAATCCTAAACATTAATTATTTATTTTTGTTGTGTAGACTTATTGAAGAATAATTGTTATTATTTTGTAAATAAAATTGTCAGGGATGTGCTATAATCACACGACAGGTTTCATGGACATGTAGGGACAGACAATTTTATAAAGTTTAAGTTTTTCTAAGCTGCAGTATAAATTGGACAAACACTTGCGTGTAAATTATAAGGGTTTTCAGACGAACCCTTAGAATGATAATTCAATATAAGTACAATCCATCTTTTAACGCCTATTAAATTGTTTGTCTCACATCTCACAAAAACTGCTTTTAAAACTTGTAGCTACGCATTTCTCATTGTGTGGTTAAATTAAGTTGTATTCGTAATACAAAAATTGATGTGATTTCGATGCATTTTTTAAAAAAATTTGTAGGTCACAACGTGTCAAGTTAGAGTGGGGGGGATATGATATCTGGTGCTTTAAATTTGGCTTAGGAAATTTTTTCGTCAAATAAATATACACATTAATAATCAGAATAACTTTAGTTACCTTTGACAACCCACATGTAATTTTTCCAAAGAAAGGTTTTTTTTACAACTCAATAGTTTTTGTCTCAATGCCGTTTTTGCTATCGTTATGTTTTTTTCCTATATGTGGGACAATCCATAGAATATAAATGCAAAGTTTGAGATATATCGGATTTATCGTCTTGTCTTTGTAGACCGGTTGCAACTTACAGATAAACGGACAGACACTCGTGAAAAATTATAAAAACCAAAATTATTAGAACATAAACAAGAGCTTTTCTTTGTTATAGCACGTCCAGGAAATTTTCAAAATAATTAAATGAACTCCTGAGTACTTGACGACCAGGAAAAGCTCTTTTGAGTTTTACTAGGTTACTCAAAGATAATTTCTTACTGGTATTTTGGTAATTTTTAAACATAAAATCCAAATAAAGTTGTCATTTTTTTTTCAGGATTACGACTAAATATTTTGTAAAAATTTTTAACATCAAAATAATTTAATAAACGTCATTTTTAAACAGTTAAAATTGTCATATATTTTGGTACATTGCAAACTGATAGTATATTTTTTTTTTCAAAATTGGATCTCGGTACCTCATTCTGTTCTAAAATTAGTATAACTTGTTAAACAAAAACAAACTGAAACAATGCATTTATTGAACATAGGTTTATTGGATTTTTATTTTGATATCTAGAATTACTTCTCAAAATTTAGCTGAGTGTTATGAAACACCCTGTAGATATCAAGTTTTGATTGCTAGATAACGTAAACAGTACACAATTATAACACTAACCTACTTTTCATACATACACAAACTCTGACATATTCTTAAATGAATCCACTACTAACAGTTCAGTTTTCCTGTTAATTTCATCAAAACTTGTTAAATGGTTGATACGACTGAATGTACGCGTTTCTTAATAAAACATCCACTTTTTTTTATCTTTTCTTACCAGGTTGAATTATCGAAGTTATTGATATTTAAAAATAATTAATAGTTAATATTATCAGTGAATACTTTTCAATTTTTTAATTGTGTATTTATTATGCATTGAGTTACTATTTTCCACATTACTGAAATTTTATTAAAATCAGTAAGTATAACCGACTTTGACAGATTATATGTTTTATAAAAGCTTCGTAGGCGGTATTTTCTTTATATGAATACTATTTTAAAAGAGCCTAAAACCAATATTCTTGCTGATAACTCAAGAATCGGCACTTTTAGAGAAATGACGAAAAATTAATTGTATTTAAGCGTTTAAAGGCTACACTAGAGCATAGTTTGATGAAAAGAAATGGTGGGATTTTTTCTTTAAAGCAGATTAAAATGCTTATAATATAAATAAAAGTCCCAAAATATAACGAGTTTGTATGCAACGTAATATATCAGACTTAAACTACACAGACTGTCATTTTTTTTCTTTTTTTTTTTAAAAAACACTTTTTTGGATTTTGGTTAATCTCAAAAATATCTCAATAAAAATCTATATAAATTTTGTGACCCAATTGATAACTATTTCTAAAGTGGTTCTTTACCGATTCAAATTTTGTTTCTTAAGGAATTAAGTTATAATAATAGACCAAGAAACAGTAGAAAAAAATATATAAGTAGTTTTGATCTACCAAATACGCAATATAAAAAGATAAGAAATCCGTCACGTTTTATGCGTGACGTTTTTATGAAACTTTTTATATAAGGGCCAATTTTAAATTATGTGTTCGGTATCATTCTTTTCAGAATTTATCAAAATTTAACTCCGTACTGTTGGAAATTCAAATTTAAATTGCGTTTTAAAATTATAATTTAAAATGGTGTATATTCTTTGATATCATGTTTATTTTTTACAACTTTTAACTTTGAGCCATTAAAATTCAAATCATCAAGTATCAAAGTAAGAAAAGCACTAACCTACCAGTCCTGAACTGTTTATATGTAGGATAGGGCAATTTTAAACTGAATAAATGATGAAAATATAGTCTGTTTTAAAACCATAGTAATCGAAAATATTACCAATATAGAAATTCATAATTCAATAGAAAAATCCATCGAATATTTTCATAAAATGTATTCAGTAACATACAATGTCATAATATTTGTGTCGACTCCAAATATATGATACAAACTAATGAAATTATTGCTAAAATAAAACTATATCTTATCTTCAAAGAATAATTAAACCACAAACAAGTGATGCAATTATCAAATCATTTAGAGTCTGTACAGTGCAGCGAGGACTTTCAGACTATATTCTACAAATGTAGTTTATAAACAATTACAAAGTTTAATATAAAACGTTTCCTTTGGATGTTAGACCTGGGTGAATACCACGATCTCGCTCATAAACGTGTTTAATATTGTCCTTCCTGAAGTTTTCCGTTCATTTAATTCCTAAAAGGTAATTTAAACAACATTTTTTCAACTTAAATATTCAGATGTAAGAATCATTGTTTAATTATTTATATTTGATATAATTATAAATAAATTACGCATGTGTCACCTTAATATATACACATAGTTGCAACTTTTATAAGATTGCCAAGCATTTAATTTATTTTGCTCATTAAATTGATTTATTTAAACGATAAAATACCGAGATTTTAATGGAATTAATTATAGTGAAGTTACACTATTGAAGAATGTTAGGCGTCTCTTAAAAATGAAAAGTTGTAGATATGTTATGGAGTTGTATTTTGGACCGAAAAAAACACGTTTTTGTAAACCACGTAGCTTTTCATTTCCTGAAAATTATTTGTTAATGTAAAACATAAATATTTTAGGTAGTCTATTATTTTTTAAGAAAGAAACTTTATTAAACCATATGTTTTACCTGATGATGACTAACGGCGAAACATGTAACGGTAAAATTTTAATAAACTACCTTATTGGTTAATTTGTTTCCTTTAATAAGAAGTTTCATTTAGTACTGATTGAATTGACTTTTTTTTACAGAAATCTGTTCATTAATGGCGCTGAAATTTCTACATATTTTTTAGAGGTAGTTTTTTTTTTTTTTTTTTTTTTTTAGTTTAATGATCAACTTTCTTTTATTTCATTTTAACATTTGTATCAAGAAAAACTTTGTTTCGGATACAATATTAGTGTTCACAAAAAGTAAATTTTAAATATAATTTAAATAAAATTAGATCCACAAATTGTTTTTAAAATGTAAATATTTTATTTAAGGGTATTTTTGTTTTTCGAAAAAGGAGATGGTAAATTAAAACCTATAAATTTTCATATTTTCTTAATTTATCTCCTTTCATGAAAACCAGAAATTAAAAAAAATTGACAAATTTGGATTAATTTAAATACAGTAAATTTATTTTAATTATAAATGCAATTTTACTATAGGTAAAAATATCAAGATTTTGTATAAGCTTTAAATATTCAGATTTTATTTATATTGTTTATTAAAAGTAAGATGTATTAATTATAAAGAGAAAACAAATATAAACGATTGGATAATTTCTGTTTGTTATGTCATATTACGTGAATCAGAAATTTAGAGATTTAGATGTTTAAAAAAAAAATGAATAGTTTGCCCCAAAAGTATTTCTTTTACTTGTAATATATTTTCTAAAATCATAACCACAATGCCCCAATGTATTAATGCATAATTAATATCTTTAATACATATTATATTAATATTAGAATAAACTAAACACATTTTACAAATCTCTACTCACCACCCTGCTACCACTTTCAAAACCAATGCATTACTGAAACGAAAAACCTAATAGTGCAATAAAAAGAGAAATTAGAAAGCTGACGTAAGTTTCACAGAATAAAGAAAGGGTTGAAGCAAAATGCACGAGTTTCTTTTTTATTGCTCCGATAATTGCGTTTTGTAAAACTTTCTCTTTTGACCTAACTTTCAACCCTTTTACAAAACTGGAAGGTCCTGAAGAAATAGAGGTGTTAAATAAAAACAACCTACAAATGTGTATTTGTTTTTTAGTTTTTAGTTTAACATTTTTTGAACATTGATACAATAACGCATTTTTTAACAATAATCATTTTGATTCTACCTTGCTCTAAAACACAAATTAAATATGTTTAACATTACAACTATCCCGGCTGACACCATTTCGTTTAAAGTAAATTTAAACTATATGTTAAGAAATATAAATGTTAAATTGTTTTATACAAAATATACATTAACTCGTTTATTACTTTATAAATTTAAATTTAAAATACAATATTAACAGGAACACTGTCGACAATTAAAAACAAAAGATGTTGATTCCCCAACTACAAAATATATGTATTATATATACATATTTACAGGTATTAATAATTATTTATCGTACTTTAACACACATAAAATGTATTATATTTAAAGAACATTAAAAATAAAGTAATTGTTTATTAAGGCTCCCCTGAAGAGGGATAAAATATGTAATGTGACTATCCTGTATTTCACAGCTTAATTCACTAAGTGTGCATACTTTGTTGTAAACTGTGAAACTGATAAATGTTTTAAGCTAAGCTGTGAAACATTATTTCTTTCATAATTAAGTAATCTGCAACAAATTGCAGATATTAAAATTAACCTACTATAATTATTATAATACAGCAACTTTAAAATGTTCTTATTAAATAATAGACTACTTGAACACTTTATTAAAACAAATGATTAACTATAAGAAATGAGTGATAGGTTAGAGTTAGGTATGTTAGATTCATTAAAATTTACTAAATTATTATGAAAAATATCTCTTTAATTTTGTGTTGTTGTAAAATAACTAACCATGTGTGTCTGTTTTTTTTTTTTTTTTGTATGCAGGATAATTCCAAAAGGACTTATAATATATAGGCTACGAGTGTTCTCAACTGTAGTTTAAATATGAAACAATTAAGTATTTTTTATACATTTTCGTTGTTTAATTCCGACATTTTATAATTTTTATACCCCCCAAAAATATACATTTGAGTAAAAACTAAAAAATTAAGAAAGGATTTAAAAAATATTTTTGTCTCACTTGTAATCTCTTATCATTGTCAACTTTCCTATATATATATATATATATATATATATATATATATATATATATATATATATATATATATATATATATATATATATATATATATATATATATATCCAATGGAACATTTAAGAGCATAAAATTTGTTTTAATGTTTTTAGCAGAAATGTTTTAGGAAGATCCTGAGGTCCAATTTTTGGTAAAAGATATATAGAAAAAACTAATTTATTTGTACAATATTTCACACTTTAATCATTACAAAAAAGTGTTAATATAATTTATTAAACAATACACGGGGTTTTTTTTTTTAATTGACAAAGAAGAATTCAATTTACTTATAATTAAAAAGATTACTAAGTGGTTCATTAATCATTAATATGTTTTTACTTTAGTGGTTCTTCATTAGAGAAGTACAATGCCTACACAGTTGTGCGTGTAAACAAGTCATGTCAATTTAAATAAATTTAATTAAATTTTGAAAAAATATTATAAAATTAAATAATGTTACATACTCCAATAAATTATAGGTTTAAACACAATGATTATAATAATTAAAGGAATTAAAAATATTAGAAATATTATGTTAATTACTTTGAGTATGGTTTGAATTGAAAATGTTTTGTATTATTAATTGAACATAAATTGCATCATATTATTAGATATTAAAAATTAAATAATACAGCAGCACTTTATGCATTACGTAATGCTGTCATTTATTACGTATAGATTTATTGATCAATTTATTACCAACAATTTACATTATGCAATCGACGCATGCGCGACCTGATCCTTGCAGAATAGGTGCGAATCGATTCCAATGCATTTAAAGTTTTTATCCGATTTAAACTGTTAAAATAAGAACTTTAAAATTTTATTTACACGAAATTAGAAAAATACGTTTACAGTTTTGCCAATTGTTGAAGAAAACTAATATAAAATATTTCGAAAACAGATGTCGTTATATATCAATTTTAATAGTTTTTAATTTATTGTCCGTAAAGTAGATTTTAAAGAAATGAAAATTCATTTATGTAGTATTCTTGGAATGAACCCTAAATAATATTTTAAGCGTGCCAAATACAAAAAAACTGATGGCATTGACAATTTTATTTGTTTAAATATTATGGTGGAATTAGAGTAACAAGTGATAGGGGCGAAAATTCGCAAAAAAAATTGTTTGAGTAAAGAACACAAAATACTTGTAGTAAAATGTAACATTTCATCTCCTAAATTATGACGGTTAAAGATGAGACATATATTTAAAAGGGTTCATAAAGGCAGCTCTAAGCTGAGTCTAAGACCTGTCTCGTATTTTAATCTTTAGTACAGTGATAAAATAAATTGTTTGTATTATTTATTAGTATTATAGTCAATTTTATTTGAACTGGAAAATTTTAACGTAAGTTAGAAAGTATCAGGATGCTATTTATTGGGATTTTATCTACTCTTGTTGAGGGAAGAGAAAATTAATTAACATTTGCAAAAACACAAACTAAACAAAACAAATTTTATGATCAATTTAGACTGGATTGGTGTTGCTAGTATCTTAAAAAATTATCAAATTAGTTTATTGTCCGGCCTTTTAAATCTGTGCCTATTTCGGATCAACATACATTAGACTTAACAATAAGTGTTGTAGATTACATCTGAGTGAATATTCACAAAAGTTCATTGTTGCACATGTAATTGGCGGTTGTAATTTTGTAAAAGCAGGTAATTGTTATCCAATGACATTTATAAAGTTTCATTTTAGGATTTCAATCCCTTCAACAATTACGGAAAGTTTTCCATACTTTTGGATCTCCCGATAAATACTAATTTGAAGGACTCCAAACTATTTTAGTGATTATGATCGACTCATGTTTCAAAATTTTCGTACTTTCTACACGATATTGTTAATATTAAAAAGTAACATTTTAATTTTATAAAATTCTGTGACTTAAAAATGGACAACATATATTTTTCATCTTTAAAAACGGTACTACCATATTTGTTTAAACTTTGGACAAATATGACTGGAAAAATCATAAATAGTATATTAACAAAACACGGCTAAAACAATCACATTTTTTAATTCAAGATCCTTGTCAAATCCTTCTCTTCCAAATTTGGAGGAAATCACAAAAATTGAGCGGTTAATGATGTCATGTTAAAAACATGAACGAAATACATGTGTTCTGTTCTTAAATTAATTTGGTAATGGTGGATTGTAAATACTATTGGTAGTAGAATCAACTGAATTCCACCAAGAAACAATACATGGCGTTTCGTAAGTATAAATCAATTCCCGTTATCAAATACTCAACCTTAATTTTGACTGCTCAAACCTGGGTTCCTTTTTTATAGACTACTTGGTGATGTTTTTTACGTTTTGCATGTACTAGATTTAGCACCTGATAAAGTATGTCGATTCGAAACTTCGTGTACTAATTTTGAAACATTGTCAATAGTAGAAGGGTTTGTTCTGTGAAGTGTTAAATTGCTGAACTTATATTAATAATAATAATAATAGCATATAAGATAAAAGACAAATATTTGTTAAATATTTCAATTTATTACAAAATTGTTATCAACACCTTGACAAGAAAAGAAAACACAAATTCAGTATACGGATATAAGAAAAACAATTGCAATAATAATTATAATAATAATAATAATAATAATAATCATCATAATAATAATAATATTAATAAATGGAAAAAGAATAGATAAAAATTGTCCAAAGAAAATTAATAATAATAACAGGAAAAAGAATACAAAAAAAATATCAAAGAAAATAATTCCCATATTAATTAACAAACAATTAATCCGTTTGGAATGAATTGATAATTCCGTTTCTCTTAATTTAATTCCAACTACTTTTGAAATTAACATTTAAATTCCCTTTAGACTCAAACAATTATCTAAAAATTATTAATTTAGTATCACACGAAGATTTTAAGATTAGACCACCTCAATTATTTAGACAGTTTTACTGATCGGGATCGTTGCACATTTCATGCGTTAGGTCACTGCAAAAACTATTTTTCTAATATGGAAATAAGCAAATAATAACTTCACGGTTATTTGTCATTCGTTTAGAATTGCAAATTTTACCTGATTTTGCAAACTATGGTTTCAGCTCGAAATGAGTTACGATTCTTTGTCCAAACTAAAACAATTATCTCTCCTATTGTTTCTTATCATGACTGTGGTTATGAAATATTTGACATACTCTAGTAAGATGTAAATGATTTTCTTTGTAAATTCTCAAGTTGTATCAACGTTAGGTACTTTTTAATGCTAATTTTAAAACTGTATTACATGCATAAATATTAGCGTTTCCTTTCGAATAAGGAGACAACGTCAGTAATCAGGTTGTTGTTTTTTGTACTTGGAAAAAAATACAAGAGTGGTAGGCCTATACATAGAGGTGAAAGATAATAGTATAGTACCAAATAATTTTTAAATTGTAAATGAATATTAACATAAATTAAAAAACAATTTTTTTTTAACAATGAAAAATTTTAATAAACTAAAATACTAGGCACATATTTAAAAAAAATTCTGTAACAAATTGAATTGTAATTTTAAATAATTGTGCTTATTAACAATTACTGAATCAATTGTTAAATAATGTACGTTTGCCTATTGAATAATTATTATAAATTTGAAAATATCCTATATACATTTCAATAATTGTAAAGGTTAGATTGTATATAAGTCTTTATGTATATTTAAGAACCTTATATAAAGTTTAATTTAAATAAGGGCATTATAAAGTAGAATAATAATTTGTAAAGTAGTAGAATTATAAGGCAGTTGAAAATTTAAAAAGAATAATACTATAGTAGGTGAATTATTAAGTAAGATAATGCAATTTTCAAGTAAGTTTGCTTAAAACATCTAACTAAAATTGTCAAGTATGCAAACAGTTTCATTATTGTATACAATTTAAATACAAATAATTAAAGTTAAAATATAAAGATAAATATAAATTTTAAAATGATGGCCTATTTTTATATAATGTACTTTGACTATTGAATAATTATTATAAATTTTAAATATCCTATTTACATTTCAATAATTGTGAATGTTAGATTGTATATAAGACTTTATGTAAATTTAAGAAACCATAACGTTTTATATAAGTAACGGAATTATAATGTAGGAGAATTATATGGCAGGGGAAATTTTAAATATAATAATATTAAAGTAGCAGAATTGTTAAGTAAGATAATGCAATTTTCAAGTAAGTTTACTTAAAACTAACTCAAATTGTTAAGCAAGTTCCCTAATAAGGAAGTATAAAAAAGTAACAAGTAATGCATGGATTATAAACAAATATTTTTAATAGATTACCAAATTTAAAATGTTTCTCACCTACTAACTACACATTAAGTTTACCTTCGTAGTTTATCTTGAAGACCAAGAATATTTGAAGATGGAAGAAGATGGAAGTACTCTAGGCGCTGTGTGCACTCCTGTTACGTATACTGAAGGTATACCGGATGACCATAACACTCAGGATACATTCAGTATACGTACAGGGGTTTTCACAATAATCTTGCAGAGCTCCTCACCACATCACGCCAACTCTCCTACTGTTTCTGCATAGTTCAAGTCTCGGTAGATGAAGATATACAATAATCCTTATCTTGATTTATGTTCATATTTGATAACAAGATTTTAATGGTCTTCTATATAATTGAAAAATATCTTAATATCCCTTACATTAATCGTAATGTGATTAGTTGGTTTAAATGTGTGTAAGTTATGAAACAATGTTGAGTCATTTATTGTTATTGCATAGTTGAGATAACGACTATTGGAGATAGTTATTGATAACAAGTGTTAATAATGTGACATAACAATTAGGCTGGTGAGTTATTGGTTATGAGTTTTAAATAATGATTTGAGTAATTGTTTTTGTTGTGAGAAAATTAATGGGGATTTTTTTTTAGATCTTGAATAATTTATCTGATTAAAAAAATATGTTTATTTAAAGTGGAACATGAAAAATAACTGAATAATGTACAATTGTTTCAAATTAAAATTAGTTTTAAATATATGGTTTACAATTAAAAATTGTACTCTTCCTGTAACTCATTTATAATACAATCGATATATAATTAGTTTATTGTAACAACAATTCTAAATTATACTTCTAGATTACAATTATTTCATAAGTAAGTGCATATGCATTTAGTCACATTACTATTATTAAAATGTACTAGCCTAATTAACCATCAATTACTAAATTAAAATATGAGGTAAATCTTATAAATAATTAAAAAACTTAATTTAAGTAGGCCCTTTGTGAAAAATTAATAACGAGAATATTAAATAGTAAAATATCATTAAAGTAGGAAAATAATTGCAAAAGAAAATTTAATATTCAATTAAGGTTTTAGTAAGGAAAATCTAAGGATAAGTTTTTTAAGTAAAGGAACTATGTAGGTGACTGTCTCTAGCAATCAGGAATGCTCCAGTTGAAGGTGACCTCAAGTTACCTAACTTGAACAATAGACCCTCATCACACCCTTAACAAGAGACGGTGACATTTATTGTCTACTCTCTTTACCCCAAGGGAAGGGTTGATTTTATGGCTTCTCTTCCTCCAGCACGAATTGCTTTTCCTGAAACAATACATGAAAAAAAGCGACTTAGTTTTTCCCTTATAACTGAAAAAACAAACATATTATTTTGTGAGTAAGATTACTGATTAAAATGGATGTTGTAATAACTATAACATAGCACATTTATAAATCAGTATAAAAAGAAATCTATTGCACTATATATTAAGATTTAAACTTGAAAAATCTAGTTTATGAGATATAAAAAACCTTTAGATTTGTTTTTAATTACCACAATATATCACTTATTACTACTTATAACATAATTATGTTGTAGTTTCGTCCGAAATGCAAATAGTGTATTTTTTTTTCCAAAGAGAGAGTTTATTTACGAAGAGAAATTTTAAATTATGATAATTCAAGAAACATAAATAGTAACAATTAGAAGGGAAGAAAGTATAAAGAATAAAGTTAGTTGTGTTTAAATGTTTTTTTAAAAATTTTAAATGCGAAATGTTTTGTGTTAGTGTTTGTGTGTGTAGAGGGGGGTGAATATGAATAATGATTAAACCATAGTTTAAGGGTGTGTCATGTTGCAGTATATCAAACAAATCTATTTAGATAATTGTTTATTTTAAGTCAAGGTTTTTCTAGATAGAATTTATTAACTTTGTGTATTAAATAGTCTTTGTATAAATTGAACATTTGACAACTTTAGGCCTATAACCTATATAGATCGATCCCCTACTTTTTATTTACTCATTCAATAAAGGCGAAACTTCATTAAATAGAAAAAAAAATTATAAGTTATTTATTTGAAATGAAAAAATAAAATAAATACAATATAGGCCCCTACATTTACACATTCTACTAAATCCATATAAATTATCAAGACCATACTTACAAATCTTCATACTGGGATCTATCGATATGTAAGTAGCACCGACAAGGACCGATAAATCAAAGACTGCTTTTGATGTCCCACTTTACACTTTTAGAGTGTTGTTTTATTACTTGTAATGTGACCTCATAAAGAACGCACTTCGGTGGTCATCATAAACCTTTACTGCTCTATACCAAACACAATAAAAGATAACAACTCACTTATTTAGAACATCTTTGTGGGAATACATTGTATTATTGAAAGTGGGGGTTAATTAACCTTCATGTGTAGTTTTAACACTTTTCTCTCACTTCTAGCTTTCAAATGAAAATGAATTGTTGTATTTTATAAATATACTTTAAGTAAACAATAGTAGAGACAAAGGTATATTAATAGTAAAAAAAAGGCGTAGGCTAATAGTTGTAATTTGTGTATTTGTTTAATGTGTATACTAACAAGTGTAACCCTTACGATATAGTAAGGATGGATCTGTATAAGTTATAATTGAGTTTTGAGAGAACATTTCTTAAATATAGTCTATTAATTAAATCTTTAATATTTGCTGTCTATAATATTTTTTATTGAATCTTAAAATATTCATTACACTTGCAACATTATAATTCAAGAATAGCAGCAGTAGAAAACAAATTGTGAATTATGGTGCAGGCAATTGTTTTAAAATTAAATCCAGTTTAAATATACCAACACGTGTTTCATTTTAATTTAAATCATCACAATTATTGCAAAGTCTTATTAAGTGAATGCGTTATTTCATAATTAGTTTTTTTACATGAGCAGTAAGTTTTATAACAATATCTTAATACATGTGAAAAAATGTCATCTGTTGCTAATTTTACTTTAAGATTTGTTAAAATTACCTGTAAACGCAAACTCAACAGTATTTCAAAGTTAAAACAATTACAAAATTATGTAAATGGTATTTATTTCAATAATATGAAGATTTCATTCTCCTGCCTTAAAACAATGTTTAGACATTCTCCAGCATTAAAGTCTTTTCTATATTGTAAAGTATTTATAGTAGGGTGTCAATTGTGTAGTTAAAAAAAGTAAACAAAAACACAATAACAACCACTTAAAATATCTACTTATTAAATAAACCTTTTTTAAATTTCGAAAAGCAAACGTTAAATCGAACATATTTTACATCTTAAAAGCTATGAATTTTACTCGGCCAATGGTTATTCACCCACCCTTACAAAATATTAGTCAATACCAAACCCCCTACTACTGCACACACCAACCCAACCCCTCATTATTGGCATGGGTGGATGGGGTGGGCTACCAGGGGTCTGCTTTTGATGTGTCTGCTGAATTTATGTGTCGGCCATTCCCACCCCTCCTTTTCAACCCCCTCTGGGGAGGGTTTGCTTTTGTGAATAGCAGGTAACTCCTAGCACCCCATAAGTGAGTGTTGTATACAATGTGTGCATGTAATGAATCCCGTATACAGGATTGTTGATTAGATTTTATTTTAAATCAACCCTCGATGGACAATTGTGATCAATAATCATTGTGGGCATATATGGGCCCTTCATTTAAAAGAGTCACTCTTATTAAGTATAATGTATCTTTCAATTTAAAATGATTGACTCTTAAAAAATTAAAGAAATGAATTGCTTTCTATATTTAAAAACAAAGACACACATCACCCAACATAAGAAATTCAGAAACTAAATACTTATTTATACACAAACTACAATACCAACATAACAAATAACAATTTCATATAATCTAGAAAAAACAGTATTTTAGACAATTTAAAAAGATTATCATTGAAAGAAATAGCGTTTAATAAGTTTTCTGTTATAGGCCACTCAAAAGTTATCTAAATTTGAAGATACATTAATTAAAGACACATACATTAATTTATAGTGTTATTGAAATATTTTTTTAAATAATGATTTACACATAACAAAACAATTAGATACAAACTTGTGTTTTTAGACATCTTAAATACAAAAATAAAGAAATTTTATGTTTAATTCAATTAAATTCAATATTATGTCATTATGAAACTATGTGAAATAATAGAATTTATTGATTTGTTAAAGCAAAGTCGAATTAACAGTTTTGTTACAAAATAAGGAAGAATACTTTAGAAACAAAATATAAGGGACAATGCTTACCTGGTGAGATTTCTCGTAGCACTGGAGACAGTCCACTGAATCCCATCTTGATACCGCGTCACCAACCTCAATTGATATGTCATCTACTCTTGAGGGGGGAAATCAAGTCCTTTCCTGACAACACAACAGAGGAAAAAAAACTAAAATTAATAGAACTGTAAAGAAACACTCGAGGTTTGATTTGAGAGATGCGTTTTGTAGCAAGATCTAAAGAAAAGTGACGCTTTGGGGCGTTGTAAGAGAACTTTGCCTTCACGGCGCCGACGCTTGTATCCGAGGACAGTTCACCGATAATGGCGTCGCATCCAGCCGGAGGCGGAGCGTTTTGATATTAAAAGTGACGCAATGAGAAAGGGGCGTGGTTTGTAGATTATAAAATGATTCTCTCCCTCTTTTATCCTCCTTAACAATTTCTCTCTCTCACTCGTCAGCTTTGTATATATCCTTCTTTATCTAAGATACGCTTCTATCTCATTCTCTCCTATACAATTCCGTATCGTTTACTTCGTCTATCTACTGGATTTTACGACTTTCTGGGTTGAATGAAAAATAAAGAGAGGAAAACTGAGTTAGAGCGAGACAAGGTTTTTATCTGGGTGTGTTTGATGTTGAGCGAATTCTGGGTGCGAATTTTTTAACTTTTCAGACGATTTAATGACAAAATAATCAGTTGTTTTAATTTTCACAATGTCTTTCGGTTATTGTTTATTTATGACGTGTCTATTGACGATGATAAGGATAAATAAATTTACGAGGAACATTTTGACAGTCAATTTATTTTTATCGCCACATGCAAATGATTTCTTTCCTTTATCACAAATGGGTTAATAAATTTTATTTAAACTGTTTTTGTTAGAATTTGCGTTTTTGTACAGTTGGATAGTTCTACAATGTGATTTTAAATTAAATTAAAAATACAATACAATAATATAAAGTATTAAAATTTTAAAAAGTTGTACTTATAGTGTGAACATACCAGTATAAATTTTTTATTTATATAAAATAAAACCATATTCCTTATAAGTACTCTTCTTGATTGGATTCATAAAGATTTGTCTAACACTTCAGATTTATTTTGAAACACTAATTTTAAAGTTTATTGAGAAAGAAAGCAAAGCTTTCAAGACATTTGTTTGTCGCGTAGAACGCTAAACAGCCCAGTTTTTATCCCATTTCATATATCAAAATCGGTTAAAACTTACGTTTAATTTCGTTGAATCGTAGCCCTTACGGACTCAAATAAAATTTCCTGATTAGAATTTCGACTTTAATGCTTCTTCAGAGAATAGCGGTCAAAAATTAATTGAAATCATAAACGCCGTTTTAAAAAGTATTTGAATATTTTGGTTGATTTGTGAAAGCTTATAACGTATTTTGACTACACAATTATAATTTATTGCTTTATATTAATATTATTTTGTTTTATTGTATTTTTATTTCGTTGCATTGTTTTCATTATTTATTGACTAGTCTTATACCATATGTGATGGTCATGGGAACAAAAAAGAAGTGATATGAAACTTAAATTAATTTTCCAAACAGCTGGTAAATGAAATTTGTTGTTTGTAAACTAATAATTCCTTAACTATGAACGTCAATAGGTTTATAATTTTGAGTATAAAAAGTTAAAATATTTTAACAGATAAAGAATTCCTAAAAAGTAAATAAAATATGTATAAATAATTACGTTCTCTTATTATAAAATGCAACGTCACACGAATGTTTTGAACGTGTTGATTGTTAAACTTGAATTTTTATATTTCCTATTATTATTATTATTAGACGTGACATGGTATATATTATTATTATGGCCTAAATATAAACATAATTACTAAGTGGTAAAGTTTCGTTTTATGGTAAAACAGTTAATCTGAAACCATGTTAGCTTAAAATGACCAAAATGTAAAACATATTATCATAAAACAATAATTGTAAATCTAAATAATATCAAGTTTTTTTTTTTTAAATAAATATTTGTAAGCTCGGAAGAGGCCTATATAAATTTTGTAACATTGGAGAATTAAAAACATAACAGTAGAATTATTTGAATAATTACAAAAATTTACTGTAGTCTAATAGACAAACAAATAAAAAAAAGAGGTGTTATAAAAATTAATGTTGAGGATTCAAACGGCGAATGGCTCGTCATGCAAATATTTCAATAAATACCTATTAAAAAAGTTAATCAGTAGAAATTCTAGTCAGTTTGGACAGATAGTAGGGGGCCTAAAATATAAATATTATGCAGAATCAAAAATAACCTAAAACATATATAATGTGACAGCAAAATTATATTTTGTTGATTGTAGTCTACTAATTGAAATATACAAATATAACACATAGGCCTATACACAAAATAGACGGTGGGAAAACTTTTCACAATCTTTGTCACTCACCTATAATAGGCTACCCATGAACAAATAAAAAGCAACAAAAACTAATCGTCAAGAAAAATGACAGTTGTCAGTCAAAAACTAAAAACGAACATGGGCACAGTGTTTAATATATATATATATATATTTATTTATGATTTTAAATAGACTGAAATTACTTTGCTTGTGTTATTAT
Organism: Aphrophora alni; assembly: GCA_963513935.1. NCBI lineage: Eukaryota > Metazoa > Arthropoda > Insecta > Hemiptera > Aphrophoridae > Aphrophora > Aphrophora alni. Next base: position 12,736,742 of record OY740777.1, on the reverse strand, counting down.
TATTAGGCTACATCTTCGAAATTAGTATTTGATTAAAATCGTGCTTTAAATGGTGATGATCAAACTATGATTTTTTTTTTTTGCCAATTGTTCCTGACCCGTAATATTTCTTGACTTCCGTCTTTTATAACAGCCCAACAGCCGATTTTGTGTTTTAACTTAGGGCGTATTTGATATATGGCTACTAATTTGTTTTGTTCCGGTCCTTTGAAGCTACTCTTGAGTAACATTTAATTAAAATCTAGAGCTGATTTTGAGAAAATCTTAAATTATCTGTTGACAGTTACCACCAAGTTTTGAGTTAAAACAAATTTGTTTAAATTTAAAAAAAAACACCAAGATATAGGCCTAATGAAAAATTGGAACTTAAAAAATTTGATTAAAATAGGTTTACCCATTTGGTTTAAAAAAGTTTTTGTACAGTCGATAAATGTGTGAAGACATTTTGAATTGTCGTTAGTTATTTCAGCTCTTTTTACAAATTTAGCCGATTTTTAAATGAAAAAATGATTTATATATTGTTAATCTGTTGCCTGGAATATTGATTACTTGAGAAATACATTAAATTTTTACAATACTATTAATTTTCTTAAAATGTGTCAAACAGTATAAAACTATTCCTGTAGGCCATGTCTCACAAGAGTTATAGTGAAACAGTTTTCTCAACGAACGCTTAAACTATTTTAAAATATACGTTTACATTGTACGATATTTTCAAAACAAATTTGTTTAAATTTTAAAAATTTATACGTGTTAATAATATTAAGAATATATATTTGACTAATTTGAATTTCACAATGCAATCATACTTGACGACAAAAAACAAGATTGGAAAGTTTACAGTAAAACTTTTTTTAAAGCCTTGTTTCCTATATAGTTTTGATTAATTTGATTTCAGATGGTTTTCCTTTACATAGTGTTAAGGTATTTATGTGAAATAAGTACAGATTTGTGAAACAAATATTAGGCGTTTTTATATTGCACGCAGAGAAATATATAGGCCTACATAAAATAAAATCATTGTAACAAAGCACAAAACTTGAATTGTATTATAAAACTAATATACAACATTTTTCTCATCACAATTTTAATTATAGGTACAGGATGTCTAAAAAAGTACGTCGGAGTAGGCCTATATACCAAAATATTCCTATAAAAGTAGGCTATATCATTTTTTTTAAACAAAATAAAAGTTATGGAATACCGTACATAAAACATTGAGTGTGTATTTGGTGCACCCTACCGATTTTT